>VZTJ01004014.1:399816-588537 GCA_013397795.1 Orthonyx spaldingii | reverse complement strand
CCAGATATTATTTCATACATACATACAAAATACACACATACAAGAAACAACATACTGATGTTCTTGTAGTCTGTGTTTGTCTATCTTAACCAAGCATTGTGTGTAGGTGTGATATGATTTTTAAAAATAAGATGAAATGTGGGTGGGACTGAAAATGCAGCAGCTATTATTCATCTGTTTATGCCATCATACACATGTGATCAGGCTGTGATCTTGTGCAGCAGCCTAGGAACCTATGGATTGCTTGAATCATCCTTCTGTAAAAGAGCCAGGAGATTTGTTATTTAATACTTCTACTCGATCAGCAAGATCTGTATATATTACATTTGTATTTCATAGTTACAGCCAGCCTCAGCCCACACATGTGATGAAATATCAGCATAGAAATCCATACCTGTAATTTTTTTTCTTACAATATGCAAGCTCATCAGGATTCCAACTAGGATAAAAATATGTGTAAACAGCTTACATACTTACCAAAAATGAAGATTTTGTAAAAATAAAACTATTTGTAAGTTTGGGTTGAGTTTGCAAAACATACTGATCTGTATAAAAATAAAAATTCCAAGGAAAATACTTCCAATTTTCAATTCTGAGCACTTTATGTGGAAATTGAAGGAATCTTTAAAGTGCTGGGGGAAAAAAATTAAACTGAATTTTTTTTTTTTTTTTTTTTTTTTTTTTTTTTTTTTTAAAAAAAAAAAAAAAAAAAATTTTTTTTTCTTCTTTTTCTGGGGTCAACTTTTTAAAAAAAAAAAAAAAAAAGGTTGTTTCTACACTTTTCATTTTGATACACCTTCTCAGAAGGAATAAAAATGTGGCACTGGCACTTGCTTGCCAAGCCATCCTCAGATTGGTAGAGCAGGTAATTTTTCCATGGGAGTCCAGTCCTGAATGCTCCTTCAGCTCTGTGGAGACTTACCTGTGACGTACACAGACCATCCAAAAATCTTAGATACAGATCCCTTATCACGTTTTTGCAGGCTCAACCACATTCCTGCTTCCACAGAGAGCAGTTCTTCTAGCTGCAGGCAGTACAAACTTGCAGTGCTAATTATTTGATCATCTGCCTCTGTATTTCCAGATGTAAAAGATTTCTTTATTTTGCTTGTTAAAAAGGAGTTTGATTTTCTATCTCTGTTCCCCATTAGCTACATCTCTGCTAGTAAATCAAATGCGCCCAGAATCGCTCTCTGGCAGAGAGGCTGGTTGCCTCCAGAGGAGGATGCTGTGTCACCTGCCAAAACCAAATGACTGCACCCACACTGTGTGTAAGGTACGATGCAGAGCTCACCCTAACCCCCACTCTGTGCCTTAGAGAGTGATAATCTGCCCTCTGGTTCAGGCAACTGGTATTTAAATGACATGGGTCCAACGTGTGTCAGCTGTTCTGGACCTTAAAAGGTGCAATTGGTTTCCATTCCAGCACCCAGGAATGCTCACTAAAGTGATTTGACTTCACTTACTTCTGTGGAGGTAGTTCTTACATCTCTCCCTTCCTCATTGGCACTGATCAACACAACAGCCTTCTTTCACAGGTTCCAAAATCAGGTGTATACTTATTATGTCCCCAAGCAAAGTATTTACATTCAAATAAAAGTATAATTAGTGCCAGCAGCTTTAGCAAGTGTTCTAGGATGAGGTTGGTAGGGGATAATGAAACCATGAAGATAAAAACCTGGGATTCATGGGATGTCAGCTTAGAAAGAAGGAGTGAAACAAGGCAAAATGAGAGGTAGCAGCAGATGCTGATGAAGAGGGCTGCTGGTTGCTGCTGAACCGAACAGTTTCACTGGGAATAAAGTCAAGAATTTCTAAGCAGGCATAAGACATGAGTCTGTTTGCAGAGGGGGAGAAGGAGGAGTCTGGAGGCTCTAAAGGCCTGGTTGTTGTGGGCTTCTTTTTGTAGGAAGGAAACTTTTGTTTGGCACAAATATGCTGTGGATCCAAGTTCAATTTTCCTTAATCTATTCTTACTGGGGATGCTATTGCAAGCAGTTCCTTATTGGAAGAAGAAAACAGTTGGCTTCTGATTCCTATGAAAATGTAAAAGAAGCTGATTCTTTTTAACTGAAACCCCCCTGGAAGGACAGGGTAGAAAATCATTGAGAGGCAATGACTTCCCAGCTGGTCAGTACAAAAACGAGACTCATCCAGTTTCTCAGTGTAGTAGCATGCAATCTTTCTGATCAAAGTGTGGAGTTGTGTTGTGCTTAGCCAGCTTCTGGTGCTATTTGTATATACCTGCTTAGTCAATGGGTTATAGTAGTAAACCCATAGAATAATAGAAAATACCTACATTTCCTTTGCAAGAAGAATACACGAGATCACAACCAATTTTAACTAAAGCTGGTTTTGCCATCTGTATGTAGAATAAATATATTCCTCTGTTACACTGCAATATTGAATTCAAGGGAGCACTTTTTCTTATAGGATACACCTGTCATCTGAGACTTTTGTTTCACCTATTAATTTTGTTATCCAATCCTTTCACCCACACACACTGGGGTAGCATTTTTAAGAATTAACAGCAGCAACTTTGTTTTCTCAGTTATGTCTAGTTTAACTAACATCTAATCCTCTTAGCTTTTATACCCTCACAAACAGGGATTTGTTTGGCTAAAAACTTTTAATTAGCCCAATCACATGGACCAGGTATTTAACAACCCCAAGGCAAACCCATTTCAGACATCAGAGGTGTCTCACCAGATTGGGAGAGCTAATTCTAGGAGCCTTTTGCTGCAGGCTATAGAACTTGAATAACAGGGTTGGTGAGCAGCTGGCACCCAGTTTTTCTACATAAGTGGGCAGCATTCTTTAATGTTAATTTGCTGGTTCCAAAAAGTGTTTCATGATCCTTCACTAACCCCTCATCTCTGCTTTCTCTCCAAAGCAGCCCCTCAGTTTGTGCTTGCACAAGTCATGCCAGCTCTGTAGAAAGGCAAGGATCTTCTCATGGGATTGTTAAGATTGGTGAAGACCTGGCAGGTTACAGGAAGAAATAAACAAGTAAACAGACTGACTGAGGATAGAACCTACTGAACTTTTGATCTTAGTAATTTGAATCTAAGAGAAACATGGCTTGAGCAGTATATGGGTCCTAACTCAGAAAGCACAGGGTCACTGCTGAAGGGCAGGCAAGGCTGGGGTGAAAACGCTGCTGCCAATGGGACCTGTGCTCCTGTGGCGCGTGAAATCAGTGAGAAAAGGAGTGGCTATCACAAAGCGGAAGAATGGATACTGGTGAAAAAGCAGGGATAAATGCTTGCATAATATGCTAAACATGTAATTACTAACTTGAGACTAGCTCTGCCATAGAACCAGGGCCCCGGCTGTGCAAAGCCCACCCATAGCTGATTCTCAGGTCCAAGCTGTTTCTCCAGCAGTCTCCCTCAGAGGGATCCTGCGGGGCTATGTGAAGTATTTAGCAGTGCTCCTGAAGCAGATCTCTGGAGAAACCAGAGCCATTATTGTGATCAGCTGAGACTGGAGGGGAAGACCATGAGTGGTGACTCACAGGGGCATCACTTCATGCACTTTTCCAGCAGTCTTATCTTCCTCTGCTGTATCTGCTGCCACTGTGGTGTTTTTGAAACATCTGTGTCAGTAGAAGTGATGCTGATCAAGTCAGCCCCATTGAGTGTGCTGCTGTGGAGTTACTTTTGGTCTACATTATCATTTTAAAATTGCTTTGGAAAATCTCAAAACATAGTAAACATAAGTAAGTAAATAAGTGAGAAATAATATCAGCATCTTCTGTTTAAAGTTGCAGAGAGGTGAGCCCTCTATATCTACCACTTTCAGCCCTGAGTTTGAAATATCATGAGAGCTTTCCTAGGCATTAGCTTTAATTGATTGCCAATTAACCTGAGGTATTTGATACCTTTGTCCCAACGTTCTCCACATATTCATTCCTGGCTCCAGCTGCTCTTCTTCAGGATGCCAGTGCTTACTCTCAGGGCTGAGTGGCCCTGCCTCAGCAGGGGAACAGATGACTGGAAGGTCTGCATAGTGAGCAGGGCGGGACATGCTTTTGGGATGCTTCATAGACCTGGGAGGAATATGACTGGCCAAGCTGTTTTTTACAGATGTGGTTATGATGAGTTGCCCCTACCATAAATAATTATAAATGCTCCCCTGTCCCAGTACGAGAGGTAAACTGGGTAGGCATATGGTGCATATGTAAATACGAGGTACCCGCTTTAAACATATTTTGTTGTGTTCTAGCTAGACTTGAAATCAGTTTTTAAAGCAAATTATTTTGATGAATGGATGTAAAATCAATTGAAGGTATGTTGCCTGAACAAGATCTGCTTGATCAGGCAGGATTTCCATTACAGCCCACTTACTGAGAGAAGTTAAAATAGCAAAAACATGGTGCATTAGAAATCGTTCCTTAGGAAGCCAGCTTTTAAAAAAGTCTGCTGACTGAGCTCATCCTGAATTTTTGGCTTTCAGAGGGCAATTGAAAAACTTACTCAGTAGCATCACATGCAGACATATGAGTGCTTGCAGTGTTGATGACCATTGAAAGGTCTGTGTTCTGCTTACTTACAGCTAACTGAAAGCAAGCCATAAGGCAAATTAAAATGTGGCAGAATGATGTGATGGAAGGGAAACATAATGTCAGGTAATATAATTAAAAGCTACTGAGTGGACCTAAGAAATGAGGGGATCTTAGCTTTAATATCCCAAGTTTCATACACCAGGTAAAGCAGAATCTTTGGTACTTCGCAGAGTACCATGAAGAGAGCAATTCGGCACTCACACTCTGACAATTAAATATTTGGGACCAGTGGCCCACACCAAGCTTTGTGTGGCTGTTGTGCTTGACATGCTCAATGACCAACCAGTGAGTGAGGGCTGAAGTTTTGCCACAAGGATGTGCAGGGACCCTGGGCAACAAGACCATTTTAGTAAATTCCCTAATCCCTTGGAAAAAGGCAGCCAAAACACATGTGATAGTCAGCTTCTGGCTGAGTAGGCTGAGGCAGAGACCACCACGGGGGTTTCTTTGATTCAGGTCTATAAAATCTGGGGTGGTATGAAGTGTGTGGTTTGGGGTAAGCTGTTAACAGTCTCTCCCAATGCAAGAGGCAGTGACTGTTAGACAAAGATTTAGAAGCCATTTTCAGAATAAAAGAAGATATTTATTCATGCAGCAAATACTGGATTTGTGAAACTCTTTACCAAAGGGTATGACAGTTGCAACAATTTTTTTCAGACACTCAGGGGAAGACTGGGAAAGTGCTTGGAAGAGAGATCCACCACTGGGCAAACTAGATCAGGTTGGAGGAGTCCCCTGAGGTGAAAATGGTTGGAGCTTGGGAGGGAACTTGCAGAAAAGATCAATTATGTTCATCCTGTTCTTGCTGTTCTTCAGGGGTCAGTTTTTGGTCACTGCTGCAGACAGGTTACTGGGCTACATGAGCCCCAAAAATCTGAAATAAAAACACTGTTCTTATATTTTTATTTGAATCATGAGCCAATTGTGTACCAGTTTTCTGATGTGTAGATAAATTCAAGGTGCTCTGTCTTCCCATGTGTGCCTGAGCTGGAGGGGAGAGCACTGCAGGGAGCAGTGGTGCCACAGTACCTCTGGGAAGCAGGTCATTCTGTCAGCTACACCAAGGCTATAGTTACCAGATGCATAGGAAGACACAGGCATAGGCCTCAGTGGCAAGAGCAGCATTGCATGATATTTTGTCTATGTATTTTGTCTGGGGTCCAGTGAGTTGCAGGCTATGCTTTGTGAAGCTGTGTACTGTAGTGCTCCCATTTATTTACGCTAGGATGATTTTTTAACCCTGTTAAACTAGCCTGACAAGATTGCCCTAGCCAAAAGGACCTTCTCTGTCTCTTCTGTCCCACCTTGTCCCTCATTTTGAGCATAGGAAGACTCAGAACTGAGCTCTGTGCTTTCTTTTATGAAACTAAAATAATTTTTGAAAGGTTTGTGGATTAACAAATGACCCCAAGTTCTTCCTTTCCTCTAAATAAGTAACACATCACAGCAATACAGCAAAACTTGGATTGCCCTTGTGCTTGAGAACATATAGCAAGAAACATTATACTCAGTAGTTTAAATTAACTTGCTTATCTTCAGAATACCACCAAAAAAAGTATTTATCCCCCTCTCTTATACTGCAGCAAAGATAAGCACTTTGTTAAAAACATCAGTGCAGTTTCATTGCCTTAAAGTCTGAAGCTGTGAGGAGGGGAAACTCTGACAAGCTGTTTCTGGCCCACTGTGTTTTGTAGGTTTATCATCTGAGGGCCGATGTGGCAAAGTACATGCAAATATGTGTTATGAAATAAGAAAAAAACCACTCTGATATTCCTACAGCTTAGTAATTGTAAAAAATTATTTAAATAAATATTCTAAAATTTTAAAAATACAATAAATAAATTTTATTTACAAATACTTCCTTAAAAAGGGATACTGCAGTTTTTGTGCACTCATACATACACAAAATCATGAGAATTGTGTCAAATCTGTGCATGGATGCATGTTGTCATAAGATGTGCACTTATCTTCTGTGGCTGCAGGGAGCGAAGGCATGTTTTCACATGGGCTTTTTTTGAGATCTGGACATATCTGTATTGCCTGGAACACAGGTTTTTATAAGAAGTTTTATAAACGATATATGCATTTTTTAAGGTGCATTAACTGCTGTAGCACTTCTAGGTTTTGTTTCAGAGGGGATAAAGCAATTTATTCCTGTATTAGTCACGTTGCTTGAAGCTCTGCTGTGAAGCCCTCAGCTGACAAGCACAGTGTAAGAACATATCTGAAACAATACCACTAACTTGACTCCAGTGGAACAGTACTGATTTGTTTTAATAAAGAATGTGGACTCATTAGGTTAAAAGAAGTTGTGTCAAACCATGATCTGATATCCCAGGGATGCTGGTGTATTCTGACTGATACACGAATTTGCATGACGGAACATGGTATTTTTCTTTAGGTTAGAAATTAAGACATTTAGCTTGGATATTCCTTCAGCATCTTATTCACAAGGCAAAAAGGATCTTGGAGCCACAGGTTTCTAAAAGAATGTCACCAAAATATGATAGGGCTGAAACCTCTTTTTGAGTGACTGCCATAGTCCCACCATTTCCTTCTTCACTCAGCTGGAATGAAATCAATAGACAGTTTAGTTTCTAGAAATCAGTTTCCCAGGAATGTGTTTTTAATGAGGCCATGAGAATTCCTCTCACCTTCTCTGGAACATCATTTTTCTTCTTTCCTTCCTTGTACATACTACTTCATATAGGCCTACAGGTGGCAAGGGATGGTACAACCCCCTCGCCTCCATTTCCAATTATCATATGGAAGGAACAGAGCTCTAGGACTAAACAGACATGGATTCCCCATGTTGGCTTATCCCATACAACACTCAAGGGATGCTAACCCAGGGCATGGGACATGTTAGACTGTTTGTTCACTAGAAGTAAATTCTCTCAGAATACCCACCAGCACCTCTAATGGCTGCAGAAGTCCAGAAACTTGCAGAACTCCTGATAGCCAACATCATCATGAGTAGTGCAGGGATAGAGTGAATTTTGTTTTAACAGTGCCAATTTCTTGGTACAACTCTTGGGTTATAAATCCATCTCTCCTTTGCTTCTCCCCTCAGAGATACAGCATCACAGGTGGGAAATCT
Source organism: Orthonyx spaldingii (assembly GCA_013397795.1). Taxonomy (NCBI): domain Eukaryota; kingdom Metazoa; phylum Chordata; class Aves; order Passeriformes; family Orthonychidae; genus Orthonyx; species Orthonyx spaldingii. Next base: position 580,870 of record VZTJ01004014.1, on the reverse strand, counting down.
GCACACCAAAGGAGCTATACACCACCATTTTATTTACTGTTCCTTAACAAAGAATGCAATCAGCAAGATGCTAACACCCAAAACGTTGACTAACACACTGATGAGAATGAAGTTTCAACAAGTCGTAATCCATTTTTGTGCAAAGGATCACTACAGACTCTGCCACACAGTCCACAGACTGATTCACAATCTGGAATTTCAGGCTCATACACAGTGTGATCTCACAAGCTTATATTCATCAATACTCTGCCTGGTTCATGTTTTTAGTGGATTTAGCACTGTGAGAAAATAAAGATTTTCACTGATGATTTACTTACCCACAAGTGAATGAAATTGTATTCAACCTACCCACAAAGTGACATCAGTGAAGAAGAAGAAATGGGCTCCGTAACTTGGATTCAATCACTAGCTGAACCATGGCATCCACTGTAATAACATCTAAGTGTCAAATGTGCACATGAAGAATAGCAGCAAATCCAAAAGGTGCAATTTTTCCTCCCTCTGTGCTTCTATTTGTTTATTTAGATTGGCTGAGTTGCCCTCACTCGTTTGTATCTAGGAGTGACAGTGTTCCAACATGCCATCGCCTTTGCTCCTGAGAGAGGCCTCTCATGAAGAAACACCTTACCTTTCCCCTGGATGTGTTGGGGTTACACCTCAGCCCAGGTGGGGTGGCAGGCACTCCCCAGCTCTGGCTGCTCTCCCAGCACCCTCCTGGCCATGCTGGGAGCGAATGCCGGGGTGGAGGTAGGATCACAGGAGATCTGCCTGGTGGCAGGCTGTCAGGTCCAGCTCTTGAACTAGTGCCCCAGCCTAGAAATGAGCTTGCAGAGAAGAGTGAGGCTGCTCAGAGCTGGTGCCAGCTGGGAGGGCAGGCTCACACTGTTTCTGTGCCCGATCTCTGCAAAGACTCTACAATGGCAATTCTTACCTTGGCTTGAACAGACCCAGTGTCTAGCAGGAGATAATTTATTACTTATAATGAAGCAAGTATAAGTGGCAAATAGGAAATTTTGAGCAGCCTTGGCTGGCCCCAAGCAAAACACAGCAAAGACGTTGCTCCTAGTTGTGTTGGACCTGTTCTTGTCCTCTGCAGTTGTTCACTTTTGAGCAGTCTTGTGTCCCCACTTCCAGCCCAAGCAATGGTGAAGGTATGGAATCACTTTCATGATCTGGAGTCACTTTCACTTTTAATAATTAAATAGATGAGAACATTCTGACTTTTCCTATGATGAATGGTGCTTGCTGCTGGTAGTCTTTGTCTGGATACAGTATTGTCCTTTAATAAGAAGAAAATCTTTAGAAGTGGCCAAGACACTCAGTTTCCCATCCCTACATTTTAAACCAGTATCTGACTAATGTGTGAGATCAGATAAATGGCTATCCTATCACTCAAAATGGTCACAGTAACCTGAGTGAAACCAAGTATTATTTTTTAATTTCTGACTTTAATCATTTCAGTGTTCTCCTTCAGAGCTGACTGTATATCAAAGGAGGTGAAAGCACCATGTGAAAAACGAGTTAGCTGGGATTCCTTCAAGGGAAAGGCTAGGGAAATGTACACCGTTAAGAGGATTTGAAAGCCCACAAGTACGCAGCTATAACATGAAATACTGATTATCACTGCAGAATACTTCAGGATTATTGCAAACTACCAATTAAGCTTCAGTCTAGATTCAGGTGATAAATTGCGGGAAAAAAAAAAAGGAAAGTACAGTCAATCACAAAAAATTCCTGCTAACATGTTTGCAGCACTGTTCTCACACTTGGAGATAGGACACTAACAGTTTGGGTTCAAATATTTGATATTTTGATGGTAATAAATTGAGTGACTCTTAGACTGTGCCTAGCAATCTTTACTAAGGCATCTTTTAAGACCTTTCTCATAATCTGGTGATGCTTGGACTCTTGGTAATCATTGAAATACAATTTGCCATCTCCCTCCACAGTGGTCTGTGACATCCATTTAGGACTCTGTATGTTATTTCTGAACAACTGTTTTCATACATCTATTTTGTTGTTTAAAAAACAGTAAAAAAATGTAGTTTTCCGTGACTGATGGGCATAAAAATGATACAGGTAGGAGTCCACAATAAAGGCAAAATTTCAGTGCTGTTCAATATCTTCATGGAATAAATGGAGTTGTGTTGAATCAAATTAAATAATTTCAGGTGTTTAAATCCTCACTGCTTAGGGGACTGTTTTGAAAGCAAAAAGCCATAGAGTGCACCCTCAGCAAATTTGCAGATGGTGCCAAGCTGAGTCGTGCAGTTCATGTGCCTGAGGGATGGGATACCATCCCTAGGGACCGACAAGCTCGAGAAGTGAGCCCATGGGAACATCATGAGGCTCAACAAGGCTAAGTGCAAGTGCTGCACCTGTGTCAGGGAAGCCCCTGATATCAGCACAGGCTAGGAGATGAAGGAATTGAGAATGGCTCTGTGGAGAAGGACTTGGGAGTGCTGGTGGGTAAGAGGCTGGACACGAGCTGGCAATGTCCTCTCAAAGACCAGTAAGCCAACCACAGCCTGGGCTGCATCAAGAGAAATGTGGCCAATAGGCCGAGGGAGGTGATTCTTCCTCTCTACTCCACTCCCATGAAACCACACCTGCAGTACTGCATTCATCTCTGGAGGTCTCAGCAGAGGAAGGACATTGACGTGTTGGAGCAAGTCCAGAGGAGGGCCATGAAGATGGTCAGAGGGCTGGATCACCTCTCCTGTGAGGAAAATCTGAGAGTTCAGGTTGTTCAGCCAGGAGAAGGCACTGGAGAGATCTGATAGCACCTTCCAGTAGCTAAAGGGAGAAAGATGGGGACAGATTTTTAGCAGGGCCTGTTACAATAGAACAAGGGTAATGGTTTTAAGGTAAAAGAGGGTAAATGCAGATTAGATATAAGGGAGAAATTTTTTATTATAATGGTGGTACAATGCTGGAACATGTTGCCCAGAGAGATATCAGATGCTTCATCCCTGCAATGTTCAAATTCAAGTTGAACAGGGGTCTGACCAAACTGATCAAGTTGATGTATCTATTCATTGAAGGGGCTGGACTAGGTGTCCTTTAAAGGTCCCTTCCAACCCAAATTATTCTATGATTCTGTAATTCTAGGATTATAAGATCAGGCCCTGGTACAGATGAAGCTCAACTCAAGTGCAAACTGTTGTCCTCTGAGAAGTTTTGTTCTAAGCAGAAAGACTTCAAGAACAAGCTGATCCTGAGAGTCTCTCCATCTTGTGCAAAGATTAGTGAGAGCACAATGTGTAATTCCAGTTTTAATATAAATGAAGCCCAAACCTCAAATCTGAGTTGTAGCCTGCAGCTAAGCTGTATTGAGACCCAGCCAACCATAAATATCTGTGACTGAGCTTATAAGTAGATAGCACTTTTTACACTGAAATACATGTATAGAACAGCTCGTGATTTCATAGTAGCGAGTAGAGCAGGGTTCTATATGTCAGCTCTCAAAATACAGTGTCTGCTTAAGATGAAATGTTATAAAGTGAATTTTGCATAATCTGGTGAAAGATTTTTAAATTCTAAAATCTTAAGCAGGAGCAAGATGGATTTTGTGACTTGGGAGTTTGAATCATGATTTTCTCACTAGCCATGCTGCTTGCCTCAGGACAGCCAGATTGGAGACCAATTTGCCACTGAGCTCAGAAAATGCATCAATGTGCTTGCCAGAGTAGGCATTACAGATTTCTCTTAAATAATTTCTTTGCATGGAAAAACAAATCCACTCTCAGTGTTAACAGAAGGTTTAAAAAATAGAAATAGCATAAAATTACTCTGGGGAACTGATAAACTGGCTAAATGCTGCAGTTTTCTGGTACAGAACATTGTGTTGCTCAGCTCTCCAGCTTTCTTACAATAGATGGGAACTCTACAAGCATAAACTATTACTGTTTGTGTGTGCATAGGAGTAAATGATATCTGGTTTTAGTCCTTACATAGAAGAAAACAAGTTTAGCAACATATTTTGTTTGCACATGTGATGTAGCTATTGTAGAGAGGGTATTGCTGGTTCTCCTAGGTGCCTTTTACATGAATATTTCTAATTAGTATGAAAATCTGCTTGAGGGTATTTTTATTATAAACAGGAAAAAGGTTCATTTTACATTTTTCTTCCTCAACTGCAACCTCTCCAGTTCCCGCTCCTCCTTTCACCCTGGCAGCAGCCAGACCTGCCCTCCCCAGCCCTCCCTGTTGCCTTGGCAGTGGCAGCAGCAGCCACAGCGCCCACCCATTTCTGACACTGCACCACTGTTTGTCAACAAGGGTTAACAAGCTCAAGTCCCTGCAGCTTGCACCCAGCACTGCCTCTCTTTCCTCCCCCTGGTCAACCACCTGCAGACACACTGCTCCCCATTGTTTTCCTCCCAAAATTTTGCACCTCAGGCTCTCTCCAGCTGCCCCAAAGATCTCTTGTTTCTCAGCACAGTGATTGTCATTTGATGTCCCATGTCCCAATTAGCTTTCTGCCTTCTCAGCCTCATTGCTTTGCTTGACTTCATGAAAGTAAAACAAGACTTCACCCTGGTCACAAAAATGCCCCCTGACTGATCAGATCCCCATAGGCAGTTTATTTTCTGATCTTTAAACCTCTGAGCTCTCATCACTTTGGTTTTCCCACCAGTTCCTCTTGAACAGTTTGCATCCTTCCAACTGTCCCAAGACCAGCTCCACCACACAAGGAACTTTGTCCCTAATATCCCTGTTTTTATGTGGTCAGGCTCCATTGCACTGCCACCTCTGACTCTTTTCCATTACCCTCTCTAGATGGACTCCATTTCTTCAACCTTTGTGCAGTACGGCTTCCAGCACTCAGTACAGTGGTGCCAGATGCATGGGTTGAAAGCACACTACCCACCAATTCTCCCTCCACCCAGGGACTAGGTGTCCTTTTGGTTATGATCTTCCAGTATGCTATGATTTTAACTGACTCATACGCACTCCTTCAGAGCCATCATGTGTACATCCTGTATTTACTACTTCCTCTTTCCAATTCAGCCCTCATTTTCTCCCTTCTCACAAGCATTACTATGTCTCATCAGCTGTCCCTCCAAAACAACTTATTTTACTCCAGCAGCTGGGTTGCCCCATTCTATTTTTTTCCCTTCAGAAACTGTGGATTTTCTTTTATCTCTTCTACCCACAAGATGCCTTCCAGCTCTACCCCATGTTTCTCTGCAGCTATCACTTGCCCTGTAAGCAGTTCCCAATGTCCTGTTCCTCCTGAACCATGTCTGTTAATCTCCGTGATTTTCTCTTAACTTCCTTTCAGACAATTATCAAGTCACTGACTCTATCCTTAACATCCTCAACTAACTCACGTTTTTGTGGTAACCCATCTACCTCCAGCTGTGTCTTGCCCATTCTGCTGTTTCTAGGAAGGAACTCTTCATTGGGTTCCACTAAAAGAGAGAAGTGAGAGGCATCCAGACACCTCATATAGGCAGATGATAGGAACACTACAAAGCAAGAGATCCACTGTGAGTCCAACCTTCAGATTTTCATCCCACTCATCTACAAATGTTTTCTCTTGTGCCTTGAATTTGGTGACGAGGTGGATGTGCTGTAAAAGGCATCTGTGTACTGAAGCTTTGGGATGTTTTGGGCTGCATGGAGATAATTAAGTTAATAATAGCTTCCAAATATGTAAGTACAGTCCTCAGGAACTGGCCTCACAGAGATCTGTATCAATATCTCCTCTGAGATTTTGAGTAAAGCAAATAAGAATAAAAATATTTCATTCATCATCTTGGCAGTATGTTCTGGAAAGGCTGATTCAGACCCATTCTTTTCCATTCAGCTATAAAATCTCTGTATGTACTATCTTCTCACGTATTATTTTAAATTAGAAACCTTACTTGTCTCCTGGGGTTCATTCAAGGCAACTAGCTGCTCTTGTGGAGTCTAATGAAGATGTTTTATGTCACCAAATGTTAGGAACTGAATGTGAGAGCAAATATTTGCCCAAACTTAACATAAAGTGCTAAGGACAATATAAGAAGAATGCTCAATGCTAAAATGGCTACAGGCTACTTTCAGTTCCAATGTTAATGCCCAAGAAAGTAGAATTAAGGTATTGTTGGCAACACATATATTTTGTTTCATTAGAAATTCTTACTTTTTAGAGCACCACATGTCCAGTCAGCTCTCACAAAGCATTTTAAAACCTAATGTATCTTGACATAAGGATAAATAATAGATAATAAATCAATTAATGTAATGGTCCCTACACACCAATGCCCTACAGACACTGCTACCTGCACCCAGTGCCATCCCAATGGCTGCCAGGTGTGCCTGCCAGGCAGTCCTGGTGCCACGGGTGCTCCTGAAGGCATCTCCTCCCAGACCACTGACAGCCTGTCCATTTGCTTCTCTGCACCTGATCTCCACAAGTGGGTACAAGGGTCCAGGCATAAGATGAGGACATTGCTAAAGCATACAGAACACACATACCACTTCCAATTGTCTAGTGAGGATCCTGACTAAATCAGCACCACCAAAGCCTGAGCCTGAGATTCTCCCTCTTTACACAAAATTCTCCCATCAGTGAATCCCAGAAGCAGCTTAGCTGAGAGAGTTTTGCATTAAAATCAAATGCATGGGATATGTACACCTCTGATTTTAAAACATCGGGTTTCCCAGATCCTTTCCTAAGAGCAACTGTGGGTGGCACCATGAAATGCAGCAATACATGTAAAAGTGGTTCAACAGCTGTGTGTTCAGAAGAAGGGAATATTTTGAAATATTTGTCTGCAGTGTGAAGTTGCCAAATCACTAGCGTAGCGTGGTCTTACAAAACAAGATAGAGTAAAAATAGGCAATTCTTCCTGAAAGCTTTGGATGATAATGTCTTGTAATACTTTCCTTGGGAAAAAAAAAAAGAAAAGCTCCAAATAAGGGAGTGAACAAGAAAGGTGAAATGTGTTGGTTTGTTTTTTTAAAAAAAACTTCTTTTGTAGGGTGTTTTCTAGCCTGACATAGGGTTTTGTATCAGCGTTGCCCATTCTTTGTTAGCAGCTCTATGGAAACTGCTTGCAAATGTTCTTTTCCATTAATATTTGGTTTCTCTGTGAATCATGAGCAAGTTTTCTTACATACCTTGTGTATTTTGCAAGGTCTGTTCCCTCCAAGGGGATAGTGATGACTGAAACTCCTATTCAGTGAAACCACTAGCCAAACAGCTCTGGGATCAGCTAGCATCCGTGTTCCACAGTTTTCTTACCATCTCTTTTATCATCTAGAGGAGTACCTTGTCAAGTGCTGAGGATTCATTCTGCAATAGATGAATATCTACAGGGCATTTTGCTCTGAAAGCTTACCACAAGATACTAGATTATGGACCAAAAGGATGAGTGGGTATGGCAGGACTGTAGATCTTGCACTGCTGGCATGTCCAGGTAGGACTTCCAAGGGCCCAGGCACCCAATCAAACCCACAGATGAAGAGGTGTCCTCATGTGTGCCACGTTCAGGCCACTGTTGAAAGAGCGCTCTCGATTCATACTTCAGGTCTCTGCTGTTCTACTGTGATAAAGATCTTCCACAGCTCACAGCGATTATTTTTCCCCCCCACACCTGCTTTTTTAGCAGCAGGTAGTTGCTAGTCCTTTTGCTCCAGAGGAGGGATGTAGCTCCTGTCAGAGCAGATCAAGGCTGTACCAGTATTTCCTGGGGAGGTAGTTACGACACGTTGCTTAGGGATGGGTCTAAACATATTCCTAATAGCCCCATGTGTTCAGATGCAGGTTCTTTACTGGGAATGGAAAGTTTTCAAAGCCTCCGCAGTAGCCCCTCTAGATCTGCCTGTACTCTTTTCCAAAGCAAGCGTTGCCCTGCAGGATGAAATACAAATGCATCTGTTGAAAGAGAACTGGAACAAAATTAAACCCCATTTAAGATTCACAGAAATTTCCCCTCTGTTACCTGATTCCCATGTTTTAGTTTTGTTGTTTGGTCCCTGTGTTGTTAAGGTTGCTAACAATTTGTAAGTAAATTGGTGTTTCACCAAAAGAGCTCTGTGAATTTTAGGTGCTTTTTTGCTTTTAATATCCCTATGTATTAGTTGCTCCCAAGCCAGTCTGAAGTTATACAGTGTCTGTATTAAATTAATGTTTGACTTTACAGTCTGTATGCTGTCCAGCCCAGCACCTCCTCCATTTGCAGTAAGTAAATATGCAAGTGTTACATTGCCCTTGAAACCTTTGCTCTGTGACAAAGGTTGTGTGCTGAAAAGAGACTGAAATGCCAAGTTTCCATAGGCCCTAGTACCTTCTGTCAGCCATGCGTTAATCAGCAGCCCTAGTGATCTGCAAAAGCGTGGTGCAGCACACTTTGGACCAGGTGACACCAGGGCAGACTTGGCCTCCTCAGAAGCATCCACCTCTCTCTGAGCCCTGTGGAAACCTCATATCTAAGAGAGGAAAATATGTGAATAACAGACTGAGTTTTTTCAGGATGATGGCTATACAGGGAAGGCTTTTTTTTATTTGTTGTGCAACAACGAAAGAAAGGTTTGGTTTATGTTGCTTTATATCGGATAATCTACAAGGGCAGATTTAGAGGGAGGACTCATCAAATTTTCTACTGCTCTATTTGCCCAGGGTGACATGATACAACTTTAGATGTGCTGTAGTAGAGTCATCATTTTTCTGTGGTAGCTGTACCTGGCAGCTACAACTGATAAGTCAGTTTCTTCGAAGTCCTCTGGCCTTGTAGAGTCAATACACAATTTGACTCTTTTAGGCTTGTACCAGGCTAACATGATTTGTAGAAGTGTTAGCCCTGTGGAAAATTGAGTATTTGTACAACCTTCCCATAGCAGGTAGTAACCTTGTCTATGCTGCCAGGCAAACTATATTTGAGCTGTCTCCATAACCCAATTACAAGTGTGCCACTCTTCTACTTCCAAGTCTCACCACTGCAGCCTCAGTTTCCAACCTTACCAAAGACCAGACCATGACATGGAACATAGCAATTATAAAGACTACATCTGACAAAGATATGTGACCAGCTCTCCTCCAGAGTCTTCTGTTGAAATACTACTGCAGTCAGGAAACATTAAGCTGGCAAAAGCAAATCTTTTCACAGAAACATGGTCTTTTCCAAACAGGTTTTGTTGGGAAAATCTGAGAGATTTTGAATGGTGTCCTTACTGAAGAGAGAAACAACTTGGCTGGACCTCCTCCCTTGCCTATCTAGTGCACCTCTATGGGAGCAACATTTGTTAGCAGGTGGAGCAAGACTGCCACAAGAAGTTCCTGCTCCCTGAATTTGGTTAGTCAGGGTCTTAAGCCCAGACAAGCTCTTTCAGATAAACCCCCTCCTTCTGCCTGGGGGTCTCAGAGGTGACAGCCACAACTGAGACTCCAAGCATTTCTGTGGAATAGTAGGGTGTTCCTACTTCTCCTGGGTTATCAGCAAGGCACCAAAAGGCTAACATGATGTGTCTTACAAGCCTGAGAAGCTGGCAGAAGAAGATGGCTCTCTCCCTCCCCTGCACAATTACCACACTTTCCTCACAGGTTGGGAGCAGATGCTGTAAAGTAGCTGTGGGGTATTTTCATCCAGAGAGTATACAAATTGATGTTGGGAATTAATGAGGTTTATGCAAAATATATTGGTCAGTCTTGCAGGTTGTCCTACAGCAGCAGGATTGTGTCTAGCAGCTGTAGGTAAGTCCATATGCCTTTTCTAATCATTCCAGCATCCTGCCTATTCCCACTAAAGAACCATCCTAGCAGGCAGTCACAGCTGCTGCCATGGTGGCATAGTAACAAACGTGTGAGACATTCCTCTTCTGCCTCTCCTTTTCCAGGCAAAAGGGGAAGGGAGATGAATGCAGACCAGCAGGAGGGAGCAACACACCTGAAAGCACCCAGACCAAAGGGACCTTGGAGAGCTGAGCAGACTTGTGTGTGTTGGGCACATTGAGCATCTGGTATAGGCTGTAGCCACAGGACTTGTGTTGCTGAAGAAGTGGCCATGCATCAGCCCCTGCAGGCTTGCCCTGGGCCCTGAGAAGTCCTGGATCAGGGAAGGCACTCCTGATTCCAGTGACACATTTGCTGAAGTCAAGCCACAACCCACTGCTGAACCAACAGTTTCACATGTGCGTGCAAGCTGTTGAGCTGGAGGGAGCTATGCTGCTGGCCACCTGTGAATACACACGCAGCAGTGTACCCAGCAGGCAGAGAATGCCTCTCCAACCCAACCACACTCCGCTGGTGTCCCTCAGCCCGTCATCACTGGGTGTGGACATCCCCAACCCTGTACAAGGCCATGCAAGATCCAGATCAACAGCAACTCATCACATGGACCCCATCACAGTGATCATGGTTGCACTATGTGGCAGGTCTTAGCAGCTAATCTGACTAGCTGGAGCAGTTGTGGTGTAGATTTTCTCCTTTAACATATGCATTAAAATGCATACTGTTTAAGTTGGGGATCCAAATTAGACAACATTAATTGTTCTTCCCCAAACCAGGATTGAGAGCCCATGACAGACAAGGCGTTATCACAAAACCAGAACACACAACATAGCCTAGATTTTCCCATTGCTCCTCCATGAGCAAACATCTGTGTACCAGGCCCAGAAAATGTCTCCCATGTGAGTGTCTGTGAGCAGCCACTCCATGTTGAGTCCCAGCTTCTGAGTGCTTCCCAAGTTCAGCAGCTACCCTTTCCTCCTCAGCAGTGTCACCTTATCAGCGCTGTGCTCAGTTGCCCATTTCGTGTGCCCTCTGCTTGTAATTGTTAACTTCCTGAGAGCAGGAAACCTCTGTTTAGCACATGTAGAGCTTTAACTCTGATGCACTCCTGAAAAGCCAAGACACCGGAGTAGAGCAAGGTGTTGCAGATTGCCTTGGCCATTTCTTTCCCCTGTCTTTGTGTTTAGGCTCCCTTTGCATTATTTCATCATGAAGTTCAGGTCTTTTTGTTATGATTTTGGAGTTTTAGCTGTCATTTGAATGACTGCTCTCTTATGCCAAAGATTTACTTGGAAATTTATGTACTCCCACAAATTAAGCATTCCCTCTCAGCTCTCGGCAAGGCACGCCTAGGCTTGTCTGCAACCTTAGAACAATACAGAGAAAGGTTATCATGACTTACCTGCTACAAATTATCTATTAATAGCACCACTTATGTACTTTTTTTTTCCCCTTCATGACATGCTTTCCCTAGATCCCCCTCTTAGCAGGTTTCTCTTTCCTTGAGTGCTTTGTTTTCCCTGTGGAGAACAGGTAGAAGACGATCGACCTTTCCAGCACCGGCTCTGCCCCGGTGGCCCCGGCACTGCCTTCTCCCACAGATGTTTGCCGGGAGGGTGGGACACGGGTTTTCACAGCCTGGTAAAACATTAACTAGCGCGGGCAGACGAGGCGGTGGAAGTGCAGGGCTGCCCAGGCAGGCAGGCAGGCAGTGAGAGCCCAGCGGCAGCCAGCGCCCACGGGAACACACCAGCTTCTCCCCAGGTACCGTTCTCTGCTTTCGTTTTCTCAGCCTTGAAAGGCAGAAGGGTGCTAGGTTATAGGGTTTGCCAAAGCTTCTCTCCCTGGAAGCAGGAAAAGGAGTTAGCCTTGTTATTTTGCAGTTTGCTTTTATCAACTGTAGTTGGCTGAATGGTGTCATGTAGAGCATGGGTTGATTAACCCACACTTGATTAGCTAGTTGTTTGGGTGTTGTTGTATCTTCAAATAAACAAAATTAGTGCATAATCGCATTTGAAAACTTCATTGTCTTCTAATAAAACTCAAACCTGGCTTCTCGTCTTCTAACCGAAGAGTAGGAACAAGAGTCAGAGATTTTCATGAAAATGTGTAATTCAGTTATTGCAACAGGGATGTGGATAGTGACTCACGCTGAAAAGTACTTGCTGATTTTTGAATGAGCTTTGCAAAAACAGGCAAAGTGACTAATTTTTTCAAGATTATTTCCATGTTCCTTGGAACATGGAACATGGACAGTAGACACAGAAAAAATACAGGATTTAAGTTCCTAGTATGCGTATGCCATTCAGAGAGGTGAAGATGAATAGATTCAAATAATTGTTTCAATTTTGCCCAGTGACTGAAAGATTCTGCCAGCCGGTGGAAACTGACTCATTCGTGCAGGAACCATCTTCCATGTGTGCTTTGCTGATCTGGATGTGTCTTTATAAAAGTACCTATTGTGACTCCTCAAAAATTACTTTTTACACCCCAGGCAAGTGTCAAATAATCCTGAAGAGGGCTCAGTCTGAATGAATGACATGTTGTCAGTATTCATGATTTATCGTCAGTATGTTTTGTGTGCAAAACAAAATGCAAGAGACTATTTTTAAAAAGAACCTGTTGCTTCCAGTTTATCAGTGTCTGGCCCTAGCTGTGCTTGCTTCATGTTTAAATTCTCCCTGATGTGACAGAGATTTTCTTGATGTGTTCACTAACTGCGCTTGCACACGACATGATATTTATGCTCAGTACATGCTCCGTGCTGTTAAGTTGTAGTGAAGTCTGGTAACACATTTACTTTATTAAAAGTAGTCTAAGTGTGCCTCCAGCTCTTAGCAGTACTGAAACTCCTAGAGCAAAGTGCAAGGAAAAGTTACTGGAGAACAAAGCAACTGAATTTCCACAAATGGTTTCTTTAAAGGACTGAAAAATGATTCAGTAAAAAGTTTGGTAAAGGCTGCATCATAGTTTCAGTCTGTTGGTGAATTAGTAGACATAAAGCATGACTATGATTAAAACCTGTGATTTTCATCTGTGTCACAGTGTTGTGGGATTCTTGCCCTCTCCTCCCAGGAACAGTATTTGACTGTAAATTGGACTGATGTAAAAATTCGTTTTGCAGTAACTGAGAAAAGTGGTAAAATCTTATCTGAGAGTTTGCAGAGACTGAATTTTTAAAAATAGATATCTAAAACGAAAGACGGTGATGACAATATTACCTTGTCTGTTTTCATACAAAGATAGGGTTTAGCTGGTGACTATAAGGGAGATTACTTGACTTAAATGGAAGCAATAAGGCTGTTGACAAAATCTGTTCAGTCTTTAAGTCCTGTTTAAGACAGGTTTCAGGACAAGCGGGGCATAATCATCTGGAAATTAGGAACAATTTTAATTGTTTCAGTAAATAGTAACATATTGTTGCATGCTAAAATGAAGCAAACCGGTTTCATCCCCTGTGCTTGGTTTTCAGCACAGCTGTTTGCCAAGTTTCAGTTGGTTAAACCTGTGTACATAGACTGAAAGGAGCAGGGCTGCGCAGGGATCACGAGGACAACCTGGTCTGCAAAATCTTTTTCTGGATATACCAGGCAAAAAAGACTGAGACTAGTGCTTAGACTGGGCTAGTTATAGAGTTGCTAGTTAAAAACAAGTCTCTCTTCACCCTTAAAGGCAGTTCCTGTGACACAGGCATTAATGCTAGACCTACATGGAATATAATGGCCTGAATCCCACAAAGTTCCCAATAGTGATGCTATTTTAAATTTCGAATTTATATGTGAACCAGAAATTACCATGTTAAAGGAGTATATTAAATGGGAATGATCTCTTCAGATACTTTGTGACTGATGCTGTCAATGGAAGGGCCAGATATTCTAATGGCAAAAAAAGAAACCCTGCCAAACAAAAGCCCTCGTGCAACCAGGATTGCAGAATGAGGATTGCAAAACTCTGCTGTCTCCTCCCCAGAAAGTGTCAGGATTTCCCAGCTTGCCCATGCTTGCCAGGCCCCACAAGGTGAGCAGTGCCCTTTCGGAGGCTGGGACCGCCTCAGTACCTGCTCTCTGTGGGTGAGTGACAGGGCTGTCACTGGGAGGGTGCCAAGAGGAGCATCCGGGCCCTGCTTTCAGTGACCTCTTACCCTCGAGCGCTCGTTCCAGTGGCTGACATTTGTTTACTGTACTTGTTTGTGTAGCTATCACACCACTGATGACATTCCACATTACAAAGATGTTGACAACAAATTACCTGGATCAGATGGGTAACTTGTGTCTTGCTGTGCTGGACTTCTTTGTTTAAGAGCCTACCCCAAAGGAGAACTTCATAGTTGATATTTTTTCCCCCTGGCACAGCAGCCACATGGCAGCTGATTAAGGCCATTGCAGATGCTTTGGGCTTGAGACAGAAGAGCAAGAGCTCTGCAGTCTCTGGCAGAAGACACATTCCATGAAGAAAAGTTCCTGGATTTTCTTTCTAAATATTGGTCAATCTTTTCTATAGAAGTCTACTGGTACACCACCCACATGACCAGAAAAACTCTTTGTGACACTTTGGAAGCAATTTAAAAGTAGTTTGTTTCCTTAAGGCAGAAGTGTAAATCTTGCTGGGGGATTTTTACTTTTATAGGAGCAACAGTTTTCTGAGAGAAAACTATTTACGTTTTCAGAGCCACTTGCAGAAGCATATTTTTGAGACAATAAGCTGACTTTCCTCTTTCTGTTGCAGTGAATGAAATTTTCAGGTAAAATGCAGACATTAAAGGACAGTGATTAGAGACAAGCAAACTTACCTTTGCACACTTCCAGCTGAGCAGAAGTGCTAGTGATGCATTGAAACCCCAGCTTTTCAATTTTGCTAAAATAACACAAAGTTAACCTATGAATTGCAGCTGAATGTGAAATATAATTTCTATAAAATGAAGTAACTTTAACTATTTTAATTACAAAAATAATTTTGTGCTGCATGCATGTATATGTGGTTCCCAATGGTGCCAGTGAGAAATGAGTGATTAGGTCTTGATTTAGTTTTTCCTTCTTTGTAATGGGTCCTTTCAATGATAATATTTCCTTATGCAATTTGTGCTTCCTGTAATAACTTTCAGAACTTTTATCTCCTCAGAAGTCAGATGTTGCACAGATCAGAGTGCAGTGTATAGTTGATGATTAAGCATATCTATCCAAATGAATGGCAGTGCTGCCTTCCCCTCCCTGGTGCTGGGTCACAATGTTTCCCTCTAATTCCAGCATTAGACTGTTATTATCAAACACCATTTGCTTGCACACTGGAAGGCAGAAGTAGAAGTTATAACAAATAATTGTGTATAGATGTTTTTTAGTGGCTGAACTAAACAAAGGCTTACTTCTCATACCACAGTATTCTGACCCATGGATTTACCACTCTTCTTTCCTGCACCTCCCAGGCTATAAGAGTGAAAAACAAAAGGACACTGAGCAAAAGTGCCATAGTGCCATTTAACCTTTGTATTTGGAAAGAAACAAGTTTGAGAGGTCGACAGATTGCATCTCTTGCATCTAATGAGTATTTGGATTAAAAATGAAAATGCATTGTTCAAACCAAAGCTTTTTGGTTTTTGAGTGAAGAGTCAGCCTCTACTGACTTCTCATGCCTTTTGAAGAAGTGCAGAAGACAGTCATTATTCCAGTCCTTCCTGCCTCCTACAAAGACATTATCAGACAAATGCTGTGGCACAACAGCAGCAGTGTTGTTTTTAATGGTCTCCAGAAAAAATGCACATCTTGCTCTTATCTTCTTTCCTCTGGGAAATCTCTGTTACTGCAACTGGAAGCAGCCCCCACAACAGCCCTTAAACAAACTGTTAGCTGGGATCATGCTAAGCTTTACTGAGCAGAATACTTTCACCTGAAAATTTTGAGATGCTTTAAATGGAACATTGCTATGTAAACATTCTGTAATGCACAGAAACAGCTTTTGCCACCCTGGCTTATGGCACTTTTATTAAAGCTTCTCCAAGTAGTGGCCACTCTATCATGAAGCTCTTCCATTTGAATGGTTCCCAGAGATGATCAGACCACACTTATAGTTAGCTCTTTGTGGGCAGACAGCTTTATAAAGCTGAAACTAAGGACTTGACAACAGAAAATTCATGGATAGGCATCTTCAGGATTAATTTAATAGAATTACTTGGTCCATTGGTGTTAATCAATGGAAATAATAGATAAATCTTGATTCTGAAAACCCTTCTCTATCTAGCAGAAGATTTATACCTGCTAACTTTATCCTGGGGATCTGCATTGCCATTACATCCTACATACTGAAGGGGCTTCATCATCAGGCTGTGCTTATGAGTAAATCTGAAAGGGCAATGCCTGCCTGGGCCGTTATATGGACATAACATCAAGGATAGCTCTGAATGGATTTCCAGGGAAAGACAGGCTGTAGTACCAAAAAAATTTGTAGGATGTGCCTGTGGACCCCATTCCATATATTCCTATCTTTTCATCTGTATAACATTTTTATTTAAAACTTCCAGTCAATCAGTATAGAAGCACAAAGTTTAGCTCTGCCTCAGCAGTGTGGTGGGAATCTCTCAGCAAAGGGGACACTGTTTGAAATAGTGTAATTCTGTAAGTACAGTCATTATCATATCACAGTGGCTGCAAAGCCAGTATCATAGGGGAGAGCATGAGATGATCAAGCACATCTATCCAAATGAGCCCCACGATCCCAGAGATCTATGTGAAGAAGACTTGATATGGTAGTGGGCATGAGGGAACCCTGCTGCCCTTGGTTGAGAGAAGGCTGAAAGGCAGGAAAAAGGCTCTGGACACCTGCTATATCAGGACAACCCTGAGAAAAAATTCCATGGAAGGGAGCAGTGTCACAGAAACAAACAGGGAAAGTGGTGGGAGAAGGGAGTGGGGGAGCAGTAAGATGGGCTGATGACCAGATGTCTGAACTTCAGAAGAGCTGCCTGTTTCAGGGGGGTATCACACCCCATAGCAGAAAAGTGTCTTTTGGCTGGGAATCCAGGGTTAGAGTGCTGAGGAGCACTCTAGTGTGGGTCTAAAGGGCCTGTCTTCTTGACAATAGGCTCCTTTTCACATTCTGGAGATAAGGGGAATGATCAATACATCCAGTGGAAATCTATTTTGACAGGCTCAACAGTCTATAGTCTTCTGCCTCAAAGCCCTGATGGGGTTTCACCCTGAACTAAAGTCAACAAAGACCCTCCTGATCCATTTTGTGTTGTGCAGTTGCTCCAATGAGGCTGAAGAAAATTTCTTTGTGATCAGCCAGAGTGAAAACCACCACTGTGATTCTGTACTACCACCATAATTACAGATAGCCCACATTAAAACTAGAGTCATGCACAGCTGTTGAATATGGTATTGGTCTATATGCTAAGATTTTCACTCTAGTAGTACTCTATTTTGTGCTGCAGAATATTTTTATGTAAATGGGAAGTTAGTGTTGATGTTGGATACAAATGCCACAAATGACTCTCACTAACTGGAACAACGTACATGTCTGCAACTGAGCATTTTTCAAAGCGATTACTTTCTGCACAGGCGTAAAGAAGATGTTTCGATGAAGAATGTGTTTCTTTTTAGTTGATTTTTAAAATGGCAAATGGAAAGGTGCACAGGCGTAAAAAAGATGTTTCGATGAAGAATGTGTTTCTTTTTAGTTGATTTTTAAAATGGCAAATGGAAAGGTGAACAGTCCTCTGTAAATAGGAACAGGATACAGAGAGATATTTCTTTTAAACTTCATGATGACACATCTTCCCTACAGAAGAGGGAAGGCATGGAAATTAAATCCGGTTAAGGCATTTCAATTTATGTTCATTCAACACTGTAGGCTCAGCTCTGCTCTTCATTTGCATTTAAACAAGGAAGTTTCAATAAAGAAATTGTTGAATTACTTGGGAGTGTCTTTAGGGCAACATAAAGACACAGTGAAAACTCTTCTGTTTGTTAACCATAGTGGTAGGAAGTTTACTGAGACCTCTGGCTACATTTTGGGAGATGCAGGGAGGGTCCACCCCTGACAGCACATGTGTAGTTTTAGACGCAAGGTAATTGTGTTAATGTGATGAGATTTAAACTGTTTTCACTTGCTTGGATATTTTGCTGCGCTGGGAGTCTAATTAGAGATTTGTTTTATGGAAAACTAAAGAACTAGATTAAAAACAGGTCAAGAAGGAATTATCTCAAAAACACGCATAATAATAATTCTTAGTAAAATTTTAGAATTTCTGATGGACAATGGCAAAACTGGTAAACTCACGCTTTCATGAATACTTCCCTCCTTAGGGAGTTGAGCAGCCTTCTTAAACTCCTCCCGGATGAAGTGAAGGGACTCTGTGCTAGCACCCCATAACAGAACTTTATGGTGCAGATCTCCATTAGCCCTGGGTATGCAGGACTCTCCAATGGCTTCACTACACTTTGTGTGCAGAGTCCATGATTGCTCTCCTTGGCAAGTTATTAACTGGCACTTAATTTTATAATGGTGCTGAACTTTGAGGCCTGATTGTTTTGTTCTTGAATATACCATAAAGGCATGTTTAAAAAAAAAAGGGTGGGGGGAAAGGTTGTTTTCAAGCAGTCAAATTTTTACAGGTTTTTTTAGGAAGTCAGTTTTTGGAATAGAGTTGTACTAACATGCCAGGTCGTGGGAGATAGGATCTGTGTCTTCTCTTTTTTTTTCTGCTTGTCCAATCCAGTTCCAGGGAGTTTGCTGTTTTGTTTAAACTCAGGTTTTCCAGAGTTGTAATTATGTAAATTACTTAAATTTAATGGTATGTTTCTGTGAGTGAACTGCAAGCATTTTAAATAGGGTTATTCTATCTTGTAGATTAGTGTCTGTGTCAAGACAGCAGGCACTCCAACATCTCTGGTTTGTGTCCTTCAGACTATTAGCATGCAAGATCTGCAAGTTTGTGTAAGGGGGGCATACACAAGGACCTGACAAACAGATGCGCAAGCAAGTCCCTCTGCTCCTCCTCTTTAATCCCTCTCATCACCTTGACTCTGGAGGGCAGTTAATACTCAGTACTCCTATATCTGCAGGTGGAGTTTTGGTATGGGAGATGATCGCAATTCCTGACAGAAAAGCCATTGCACATAGCTCAGCAACTGGCATTTGGCCATTCCAGATCTAACTTTCATCTGATCAAAAAAGCAAAAAACATGCTATTTTTTTAATTAAGGAACTTTACAAATGTTAAATATTTTTAGCTGTGAGGGCAGCTTTTTGAGACCTCAGATTAGCATATTACATTGGTGGTTTTCTTACAGGCAATAGATTTTCCTGTTTGCTTATAAAAAATATCTGGGACTGGCAGTTTTTAGTCATATAGTTAATTTATAGTGTCTATAAGTCTCCTGTCAGCTCTATCAGTAAGAGATCAATAGGGTCAAATATTTGGGTTTTGCTGGGAGGTTTTTTTTTTTAATTAATGTGGGCTTGAGTAAAGAGGCTGGGAGGTGGCTTTTTTACAAAAACCATCAACCAGAACAAATGTATCCATCTGGATCATCTCTTCATCTTTCAAATAGGATTTATTTCTGGTTCCTGAACACGCTCTATTTCTCATTTATTCCTCTGGATACTCATGTGAAAAAGAGCAGGCACAAATACCAGGAAGATGGTACCCCTTCCCCAGCCATAAAAGCATGGAAAATTCACAGGAAAGGACAGGTGAGCTGCAGCCCAAGTCACAGTCCCAGCTGTCTGGAGGGCATGTGCATGGTGACTCCATACACAGGTTCAGGACCAGATAGGTCCAGTGGAGAGACAGCAGTTTTGCCTTGCTGAGGAGGACACAATGCACAATCATGATAGATGTTGACTGGGCAGGTACCGAAGGGGGAAGCATTCGACCCTTTGCAGCTTCTCAGATTATTATGCAGCAATTAAAATAGTTCCCACCATGTAAAAACATGCCATCAGATAACAGGACACTCTGACTCATTAAATGGACACTTGCCAAAATTGTTTCTGGAGTGTTCCAGTTTCTTGCTTGGGTCATGATGTTAAATCGTTACTTGCACTCAAGTTCTATGAGCCAGCTACTCGCTGGTTGAATAGACCCATAAACACAGCTGTGCTGGCAGCTACCTTTTAAAAGGTTTTCTCCAAGCATTGGGCTTGACTTTTAAAAATAGCCTGTTTCTTTTGCACAGCCTCTCATCTTCAAAACATGACCCCCCTGCTGAAATCTGGTTGTGAAATATGACTTTCCCATTCACCTGCTAGCAGTGGGATGCTTTCTATGCATCCCACATTGGGTGTAATGGCCCAGTATTTCATTCCTGTTTGGTGATTTAAGGCTCTCAGCAGCAGACTGTGCCGTGACGTGCCTCTGTCTCCTCTGCTTGCCTTTCTTTTCTCAGGGGGAGATTCCATTTCCATTTGTGTAGGGTTTTTTTTAACCACTTGCACTCAAATGGCTATGAGAGGGGGGCAGCATAGTGTTGTGTATTGTAATGTTTACACCTTCCTGAAAGTGGTCCAATGCTAGATGCAAGTTTCTGCATATTTATAAATGAAATAACCTTTTAGTTACAGGCCCACATTTCATACAACTACTCCACTTTTGAGAAACCAGAAGGTAAATAAATTTTGCCTCACCTGACCCCAGGGTAGGTTTCTCCTGGCAGGTTTCAGTAGAATCACAGAAAGTCATTTGGATGTATGACACCAAGTATGTGCAACTTGCACCCCAGATTTCCAAATTTATTTTGCCAACTGGACATTGTTTTTGTTTACAGTAGCTTTTGTAGCCAGCAGTTTTCACTTATATTTACTAACTATGCTGTGTTGCTTAAGGAAAATAAAAGTAGGTAGAAGACAGTTTCATAATTTAATTTAATATCAATTTATTATTTATATCAGAAGCTGGGGGTGGTCTGCTAAGCTCTCTGGAGCAGAATGGTTCATCCACATAACAGGTGTCCCATGTCTTCTCCAGTACCTGTGATGACCCTCCTAGTTCTAAGGCATAATTATAATTTCTCACATGCTTTTTGTTTGCTGCCATCTCCTGAGGTATAGCAGAGGGGTGTCATGAAACAGAAGGTGTGAGTTTGACCACAGTGTATGGTCACACAGGGTCACCTTGGAGTGCAGCAGTCCTCTTGGAAGGTTCTGCTGCCCAGGCAACCACTCTCGGCACTAGCTAATCCATTTTGTCTGTCCCTGGAGCCACATTTGAACTTTGGTCAGGAAGAATAGATTGATTCTCTCTAAAAGAGGACCCAAAGAAAGCACTGATGCCGTGTGGATGCTCAGAAGACCAGGAAGAGAACAACCTGGAGAACCGAGCTATCACTGGGTGCTGATGTGCAGAGCGCACGGGACTGCCCTGAGCTGCTCCAGGAATCAAAGTGAGCGGAGCATTTCACTGGCTGGGAATGGACAGGACACATGTACCATCCCCTGCTGTCTCACAGGTCAAATGGAGGTGCAGCACAGGCAGTGGGCCAGTCCTTCCTCCACCAGGAACCTCATCCTAGAAATAAAAGTGCTCCTCCTTCAGAAGGGAGTTTCTGCAGCTCCTCCTGAAGAGACAAGAGCTAAGTACAGGTTATGTGCTTATGTTGTAGCCTTTTGAGAATTTTTTAAGCAAAACACAGTTTTGCTGAAGAGCATACATGATTAGAACAAAAAATATTCTTTTAAGAACTCAGTTTCAGTTGAACTTTCCTGTCCAGAATGTAATTTATGGGCCAAGCCAAGAGAAAGAACTGCTCCAAAGCAGAGCAGAGAATCTATCTGAGTTGTGAGACCCCAGCAGTAATCTCTACCCCAGCTACAAAAGGCGGGGCTCTTGTGTGTCACTCTGCACTGAAATGCAACACATTCCTTTTCCCCAGGCCATATCTCCAGCTGTTGGTTCCTTTTTCTGAGCTAAGAACCGACACTGAGTTTTATAAACTATTGTGCTCCCAGCTTGACAGGCACTTAGAGAAACTCCTAACAGGTGATGATAGATTCCCTTTGCTCCTATCATAAATTTACCCTGCTTTCACTGTGTTCCTTATTTTCTTTGATAATCCCAGTCTAGATGTATAATTACATTCATTCTGGCTGTGCAGCTGAGGAAGCATTGACTTCCCTGTCCTGATGAGAAACAAGAGTATTGTTTGATATTAAACAGTACGTTGTTTTGGTGGTTTTTGCTGCTTTTGAGCGTAAGGACACCAGAAACAAAGCCCCATAATGGGATAATAAATAAACTGTGTTTTCCCTTTGCTGAAATAAAGGCACAGTAGTGTGCAGTACATTAGCTGTCAGGGGTTTCCAAACTAACAGGCAGACAAGCAGTGGGATTGTTCCTTTATACATCCTTATCAGAAGATACTGTCTACTCTCCAGACTTCTACCTGTCCTAGGTGTTTCTTCCTTGTTTCGTTATAAGGTCAGCTCTTCCTGAATATGTTTCTTGTGTCACTATTGCCTTCACATTAGGCACTGTTATAAAGAGCAACTGAAAGATGGAAAAAGATAAGTGAAAATTTCTCCTTCAAGCTATTCCTTCTGTGCATTGTCCTCTTTATAGAGAAGGTGGTAAGGAAGGAAAGATGCTGTCTCTGGAGACAATGCTTCTACAAATGAACTGACAATAGAAAAAACAGTAGCCAGGATTTTCCAGGATTTTACATATCCTCCCACTTCAAGCGTGTCAAAATCCACTTTTTTTCCTCTTTATGCTGCAGGCCACACTTTTAGATATTTTCATTATTTCTTCAATGACATTTCAGTAACTTTACATTTGTATCTGCACTGTACTTAAGGAAGCCTATATTTAGTATTTTTAAAGACAGAAGGATCACTTTAGGTCTAGGTTAATTAAAAAATGCTTAATGAATTAAAGTGCAGCAAATTGAGTCTCAGCAAATTGATTTTTACTCAGGGTTAGAATGTAACTGTGTACATTTTTTGATAAAGTTTCTGTGATCTGGGCAATATAGTGATTAAAGTTTGTGTTTGAAAGATAAAACTGGTTTTTTATATATTGTTGTTTTAAGACATGATTATTTAAAGTCAGACCTCCCAAGCCCAGTATCTAGGCACCCATGCAGTCTTCAAAGGCTCTTGAGCATGCTTAGTTCGTACTTATCTCAGTGTGAAATTGACAGACAAGGACTGGAGGATTTAAAATTATTATAGCAGGCTGATCTATGACTAACACAACTTATTAAGTCTGCTTTTCTACAATACCGGTGTAGGAAAGCAGAGCAATGCCAACATTAGTCCATGTTCCCAGGAATTCCCAACCTTTGCCCTTCTCCCGTGCTCCTCTGCACCCTGTCCTGCAGGCTGTGTGGCTGCTGAGGGCCACGGGTGCCCTCACCTGCATATTGTACAGCCCTGCTGGCCACTGCTTCTCGGCACGGGGGAAAAGCTCAGCTCTGACTGCTTCTCCCTCAGCTTCATACAAATGTAATCTCAGAGTTAGTCCTGGCTTTCCCAAAGCTGCATGAACTCTGTGGGACCTCTCTCCACCCTGTGCACCTGGCACACAGATCCACAAGTGGGAATGTGGAGATGAAAGCCTGGCAGACATGTCATGGGTTTGTAGGCCCTGCAGGGGCAGGGTGTGGGACCATTTTTAGGAAACCAGGATGGGAACACCACACATTCAGCAAAACCAGGAAGAGCATGAAAGTGTTAGGATGTGCAAACAGGGAAATTAACTCAGGCAAAGACAATGAGTCTATTATTGCCTGTTTGCTCAGTTACAGCAGCAAATGTTGTTTGTCTTCTGTGCCAAAATGCACTGTCTCCTCTTCCAAATTTTACAGTAGTTTCTATGTGTGAGCTTTCAGTGTCACAGCAGCTTTACTGCTGGAGCACCTGCTATAAACCAGAGTGGCTTTAGCCATTTAACCATGAGCTACTGCTGGACTTTGTTCGCTTTGACGTGCTAACCTTTCGCCAGCTGCAGTAGGAGAGAAGCTGGCTGCTCTTGATGAAACGCGGTCACAGTGTACCCAGGGAGGAACCTTTTGTAAAGTGCCCTTTAATCAGCTCCAGTCATCATTAGGGGTTGTAATGATTTAGGTTTCGTTGATAGTTTCAGTAAAAGAGCATCTGAAAGCACAAGGTCTGTCCTGCTGCTTCTCTGTGACCTCTGAAGTCCCTGGCTGAGGTCTCGAAGCAGTGGACAGCCGGGTGCTGGGGACACAACATTGATAGAGGCAGCAGGCGTGTGACAGCTTAGCAGAGCACAACCCTTCTTCTGCCAGCCAGCTGAGGAACGACCTGCAGGTTAGTAACCATACCCCACGGCAATACTGTGGTCATAGTTATATTTCCTATAGTATTTAGGAGGGGTTCAGGCTGTGTCAAAGGGAGCCTGGACAGTGAGAGACCTGTTTCAGTCTCTTGGGAAGTAGTGGATGCCCTAAAATGCGATGTAAGTGTTCATTGAGGACGTGGTTATGGAAAAACAGAAATTCAGAAATGTCTTCTTAGTCAGTAAACGCAGGAGACCATCTTATGCTTTAGATAGGAAAGCTGATTCCTTTGTGAAGCTGACTACGCTCTGAGCATGACTGAGAATGCCTGTTAGAAACAGGCAGTCATTGTGGAGGCTCCTGTTCTCCCAGGTCACCAGTGTCCTCCTGTGCCGAAGAGGTGTACACAGCATGTACAGCAACCCTCATGCTGTGCTCCCCAATTGCTCTTTTAATGTTATGAAGTTTCATCTTCTAAGGCGATCAATAACAGACCAAAAGTAACTTTTCCAAGTGTACAAAATGGTCTTTTCTGGAGTAAATGCACAAAGAAAAATATTACATTTTTTCCTCTCTGAAATGACATGGCTCAGTGATTGCATAAAGAAATTACTTTTCCTTTGTTAGCATCATCAAGGCAATTTTAATCCGCTTAGATTTCATTTCTAGCTATAATTGTTCCCAAAAGAATTGAGAGCTTCCAAAGAAAAGCAGTTTAAAGCCTCAGGATAACCTTACTAGTCTTCATCACTCTTGTGGTATATCTTCAGAAAATAAATTTGCTCCACTTTTCAAGGACCAGAGCTTAGAACAAGGCAAACTTCACCACCTGGCAGCTTTATTTGCGTTTTCTAGAATGTGCTTTCTTGTACATACCACCAGTTTCATACCATGAAACATATGAGAAGTCAAATTAAAACTCTGATGTAACATAGTTCATGTCAAGCATGATGATGTGGCATCAAGAGTGTATTGGCTTCATTCAGATAAACTTATATACCAACAAAATTTCTACCACCTCTTCACATACACCCCTAAATATAGACAGAGAAAAGACTGTCTTCTACAGATAGAAAATTCAGACCTCAGAGATGATGTGAAAGTCTAAGTATTTGGGCAGATGACAACCTGGTGGTTGCCACATTAATCTATGTACTAGACAGCAATATATTACATATTCGTATTCAGAGATTCTGTGCTAATCTTTTTGAATACTTGTCAGTGAGGTAGCAGGAAGGGTAATGTCGTCATGCATAGGTTCCTGCTTACCTCCAGTGGTTCTCTGAAGACAGCATACAGCCCTACAAAGGTCAGATTTCAACCATTTTAGCTTGCATAGAGACTGTTGCAGCTCTTCCTCTGGATATTTGGTAAAATGCTTACTTTGAAGATGTAACCTATATGTATTGTGACCAATTAAATGTGCTTCCTTTAGGAGTGAGTTTACCTACTGACTTTTAAGAACGGTCAAGTCACTGACCTTTTAAAGTTTCCGAGAAGATTCTTAATTTTTAATTTTTTTTTTCAAAGAAAAGGAGTATCTCGGCATGGTTACGGCCATTTGTCACTCATTTAACACACTGACAAGCTGCAATTTCCTGTTTAACTGCAGATGCATCCTTGCAAACAACTCATATCTCAGGTGCATGGTGAGCATTATTTCTGCCCCACAGCTGAGAACAGTAGTTCACATGGGTTATATCTCTACTAACAAATAAAAAATGCTGAAGTGTTGTCCCTGAACCCAAAGACAGCATAGCAGACGACCTTTTAGATGAAGTCTTCTCCGTCTCCCCCCCCAAAAAGGTGGCCTCAACCACAGAGCCTAGCTTAGGCAGTCCAAGTGTCTACATGCATTCACCCTGCAGAAGAGAAGAAATCTGAGAGGTTAAACAGGGCAGAGCTGAGAGTGAAGATACTGCTCAGAAGAACTCATTTTGTGGCTCCAGCCCTTCCTTCAGCCAAAGTAAAAGTATCTCCCTGTCTCAGGACCATTTCATGTAGCTTCCAAGTCTGAACTTAAGGATTTAGTTACTGTCAGTTTGGAAATGTCCTCTTGAAAATACAAACCTTCACTTAGAGGTAGGAAGTGTGGGGCTTAGGTTCTTCCTGAATGAGACATATCTCCTGCTTGGATGTTGTCAATGGCTCAAGAGTGGCAGATCTTGGGTCATTGTAGAGACACTTTCTTTACCGAGAAAGGGAAAGAGCAATTTAACTAGTGGATTTAATAATTACAGCTATTCAGACCATTCTTTTCATTCCTAAATATTTCAGCTATTATGGTCCTTGAAATCACAGACACTTTGCCTGGTTTATCTTGTCAAATATCTATTGAGGTGAGTTATATCAACAGCACTCTGAGATCTGTCTTTGAGAAAGAAGTGTTTTATAGCAGAAGTGTAGTTCTGCAAAAAAATCTCCTCACTGTGATTATTGAGAGCTGCCCATTAACACAGGCTTTGAGAATTTTCAAGTTTAGTTAGATTTACCCTACCCCTGTCCCAGGTTTAAGACAAAATTACCCCACAGGGTGAACTGGGCAGCTCTGGCAGTCAGGGGGATGATGCCTGAGAATCCCACACCAGCAGCAGGCCCCGGACCAAGTGCAGCTGCAGAGGTGAAAGTGCCCTTTTACTATTTAAGCATTTTTGGTTAAGGTGAGTGTTTTTACCACACACAAGGTTGCAAAGTTTCTATCAAGAGTCATTTATATTACACTTCTGTTTCTGCACTATGCAGGTGGCTTGGTGTACATGGAGCTCTAGGACTTGCCTGTGCCGTAGATAACATGTTTGGTGGAATAACAGGTGAATCCATCCTGTTTCCTACACTGCAGAAGCACATCTTAGACTGGCAACATAGTTGCAGTCACCCCAAACCAGTGGCTCGGGAACAGCATGCCTGCAGCTTGTTTCTGGTACAATGTTGGCTGCTGAGAAGAAAGCTCGGCTGGAGGCAGGTTTGCAGCCCCAGTCCTGCCTGCCCATAGGGGAGGTCAGCAGTGGAGAGGAGCAGACAGAATGCAGATGCTGGCAGAGGAGGAGCCAGAGTGCCGGGCTGGGGTGAGGTAAGGCAAGGGCATGTGACAGCATGGGCGAATCTGTGCTGGACCACATGGACAAAGTCTGCCGTGTGATGGGCCAAGAGATGTGACCCCATTCCTGGCTCATGGCAGCACCCACCACTGATGGGTGACTCAGTCACAGCAAATTTCTTCCTTGTGAAGTTCCATCACAGGTGTTCTAACAAGCGTGGGGCTGGTATAAAGCTTAGTCTGCTTAACACAGGTTTCTCTGGTAATGATGCCTTTGCTGTGCATGCCAGTTCAGACTCTGCCGACATCATCAAAAGCTGCTTTTTCTAATTCTGACAGTAAATCAGTTTTCTGAGAAGTGGAAGTTGTGGACATGTAATAAACTATAATGTAAGAGATGCTGGAGTTAATGGATATTGTAAATTCCCCAGCAGATCATTTGGTCTCCTATAGTCTAAAATTTTCCTTCATGTTACTGGGAGGCAGAAAAATAAATTTGCCTTCCCAAAGGAAACTGTGTCAGTTTCCTTGTTTCCTTATTTCCTTTCTACATGCAATTTCTATGTCATGCTTATTGTTTCAGTTTCAATAAGACATTAACAACAAAAATAGAAAAGTTTATGCCCTGACCAAAGATGATGTCTGTTGGCTGAAGGAAAAGTTTTTCCCTTAATATATTCTACTGTGAGCTGTAAAAAAGCAAAGCAATTACTGGAAGAGAGGAAACAAGGACTGTGTGTGCTAACTACACTCATTTTCATACCCTAATTCTGAAACCACCTGTAAATATAAGTTTGGAGATCTTTATTCTCCTTCTTGTGAACATGTATCAAAAAACTCTGGTTTTCTTTGCAAAAAGGCCCTGGAAGGAACCAGCAAGAATGTTGTTTGTTAGGAACCTTTTAATTATCAAAGTTGGTTGGTACATGGTTGGCTTGTGCTAGTTGGATATCCCTGCTAGCCACAGGAGGTGGCCACCGGTTACCTTTCGGTGACCTATTGAGCTCACATTACTGCGCTGCCCCTCCTTCCTTGATTCCTCCAGGACCTTCACCTCTCAACAGCTACAGTGCTAAAATTCACCAGCTGCATACAAATTTATAAACAGTTGCAATTTGCTATTCTACCCTCTGGTCTCTCTGGATGATTCAGTGAGCTCCTTGGTATTACAGAAAGGCTCTCATTTACCCCACTGTGGAATCTCATTGGCCACTTCAGAGGAGGAGTTGTGCTGTGGAACTAGATTTAGCAGGTTTTAGAAGAAACCCTTCCCCTGTTTTCCCATGAATTTGCTCAATGCTGGTGACCCGACAAATGCTTTAAGCCAGCAATGCTGGCAGAGGGACAGGTCCCACCCTCTTTCACCCCTCTGCCAGCACAGGTGCTCAGGTGGTGTGGGTGGCTGCATGGTGCAACTGCATAATTGCTTGTGGCAGCACATGCAGAGGCTGCATGGGGTGGCTGCAGTAAGGATGGAGTGGGACCCTGTGTTGTCAGCACCAGTTTAACGTGTTTGTGAAGCTGTAGTGTGAAACAGTGGTCTGGAGCAGCCACATCAGGCTAGCGAGGACAAAACCTTTTTCTTATAGAGTGTTTTGTTTACCCCAGGACTGAAAGGCAATTATCATATTAACCTCCCTTGTAGATATGTCTACCAGAACCCACCCTGTATTTATTTTAATGGAAAGCAAATATGCCACAAAAATGTAATGGCTATGGCTGTATTAAAAAAAGTTTGTGTTTTGGTCATTTCCTTCAGTTTTGTGTGCTGATTAAGTTCTATTACACTCCATGGGTTTCTTCAGTATCTATCTTCTTACATTTTGGAACCTGAAGCCTGCTTTCAGGTTTAAATGGAAGCACAAAATTCTACATGGGGAAACTGAGCCTTACAGTTACAGTGATCCTCTGTGCTGACTTTCATTGCAGAATGACAGTAAAATAGATTTTTGCTAAAAATGGAACAAAACCTTTGCCTAGTGACCACAAAGGTTATCAGAGCAAATCCCACTGCCCATGAACCAGAGAAGCCTAAGACTAAAAAACAAAATGGGAAAGTCCAAGGTATCCTTGGCCAAATTTCACCCTGTTGGTACTCCACTTTCAAGTCTGTGACTTTGTCATCTCCGTGGTGGGATAGGGCATGTGGCTGGCTGGCAGAGCAGATGGAGAGCTCATCTTTAAAAGGGCAATTCTCTGTGATGTGTCAAGGTAAAGATCAAAACATTGACCCAGGTTATGCATAGAAGGAGCTTGGGTGTGAGAGAACTTGGAAAGCTGTACCTGTTACAGACTTTATATTTATACTACTTTATATAGAAGGATCTCCCCAGTTTTTGGTCTGCAATAGCTTAGGAAATTCAGGAAGTGACAAAATCTCCTGTATTAACTCACATTATATAAGAACAGCTGTAAAATAACATGTTATTAATTTAAATAAAATGGTGTTGTCCTTTTAAACATTCAAATAGGCAATAAAATTGTTCTATAAACATGTGGGAAACTGTTCCACCAAATACCAAGTGGCTTTGTTGAAAAGAGAAGTAAATGATAGAAAAGGGGAAAAAATGCTGTTTGTTACATTATGAGATCCCAATTTTTGTGGCTGTATTGTGACTGATATTGGGTTTACGTGTGAATATACTGATCAAGACTTTCTGTGATTAAGATTAGAGATCTTGCATGTCACTCTTGGATTCATGTGTCCTTTCAGTGAAATATTTTACTTGGTACATTCCCTTCTCATTCTACTACAGCCTCTCAGTAGTTTTTGAAGACCAGATAAAATCGTAAAGGCCAACCCATTGCTCCTTCCTTACTCTCTCTTTTCACTTGCTCACATGTCTGCACTGTCACATAACGCTAAGTTGCCATCATGAAATATCTCCTGAAAACCTATTTACTACCATAATCATAAAAAATGCTCACTCTTATCCAGACAATGACATCACTCCAATAAAAAGATGAGCCTGTGGTCAGCCTCTGGATCTCCCAAAGCATTTGGGTTTGATCTTTCCAAAAATCTCAGAAGGTAGATCCAATGCTTCATCAGTGCTTGTCATCACACTGAGGAGCCCAGTGCACTCAATCTGTAAATGCCAGACGATGTGTCTGGTTGTAGAAGAGAGACAGCTGAGGGCAATCACACCAACTCGTTGGAAGTCTTTTCCGCATCAGGGGGAAGGTGCCCACTGACAGGCATTAGCATATTCCAATGAATGTCACTTTTTTCCTTCAAATTTCCAGCCTTTTCTATCACTATATTCAGGAGAATAATTATTTAGGAAAAACCTTTCACCTGCAATCCCACTACAGGAAAGAATAAAAGGCAATGGAAGGTTTAAGGGAAACATGGGCATGGCCTTGTCTGGACTGTTCCCTTTCACACCTCTTGATTTGGCCCCTGCTCCACTGTCAGTAATTAAAAAGACAAAACAACTAACTATATACGGTATTATTGTAACAGAGGGTGGGTTTTATTCACAGTAGTCAGCTGTACATTAGGAAAGAAGTTGTGCTTATATTTTTACTCCAGAGCAATGGATGCTTTATGAAGTGAGGAACATGTGGTGTATATACAATCCATCCTCCCTGCTGCTTACATGGCTCTGCCCTTTACACTTTTCCACTCTTCCTTACGTGCCATCATAAAGAGGTATATAAAGAGTCATGCAATCATTATGAACACGGTGGTTTTGAAGTCAAAGGAAACCAGGTGTCTAATGTCAGGGAAAGCTGGAAGACATGCTTGCAAAATTCTGCCCAGACTTCTGAAGATCCTTATAAAAGCACAACCTGCAGAAAAAAATTAATATATTTTTAAATTCTGCCACTGGGAATGGTAACACCTCAGAATACTCTGCAGCAGCTTGATCTGCTGATGATCCTTGCTTTAAACAATAATGGGAAAATAACTTGGAAGCTAACAACAGGATGCAGCTACAAGTGAATATATGAAATGAAAGCCAAGGGTTCGAGAGGACTCCCTACATGATCCTAACTGGGCATTTGAAGAACCTTCTAAAAATGAGTCCATCAGCTCACTGGCATCAGTGCTTTTTCATTTACACCAGAATAGTCTTCTCTGGACATTCAAGTACACATACAATTGTAGCTGATAGGATTCACTTTACAATACTTATAGCTACAAGTATGAGTTGTTTTCCAGCAGAAAAATATGAAGTAAGAGAAAGATACTGAATTTTAAAAATAATTTGATGGAGTTTTGCAAATTCATAACTGCTAATTTTTTTTACTCACTTTCTTATGAGTTTTGCAAATTCATAACTGCTAATTTTTTTTACTCACTTTCTTATAGAGATCAGTGGGATTGAGGCATGGGTCTGATCTTGGCAGAATCTCCTAGATTTTATCCCCAGTTTGGATACTGATTCTTTCCATAGTCTTGGGTAAACCGTTTAAATTTCCATGCTGCAACTTCCCTGCCCGCAGGGCAGTACCTGCTTCTCTGCAGCTCTTGTAGCTAACAGGTTAACATTTGCAAAGATGAATTCTGAAGATGAAAGACTTGCACGGTAGACTTGGGCTGCTGGCACTCTGGGACCAGGATCCAGGCTCCAGGTGTGTTTGTACAGTGCCTAACACATCACAGCCCCAGTACAGTGGATAAACAAGTATAAAAATCCAGAACAGAGTGATTGCAATCACCCATTGATTTGCAGTGTAAGTAGAACAGCTCTCCTTCCTGTTTGCTTTCAGAAACTGCCACAAAGATGCTTCTTTTGCCAGTCTTTGCCATCCTCCACATTTTTCTCTCTAACTTGGAGCCTTCTAATATTAGAGTGCTTATCTCTACACCGACTCCCCTACTCCTCTTCCCTATTGACCAGCCTCTGACTTGGCAGTATCAGGTTATCTCTTAAGTTTTACGTGCCCAGACTAAAGGACTCAGAGGACAAGAATAAATTATTATGCAGGATCATCTAAAACAAATGGACAGTGCTTCCTCTGCAGAATATACTTGTGTTTACAGTTTGTCATTGAGAAGTTAAGATATTTCTCCTTGCATATGTGAATGCCCTGAGGTTGTTGCTTGTGTGCTGTTTGGATGGAGGTTTGGACCAAGCTTTATTTTTGGAGGGGAAAAAAAAAAGTAAAAAAAGGTGAGAAAGAAGAAGGGAATGGCTATGCCAGTAAAAAACACCTGGGAAAGGACTGGAAACTATACATGTTTTGCTTCTGCAATATGCTGTTTGCTTTTTGCCTTCTTCAGGCTGTCTCCTTTCCCAGAAATTAGCCATCTCCCAAGGCATGCCCTGCTCCCTCTTCTCCCACCAGCTGGTTGTGCACACTGCTTGCCAACCGGGCAAATCTATCACCTAAAGAGTGTTTCGGAGCTGTTCCTCCTCTTGGCTGCTTGAGAAGGTGTGTTGTTTGCTTTGCCTAAGTGCTCCCGGGGCCTAATGCTCCATTGTTATGTACAGACCATTTCTACTGTCATGAATCATGTTTTACCACCCCTGTGCTTTTACTTCTGCACCAGGTGCTTTTTTTCTTTTTGAGCAAACACATTGGAGTTTCCGTGTTTACTGCTGACACAGTGCATGTCGGGTACACGGCACAGGCTGAGTTATTCCTACCATCCCACCGCCGACATGATCAGTAAATCTACTTCTCTCTCCAGGAGCTGCAGATGCTTTGTTTTTCCTACAACCGAAGGTAAATTGATTCAGCACGGCCTGAAATAATTTTGCCAGACACACATAGAGAAGAAAAAAAATTTCACTGAAAAAGCCTAGTGCAGTCAAGCAAAATATGCCTTTTCTTATCTTATCTGTTGTGAGTAACCCAAGCTATTTGCACAACGCCTTGTGCTAGGAAGAAGTTGTTTGTACATGTTTCACTCCCTTTTTTCCAAGTTCTGAATTTTGAATGAAATCTTTCTCTTCAAATTCCTTTTACCTGCGAAAATGTTACTATTTCTCCTTCCTATGCTTCCCTGAAGGTTGGACCAAGCCCTCCCCCCAAAGATCCCTTCATTGCAGATAGTTTTCTATTAATCTTCAAACCACTTTGGAGAGCTCTCTGCGTCTGGCAGCATTAACATCCCCTCTCCCTCCCGTCCCACCCACTTAGCCTCAGCCTAAGAGCCCTTAACAAATGACTCCCAAGGAATTTAAATGGCTAACGCTCGCTGGCCAATAAAGAGATGCATAAACTGTATAACCAGGTTGCACAGCTCTTGCCATTAGGAAGAAAGATTGCTCGGGCAAAGGCGCGAGTCCCCTTAACCTGTTGCACTTCGATCGCAGGAGCGGAGAGGTAAGGGAAATCTTGTTTGCTCTGTTGGGCTTTTTATTTTGTTTTCGTTTATCGGGGAGTTGAGATCAAAAGTATGTCATCATCAAGGTATGGGTTCAGGGTTTTGCCTTCCTTTAGAGGGTCCTAAGGAGTTGTTTGAGAATGAAGCAACTGCTTGTAAGATTGAACTGTGAGATCAACATGTGAATATCTAAAAGAATTTGCATAGCAAATACCAAAACAAATGTCAGAACAATGAACACTAAACCATTGATATTTTAGACAGAAGAAAACAAAAATCATGTTTCAGAGATATTTTTTCTGCTGTCTTAAATTAATGAAGTGAAAGGTAGCCAATTGTAACTGCGTGACATTTTGTTTTCAACCAGTCTGTCTCTGCCATTGTCTGTGCTGCCTGGTATTTTGTTCTGCTTTTTCAAGAGATTGACATAAAAAATCAAACTTAAAAGTGAGTTATCAGCTTTTGGTGCAGAATTTGGGGCTTGTAGATTGAAGGTGACTAGGAAGGTTTAAGTAAACAGGGTATGTATGCAAGTATTATTAATATAAATTAATCTATATAACTCAGTCTGCATACTGACAATTTGACAGCATTTTAAGAAAGTCAGCTTTAATATTACTCTATTCATATTCTGCTTAAGCAGCATGTGAAATGTGTAATACTTGTATATGACATTGGACACGTGACGTTAATCTGTTCACCCTTATTTATTTAATTATTAATTGATTGTTTTATTGGGGTCAGTGCTGATAACAATAGTGAAGTTTGAACTTAAACCAGAAAGAAAATAAAGGTAGTTGTTGAAAGTATGGTTCAATTAAAACCAATGACAGAAATGTCAATTTACATGTGGACCAGATGCAGCAGCTGTATATAATGGTGTCCTGTCCTGTCCTGAGCTAGGTGGAACTGAAGACATGATTCAAAATGTATCTGTAAAGCAGTCCCTCTCCGTTTGCACATCCAAGCTTGCCGTGGATAACAGCCCGTGCTCAGAACATGTGAGGGATGTCAAGGCAAATGTTACTGCCATGCCCTGCAGTGTTCCATGGCCTGGCAGCCTGGGTTGCAGAAAGGTCATCTTTTTCGATCGTATTATCACAGCTGGTCTCCAAAGGCCTTCACACCCAATGCAGTCTGCAGTTGTGCATGTTGTTATTAGCACCGAAGAGCTTGCCAGTGTGTGTAAAAGTTGAGAGAGTTTTTTAATTAAATTGACACAGTTAATCCAACAGAACTTCAAAACATGTCCTTTATGTTTGTCAAGACAAGGCCACATGACTGTCTGTCAAGAACTTGTTGTAATGATGTTGGTTTGATTATTTTTCCATGGGTTTCTCATATAGCTCTGCACTGTATAACCAAGATTAGATAATATGTTTTATAAAAATAAAGTTAACAAAGGAGTCACCATTTTGCTACCTTTTAAATAATTTCCATTCAATTCTGAATTTCAGCTCCATTCTTTGCTGAAGAAATTATATTGAATCAAATGATCCTTGTCTTCTTTCTTCAGCTTTTAATTAAAAAAAATAATCTCACTTAAGGTCAACAAAAGGTGAATTTCAAATTACAGGTCTCAAATCCCCCTCCTTTTCCAGAGTGAACAGAAATTTCATTTAAAAACCATAGGTATTTTCAAGTGAGCTGTAATTTCAGTAGACTTAAATTGTCTTGAATTAACCCAGCACAGGAGTGGTGCCCCCTGAGAGAGTTCCTGCCTTGGTTAAACATTTTTTTAAATTTATAATATTAACACTGGGCACAGGTAACGAGTGCTGAAAATCTCTTCCTTGTACTTGTAAACCTTGTTTCTCAATTCTCCAATCCAACGTTCAAAGGTCTGTACAAATGTCTTAGATCAGAGGTCAGGTACAAATTGCTGCACTTTGCAGCTCCTTTCTGCCGATATGATGGAATTTCACGGGAAAGACAATCGACTTCCAGCCCCCACTCCTCCATGCACAGGCAGCGCCAGGCAGTTAAAATGGTGATATGTACAAGTCAGCCATTGGTACCTGAGTTTAATTAGTAACTAACTGGGTTTCAGTGGTGTAAGGTGCATATTATAAAAAGGGTCAAATGTCAGTGCACAAAGGAAAAAGAAAAGGACAAAACCCCAGCCACTGACTAAGCCAAATGCTTTGAGTTTAATGTACTTTCAGCAGCGAACATTCACATCCCAACTGTGATTTGCTTTATGTTGATTTTCATTTCTGTGACCTGAGGGGGAGGGAACACTTTGAGTCACTTTCAGCTTTCCCTGGAATCTCTGCCTCCTGCTGAAAGCAGGGTTGCAGGTTGGGCCCCTGTTGTTACAGTGTTCACGTGGTATACACAAAGCTAAGAATGTTGCAATAGAAGTAGTGCATGGGAGTAGGGTAAACTGAAAAGTCTGAAGCTATTTTTATTGTAATAAATTTGACTAAGTAAGTAGACTTTATATGAACAGGCAGGATGTGTTATGTTTCACTATGGGATCTCCGGGAGACTTAGCAGAAAAGGTTTGATCAGAAAAGCTGAGAAGACAGCTGTAGGTTATGAACTTTTTGAGATATTCTTGGTTGCACTGCAGAGTGGAACATATTGCTGTAATGTTTATGTAGGCAGACAGATAGATAAAATGTCCTGTGTTTTAAAAACAAAGAAGTGCATGCATGCATATCCCTGCTCCACAGAGTTCAGTAAAGCCTTTGACAGACATTTTTTGCAATGACTGAAATAAATCACTTTGTTCATATATAAGATTTTTCTTCAGGAGGACAAGAAGTTAAATAAGTGAATGTGTTATCTTTCCTGTGTAATAATTAACAGATGTGTCTAGTTGTGGTTTTGTTTTTCAGTTGCAGAACATTGCTTTTCCTGTGTTTCTTATGGCAAAAGCTTGTGAGCTTCTAGTCCATCCTGAATGAAACTCTTCCCCCTTTCCAAGCAGAATGCTCTCTAAAGCAGAGAATTAATGTGGAGGACACACCTGTATCAGTATCTCTGTGGAGAACAGTGTTTAATTGCATTTGTGGTGAAGAAACACTGCAAAAAGTTTCCCATCAAGTACAGCTCATCCAGAATAGGAAAGACTACTCTGAAATTTATATATCACACATTTTCCTGTTTGATCATGGTAATGATAGACTTTGTTGACTAGATTGAAATATGGGAATTTGGGGAGAAGGAAATTGTTGTGCTGTTTCCTGATTTAGACAGCTGATGGGAGTGATTACACAAAGCATTTCGCATCTTCTCAGCTTTCCTCAGTATGTGGCTCCAATATCTTACAGGGTAATAACTTCAACCTCAGCCAGTAACAAGTCCTATCGAAATAACTGAGAGTTATGAATTAGTTTGAATTGGAGTGGGTAAAAGATGGAGCTGGGGCAAACAGGATAACACAGGGGTTACACAACTTATTGGACAAAGGTCTGAGTGACTTGCAGAAACGTGCATTATAAAATAAGGGAGGAGACTGGGTTTTGCTTACCCAAACTTCCTTCAGAAGTGGTTTAAGTTAAGGTGACTGGTTTGGCACTGCAGTAGCATAAAAATACTCAAGAAACACACATTGGATTAACAGAATTCACATTGCAGAAGCAGGGTCATGTTAGTAGGATGCTCTAGGTGTTGGTGGTGCTGTGATACATCAATAACATTTTCATCAGCATGGATTCATTCTTGCCATGGTAAAACCACATATTCATGAACACATTTTGATTTGTGATCATCAAAAAAGCCATGGCTGGAAAGAATGCTATGCTCAGGAAAGTTTTATTAGTTTATTATTTGAAATATCATTACTCACATCTTATTGAATACAATTTTTACAGTTTTTAAGCAGGAGGTCAGGTCATTGAAGGACCTTCCCCTGGGAGTGTTCACTGCTAGGTATTGATAGTGCTTAAGAAAAATGCAAGTGCATCACACACAAGATTAAATATACCGTAGAAAGGTGCAGAGAGGGTTGATAACAGAATAGGCGGGACGTTTGCACAACATAAGGTGATTTTATTTTGTATGAGAATCATAATTTTAGCTCAATTTTTTTAATTGTACATAAAATTGCTGTGAGATAAGATTAATAGGCTAAGGGAACTGGTATAATATGGTTAAGAGAATTAACTGTGATGGTTATTTTTCTAATGACAATGATGAAAACATGAAGTTTAACCTTCAAATCCTAGTTAGAAGCTGTAGCTAATTGTTGACTGTACAATTCCGTGTTCAATTATCTGATTAACATTCAAGTTTTAACCTGGGAAATTCCAGGATGTTAATTTACAGAATAATTTCAGGTATTTTCCTCCTAAAAAGGAGCAAGAAGCAAAATAACAGATTTATAGTAATTTTGTTGCAACTTTTTAAGTCAAATACATTGCTTTTGATTGGTGCCTGGACAACATAGCATGTCCCTGCAAGATCTTTGAAGCAGGATTTTCTATAGTGCTCATCACTATCTTAAATATATCCCTATTGCAGTCATTAGAGTCTTGTAACTGATGTCAGGGGAGTAGTGCTAGATGTGAGTACTGTTAGAAATATCAGACTTTATTTTCTGTTTCTTTCTTTGAACCTAATACAATCAAAAGTCAAAGTCAACAGATTTTGGCGAGTTTTAAATGGAACCAACCATTTTAAACATGTTTAGCCACTTAGGACAAATTTAAGCAACTGAAAACCATGCACAGACCCTCTTTGCAGTAAATCCACTATGAAAACTGCTTTTCAGACCAAGAACATTAACTTGCCTCATACAAAGGGAACATGACTAACTGCCAGAATAAAATTGAAGTTTAAGCATGAAATACAAGCTCTTGCAATTAAATCAGCGCTCAGAAGTCTGATGATAAGCCCTAGATTAGGATGCCAAGTGTCACCATAGCAGAAGTGGGAATTTCCTAAAATCATAGAATCTTTATGTTGGAAAAGACCTCTAAGATCATTGAGTCCAACCATTAGCTGAGCACTGCCAAGTCCACCACTAAACCATGTTCCTGAGTGCCACATATATATATGTCTTTTAAATATCTCCAGAGATGGTGACTCAATCACATCCCTGAGCAGACTCTTCCAATGCCTGACAGCCCCTTCAATGAAGAAATCTTTCCTTCCCTGGTGCAACTTGGGGCTGTTTCCTTTTGTCCTAATTTCAGCAACTAGCCTCAGGACTTAGTAGGCTGGTTTTATCCTACCTCTCAGGCATTGTTGTTCTTTATATTTAAGTATAGTACTTCTAGTGGGCAAAGAGCCTCTGCTCGTACATGTTCTTGTCTGAACATACATGAGAAATATGCGGTGCAGCAGATGCTGCTCCACGCACACCTCATCCATGCTGTTCCATGCAGCGCCTGAGCCAAAAAGTTCCTGATCCTGGCTGGAGAGGGACAAGTTTGATGACCCAATACAGGTATGCAGATGATGATGGGAGTAAGTAGTTCTTTAGCAGCGCTGGCAGCAGGATAAATTGCACAGCAGAAACATCATTGTCAATGACCTCTGAGGTTACTTTCTTCCAAGCTGCTCATCACAAGCTACTCATCAAGTCTCTTGCCAGTTGGTGTTCCTGCCCCTTCAGTTCTGCTGATGCAGTTCACCACTTTTTCCACAGAGTTTTGCCAAAATGATCCAGATTAAGAAAATCCACCTTTTCAAAATGTTTCACCTAGCCTAGGGCAACTTCTTCACCCAGTTCAGCTGCAAGTAAAGAAATGTGTCTGACACACTGCAGACATTGTCATGGCCTGTTGGCCTCAGGTTTTGCTTTTTTATAAAAGGGTGAAGACATCATCCATCCCATGTAACCTTCTCTTGCCTACCTGAAAGACCTTAGAAAAAGGTCCTTGGCCAAAAATCTGTGCTGAAATGCTGCACTCTTGCACTGACCCGCCACAAGTTTCAACCTTGGACATTTGCATTTCATTAATGGCAGAATGTAGGAAACCAAGTGTGGTCCAATTCCTATTGAAAACCACACTGGCCCTGGATCCTGCAGTTGGGGGTGCCATGGTTCAGCTTCAGCAAGTCTTAAAGACACCTGCATTGTTCAGCTCACTTATGCAAATATGAGGAGGAAAAGAGTGAGAATCTTGGCAAGAAAGGGCAAAGTGATACCATAGTTATCTTTAAATAGGGAGGAAACTTGCACATGACACTTGAAGCAATGCATGAGTCACCACCTTATTTAGGATTGGTGAGGCCATTGAATTTTTCTGTTCAGCCAATAGATCTCTAACCATGCAAACTGGGTTTTCAGCAGGAGCATTTCTGGGCTGTCTGATGTTTGTGATAAAGTTGCACAGTTGTGCTTAGTAAGTTGTTGGTTTTGTATGCATTTTATGAATATAAAGCGGTCATGAGAATAGAGTCAGGATTTGAAAACAAAGAACTTTAATGACAGCCACACTTTGAGAGCTGCTGCCTATCATCATCATCAAGACCAATGTTTTCCCTTATTATTTGAACTAAAATACCAGGAAAGTCACATTTAAACCAGTAGCTGTTATTTCCTTCTGCCAACAAGGTATATTTGAAATATTAGCAACCATCTTTCCCTTTGTGGTTTAAAATGCAAAACCGTGGCAGTTTCTTGAAGGAAGCAGTAGCTGTGCAGTGTCCATGAGGACACACCCTCTCAGCTCAGTGGGAGTTTGTACGGTACAGGGTCTGCACGTGGGGCACAGGTGTCTCCATCCCTCCCCTGGACAGTTATCACAGAGACAGCAGATCTCCCTGGTCTCTCCTGTTGCCTGTGGTGGTGCTGGCACCTGTCCCTGGGCTTTGTGACTGCTGGCAGTTGTGTCATCCACAGAAGGACACATGATGCACTAAATCTATGTAATAAAACTGGAGGGATGAATTAAGTCCAAACATAAACAACCTCATTTTACAGGAGCCCGTGAGTGAAGTGGACACACAGTTACTGCCACAAGGACACTGGCTGTGTCCCTGTGTTTGTAAAGGCCTGTTTAACCATGCTAGGATCAACAGAGGAGCACGTGTCTGCCTAGCTCCACAGGGCACTGCCCAGTGCTGGACTAACCCGGGGATAAGTTGGTATGTGGACTTTGGGCATTTTTTTCTTGCTGGGGCCCCAAGCTGCCTTTACCCTGGGACAAGGGACATCGCCATTTGGCCCTGCATTGTTGTTAATCAAGGTGTGGTATTTCTACTTAATAAAATACCTGCCCCAGTTAATCAGCCTGCTCACAGTATGCTTTAGGTCAGTCACTGCCAACATAGTAAGTTTGCCATGTAGTATTCTGGGATGTGGTAAAAAAAGTACCTTTAAAAAGAAGGTAATTAACGTTAGCGCAAAAACTATTTACACCAGTCCTACTGGCAGCAGAGGAGTTTCATAAGCAAGGTGAAGTGAAATTTGAATGGTTTCAGCGAAACGTATATGTCTGAGAGTTCACCTGTGCAAGGAAGAGTCCTTGGCGCAGAGATGCTGAACTGAGGGGTTCATAAACCTTGCTCCTGGTAGGCTAGCAGAGGTTAGCATCCATCTAACATGGCATTGAACAATCAAGCAAGATTTACCTTTTTCTGAGAAAAAGTCAAGGACTTGTTTCAGTCCTGGTAATGAGTCATTTAAAACTCAGTTGTCTTCAAAACACAACCTTTCTTGTTAGAGGTATTTTTGTCTGTCTCTCTTTTATGAATCTGTGTTATCAAGATCAGGTGTACCTTCCTCCTCAGAGTCTAGAAATCAAGCAGTCATATTTCACAAGACACTTCATTTTAATGGAGATTAAATTTTTATCTCTTCTAGGGTTAATCTCACATATTGGATATTGGAAATCAGCTTGGCTTTAAGGTCATTAGACCCATAGTACTAGCCCATGCCTTGTGTACACCTGCAAAACATAGTACCAAGTTTTCATGACCAGTTTACTGTTGACTTAAAAAATGCACAAGTAGGTTTGAACACTTTGGAAACTGATATTTTCAAAAACTGTTTTCTTGAGAGGGATTGCATTTCAATCTGAAAAGGGTTAGGTTGTTTTGATAGCCCATTTTGTAAGGCAGAAACAGCAGGAGAGCTCTCAGACCAGACAGCCTGTGCATTTTCTCATCAAGCTAGATGATATCTGAACTTTGCAAAGGTGTTGATTGTATAACGTGGCAATGAATACATTGTGAATTGTGTATTTAGTTACAGCAGTTAGGGCTATATGGGCTCTATAACTTTCTTAGGTAGTACCTGCTTATGAAACCCAGCTCTATGTAGCTGCATGGAAAAAACCCAAACCACATCTGATCATGAATCTTGATTCCAAATAAATTACATAGGCATAAATGCATTTTAGATTCACAAGGAATTTTTAATTATGCACTATCACAAATGGTGTATGGCAGTGTCTGCAGCAAAGATGGCCAACAGCACTTAGAAGCAGCTTTATGTACAACTTTCAATACAAGAAATCATCTTGCTGGTGCAATGCAAGGTGCTGGAGAACATACATTCTCCTGCACGGCCACTGAATTACCAACTGGTTTCTGTGGGTCAGGGGAGATTCTGTTTCATCTCCCCTAACTCCACAATCCCAGAGGTCATCTGTAGCTTTCCAGACTATAGCCCCAGACACAGAGCCCTGCAGATAACAGACATATAGAGACTTCTTTAGTAAGTTGACCTAAAACTGGTGATTTGAATGGAATTGCTAATTTTTAAACTTAGCCAAACTAGGAGTGATAAGTACTTCACTAGCCAACAGGTGGCCCATGTAAAGGTAATGATTATTTCCCACCAAAGTGTTTGTATAACAAGCATTGCTTGTATTCCAAGAAAGTGAAGTTACATATTTAGGAGCAAATTGTCAAGTGAAAAATGAAGTTGCTTTACTCTGCCTTAATTTTCTTAATTATTTCAAATAATTCCCAGGCATAAAATTAAAATGTCTGACAGTTACAGGGTAACATTT
This sequence comes from Orthonyx spaldingii, assembly GCA_013397795.1. NCBI lineage: Eukaryota > Metazoa > Chordata > Aves > Passeriformes > Orthonychidae > Orthonyx > Orthonyx spaldingii. The sequence goes on along the minus strand of VZTJ01004014.1, from coordinate 538,683 downwards.
GAATCTGAGAGAAACATGTATCAACAGCATTTTAAAGCAAGAAGCTATCAATGAAACACCTGGTTTCAAAGGAATTATGTTTCCTAAAGTATTGCTTGAGTATCAGCATCACTATTATAGCCCTCTACTTCCTTTATCTTCTCCTCTGCTCTCCATATCTTTAAATTAAAATCAGCATGCAACACTCATGGTCCAAAAACACATGCAGGATCAGGTCCTACCACAGACCAAAGCTCAGAAGTCTGGTTTCCCAATCCCAAATGCATTTAGGAGATGAACCAGGCACAGTGGTGTTTGTCCTGGCTGGTGCAGAGGCATCTCTGGGTATAGACCAACACAATTCTGGGCAGCTCAGGAGCTTTACTGAAAAAAATCTGAGGTGCTGAGGTTACTAGGATTTAAATGGATTTTGTGAGCCATACAAATCAGACTTTGGTGCCTAAAATTTGTGCCAGTATTTTTGTGGACTTGGGCTTGCTGTACTAATGAAAGATCTTCCTATATGGTAACCAATGCAGTGGCCTAATCATTCAAATGAAGGGCGTATATCTGAGTCCTTGTGGGACAGAGAGAAACCTGTGTCTCACTGAATAAGACAACTACATAGAATAAATAAATCTGTCTGAAGCTTTGTGCTTTTTTTTTTTTTTAAGTAACAGTGTCAAACACAGATACTGGGAGCGTTTCTGTGGTGGTTTGCAGAGTGTCCTACAAGGGTCAGTGTATTTTGACAGTTCCATCAACAAACTGGTGATGAATGCAAATCATGACAAGTAAATCAGTGAAGGAAAGACCGACGGAGTTATAAAACACAGTGAGGAGGAGCCAATTGTGAAACATTCAATAGGTGGAATCTACTCAAAAGACAGTTGGGATGAGACTGAATGCAAGGTTCTGGCATTCAGGAGTAATAAACACAAGTCATGCCTGCTGCATGGGACATAACCACAGAAAGTGGTGCTTCTGTAAAGGATTTGAGGTTAGAATTGAAAAAAACTACACCCAACTCCATATGATTTGCTAGTGAGAAGGTGTGAAGAAACAGGCTTTGGCAATACAAAGACATGGGGAGAAGAAGGAGAGATGACCTTCATCCCTGTATATAGCAAAGGTGAACAAGGGTGGAACTCTAGACAACTGTCCAAAGACCAACAAACAAGAATTTTAGGTGAAAAAATGACTAATTATGAGCTCAGCCTGCAAGTTTTATTCAAAAGACAGAGTTGTGTCTTGATTAAATGACTTAAATATCACTACAGGGCATAAGCAGACATTTCGAAAGACTCTTTAGTCTATCAGAGAAAGGCTTAACAAGTAATCCTATCTGGAAACAAAAGCCAGAAAAATTCTCATGGGAAATACTGCACATTTGCTTGTGTGATGGAGTGGTTAGCAAATAAGCCATACAGGGAAGTGGTGGGGTCTACAGCTCTCTGACTCCTTAAAGCCAAGGTCCTTGTGGAAGATACAATTTGCTTAGATAAATGCTATAGGACCTATTGTGCAAATAACAATAAAATGTAATGGTCCGTGTCATATATAATCACTTGTATCAAATTCATCACTTGTCTGATGAATCTTTGCAGCTTTAGAAGTCTATGAACTAACCACTCTCAGAGTCCCAAGGTGTCTTATTTAATTGTGCTCAGAAAGAGAGCCCACTGTCTTGCAGTTTTGATAATTTTCCTGTATGTCTGCATTTCCTACTCTCTGCCTGTGTTCAAATGCAGAATGAGGTTTCTGAGATTTGCCTTCCTCTTGCTGGCTTGCAGTGCTGTGTTTTCCACTTGGTCTAAAGCAAGCTGCCTCTCATGAATGAGTGATTCTCTTCAGCTTTTGTCAAGTCCTGCTGTAATAATGGAAGAGACAAACATTTCAGACATTGTAACACACGCAGCAGGCAACTCAGAAGCTGGTTAGATCACTCTTTGCACAAGAAAACAAGAATTGCCCCCACCGCTGATGCTAAAGTGTATTTATTGTTTCCTACCTGACAGTTACTGTGGAGGTCTAGAGGAGCAAGGGGTGGTTATCAAATAGAAACAGTGTCTGGTGCTTCTCATGCATTTGCCACCTTTCACCATGGAATATGGCACCTGGTGCTTGTGCTGTTCAGGAGTAAATGGATTAACTGATGAGTGATGAGAGGGAGGAGAGGGTTCTGTAGGTGGGTATCGCTGGCTTCCTGTCAGTATCTTCTGTCTCCCAATTCTGTGTGATCTCCTTCCTACCATTTCAGAGACGAGATAAGGCTCTCAAAGGTCTTGAGATTTTGAGGTATTTGGTGGTATCCATTCATGTGACTTTGGTGTCCTATGACAGCAGCTCTTGATGTATGGGAGGCGTGGGTGGGTGATCCTCAACCATTCCCTCAAAGAGGAGCTATGCCAATGTCCAGGATGCACTATCCCTGCAGTATCACTCCTCAGGCTGATGTGGCTTGTTCCTCTGTTCTTCTGCACCCTTAGTTCCAGTCTGAAAAACAAACTTGCAGAACAACTACAGGAAAATGAAAGAGAGAGATGGAATTCTGATGGTAGCTAACAGCTTTTAACAAATGTCCTCCTTCTTCATTTGCCTAGATTTTATCACGCTGTGAATGAGTTTGACATCATGACTGCTGAGGATTCCACTGCAAGGATGAGCAATGATTCCACCAACGTGGCCACCACGAAAGTCCCTGAAGGCGTTGCTGGTGCACCCAACGAGGCAGCTCTGCTGGCCCTCATGGCTCGCACAGGATATAGTATGATCCAGGAGAACGGGCAACGCAAGTATGGAGGGCCTCCTCCTGGCTGGGAGGGCCTGCACCCTCCTCGTGGCTGCGAAGTCTTTGTGGGCAAAATCCCCCGCGATGTCTATGAAGACGAGCTTGTCCCTGTGTTCGAGTCTGTTGGCCGCATCTACGAAATGCGCTTGATGATGGACTTTGATGGGAAGAACCGTGGCTATGCTTTCGTGATGTACACACAGAAACATGAGGCAAAACGTGCCGTCAGGGAGCTGAACAACTACGAAATCCGCCCTGGCAGGCTGCTGGGTGTGTGCTGCAGTGTGGATAACTGCAGGCTCTTCATCGGAGGCATTCCCAAGATGAAGAAGAGAGAGGAGATCCTGGAAGAGATTGCCAAGGTGACAGAAGGCGTGCTGGATGTCATCGTGTATGCCAGCGCCGCAGATAAGATGAAGAACAGAGGCTTCGCCTTTGTGGAGTATGAGAGCCATAGAGCAGCAGCCATGGCCAGGAGAAAACTCATGCCAGGAAGGATCCAGCTGTGGGGACATCAAATTGCTGTTGACTGGGCAGAACCGGAGATAGATGTGGATGAAGATGTCATGGAGACTGTTAAAATCCTATATGTGAGGAATTTAATGATTGAGACCACAGAGGACACCATTAAAAAGGTGTTTGGTCAGTTTAACCCTGGCTGTGTAGAAAGAGTGAAAAAAATACGTGATTACGCCTTTGTGCACTTTACAACCAGGGAAGATGCCATTCATGCCATGAACAACCTTAATGGTGTTGAACTAGAAGGCTCATGCCTGGAGGTTACCTTGGCCAAGCCTGTAGACAAGGAGCAATACACTCGCTACCAGAAGGCAGCAAAAGGAGGGGCTGCAGCAACCTCCGAAGTAACTCAGCAACCTAACTATGTTTACTCTTGTGATCCATACACACTAGCATACTATGGATATCCATACAATGCCTTGATCGGCCCCAACAGAGATTACTTTGTGAAAGGTTAGTAAGCACAATTAGGGGATGTGATGGGCAGGTTTGATCTCAGGCGGATGTGAGAGGTCTGCTTCAGCCAAAGGACAACTAGTGCCATGCAATTTTTTTTTAATACTCTTTTATAGGTATTTTTGTCATATTTCTATTTGGTCTTACTTTAGTTTATGACTACACAGAGTGTACTTATATATAAATAATTGCTAATGTAGAGGCTAGTAGGAAAGGGGTATCAAATAAATAGTAAAGAATGAGCTAAAAGACCAAGCATGGGATGGGGAAGAGAGGTCTCTGGGTTTTATGAGTGTTGTACTAAGTCTGAGCAAGTCTAAGAATTCTGATGTCTCCTTTCAGAGAGCTGGATCCTATGACAGAGTGCTCTGGAGGCCTGGGTATGGTGACCCAGTTATTGAAAGGGAGGGAGGTTAGGGAAAGCCTTAGTTAGGAGCTCTCTAGGTGTCATTTACCCTCTGTATTAAAATGATAGCAATTCTGTGTCCTTCATAAAATTTGAGAACTACGAGCAGAAGGAATCACGTGAATGAAAAATAATTCTCTTACTATGTATGCCTTAATTAGTTATCAGTTATAGTCATTAAAAATTAACCAAAAATCACTTATTCATTAAAAAACCCTAACAGCGATAACTGGCATTATAATTACAATTATCCTATAGTTACAGGAATTACAGTTTTCTGAAATTTGATGTGTATTTCCAAGGAAAAAGACATTTAGCATGAATGTATTCTTAAAGCACTCACATAAACCAAGAAGTACTTTTAATCATAGTTCTTCAAGAATTTCAGTTTCTTCTCAATATCCAGCTTTGTACTTGCAATGAACTATGACAGAGTTGAGTAACAGTCTAAATATTCAATTAGACAATCATCAAGTGCATTAATACTGCAGTGTTTAAAGTACTGTCGTAACACATGCGGAGTCACTAAGATGAATAAAGGCAATATTTTTGGAAATGGTTTATATGCACGTTACTAATAAAATAGCAGAGAAAACAATTAAGCAACATTAGTAAAAATACATGCAGTGGTGGGACAAAGTTGGTTAAAGGCCAGGTATGATGTTGTGCCATCTCGGCAGTGTCCCATCGCAGCCAGTTGAAAGGTAGGGTCTCCTCTGGAGGACAGCTGAAAGCATAAGCTGTTCCTAATGCACAGAAGTCACCCTGACGATCCCTTCTCTTTCTACTGACTGCATTGAACCTGTAACACTTGCAACGAGAGTTGCTTCAGTATAAATTATCAGTTAATATATGCCCACAAACATCAAAAGCTAAACAAGCATAGGCTTACTGGATGCTTCTTAGGCACTTCTGTTTTCCTCAGTGGGTTCAGTAAGACTCAATCATGCTGACTTCAGCAGCCACATTTCTAAGCACAAGCCTCCAGATCTCAGCCTGGGGTCACTCGTGCTCTCCACAGGGCTGTCACTCTCCATTATTCACCATCTTCTGTGTTGTTATCATAAGCAGGCAGCATACGAGGCAGAGGGCGAGGTGCAGCTGGCAACAGAGCCCCGGGTCCCAGGGGTTCCTACCTGGGGGGATACTCCGCCGGCCGTGGAATCTACAGCAGGTACCATGAAGGCAAAGGAAAACAGCAAGAGAAAGGATATGAACTGGTTCCCAACTTGGAGCTACCTGCAGTCAATCCAGTGGCCATTAAGCCTGGTGCAGGTTAGTATGTGTAAGGTGGGGAAGAAAGCAGGGGTGGTGGGCAAGTCCCCACTCCAAGCCCTGTCTCAAGCAGGCAAGGACCCCTCCAGGGCCAGTCCATGACTGCAGCTGCAGCAATGGGGACAGCCCCAGGCTTAGGGCTCAGTGCACCCTTGTGCTGGGTGCCTCCTGGCCCTGGCCAGGCTTTCTTCACACAAGAGACACACAGCGGGACAGGGGACACCAATATCTGGGAACTCTTCAGGCCAAAAAAAAAAGGCCGAAGCAATGCCCACTCCTCCTGTCCCCTTTTGCATTTGCTTAGGAAGAAGCAGACTTCTCTCTCCTTCTAGTCATGTACACTAGAATATGGTGACTAAGAGCAATCTTCCTCTCTTTTAATGTCTTCAATGCTAATTTCACCCTGGGAGATTCCTGTCCTAGATTTCCAACCAGAATGGAGCCCTCCCCTGTTTAGTTTGTATTTCTCCAGTGGTACAAGGCTGGGAAAAGGATCTGGGGCTTTCCCATTGCAGGAAAGTCCCTGGCTGAGGCAAGCTCCTCCATCTCCATCAGTGGCATGGGGAAGGAGCAATGCAGGGAGCCCTTGAGGTCCATCTTGCAGCAGTGCAGTGCCTACAGGAGTGCTCTCATCTCTACTGGGCTGTGATGAGCCAGTCTGATGGTTGGGGCAGGGATTGCTCCCTTCTGACACTTTCTCAGCTGAGTACCCAGCCCTTGCCATTCCCAGGTGAACAAGATGAAAACTGAAGCTCTGCAATTCTTCAAGACCCTGTTTGGAAAGATTTTTATTTGAAAAAGTAGTCTGAGGAAGAAGGTCCTTGAAGGTGATGGGCACAAGCCCTCTTGCAGAATTTCTCATGTCTGCTCTCCATTTCTCTTTCCAAGTAAACTGTAACAGCAGGATCTAAGCATTGTTTAATAATAGAGCTACAGTGGTTTCCCAAAACATGTTCCATTCATGTCAGTGAAAATTACAACTTGCATCTAATGAAGGCTGTGAAGAGTTCTTCATAACAGCTGGATGAGACAATGTCAGAAGAAGTCTAGAGACAAAGGAAGGCTGCTAAGATTAGAGGAAGATCAGACTTTCTCAGAAAACTACCCATTAGCCACCAGAAAATATTACCGCTATGTGTGTCTGAAAAGATACTTTAGGAATTTCAGGTATTACTAAAAGATGCTTGAAAAGTGAGCTTTGAAATGCATGCTTATTAGTGGTGTCTGTATTTCATTTGACTGCCAAACAAAAGCTTGAAGCTCAAGTCTAAATATTTCTACACTTGAAGAATGTTGAGATTCACATTTTTTTTATCAGACCATCCCCTATCATATGGTTCCAGCACAACCTCTGAGCACAGAAGTACCTGGTCTGTTTTCCCCAGTCAGATCAACTGATCTAATAAGAGGTACCACACACAAGGCTTTCCTCTGTTATGAAGAGGGTTTGATTTTTGAAAGCACATTACCAGAACAGAGGAGTAGAAATTTACTGACCACAAAGTTTCCTGTCAGCTGTTTAGATCAACCTTAAAACTCATTTCTTTGCAAATAGTTGGAATACTCCTGAAAGGTCACCCCAATACCCCAGCTGCCTGCTACTGTTTTTCTGCCAGAAGTTATTGCAAAATGGAGCATGTGAGCTCTTTGCCTTGGTGAGAAATTATCCAGGATATTTAAACCAGAGATAAAACTGGTTTGACCTGACCAGGTGAACTTGGTGTAAAAGGAGAACTGGAAAACCTCATGAGTTGGGGGAGTTTCTTGAGGAAACTGCAGTAGTCCACTGGTGGAGGACAGATCTCTGCCTGAAAGATATCTGATCAGCTTCCTTGTTGTAGTCTCCAAGATCAGAACAAGAGTACTGCTTTCTGTCATCTCCTACCACCAGGCATAATTGCACACTTTCATGTTGCAAAGTTTCATCATACTGGAAGAAACCTGTGTACATATTAGGCTTCATTTCTGGCTTAGTGGCTGCACCTCCCATAAGCACCAACATGACTTCTTAGTCCATCATCTATTATTTATCGATTACTTTGTTTTCCTTGTGAATAACCTTACCGCTGAAAAGCTCACAAGATGAATGTTGAAGCGTGCTATATCAGGCAATGATGGATATCATAGCATCATAGAATGGTTTGCTTTGGAAGAGACCTTAAAGATCATCTAATCCAATGCCCCTGTCATGGGCAGAGATGTCTTAAACTAGATCAGGCTGCTCAAAGGCCCACCCAACCTGAACTTGAACACTTCCAATAATGAGGCACCTAAAACTTCTCTGGACAACCTGTCCAGTGTCTCATTACCCTCATTATAGAGTATTCCTTTCTTGTGCCCAATGCTTTTCCAGTTTAAAACTGTTACCCTTGTCCTATCACTACAGGCCTTACCATAAAGTCTTTCTTATAGCCCCCCTTTAAGTGCTGGAAAGCTACAGTAGAGGCCTTTATCCCAGAGGCATCTTTTCTCCAGGCTGAACAACCCCAGCTCTCTCAGTCTGACTTAACAGCAGAGGTGCTCCATCTCTTTTAACATCCTCTGAGCCTGTTCCAACGGGTCCACATCCTTCTTATATTGGGGGTGCCAGAACTGGACACAGCACTCCAGGTGGGATCTCACCTGAGCAGAGTAGAGGGACAGAATCATCTCCCTCAACCTGCTGGCCACACTGGTTTTGATACAGCCCAGGATACTGTTGGTTTTTCTGGGCTACAAGGGCACATTGCCAGGCCACATGCAATTATTGTGATTATTGGGAATGTTCAGCAAAGAATGTTTCTTCCCTAAGCAAGCCATGAAGCTCCATTTTGGATTGTATACAAGCTCACCATCCTGAACACTATTATTCTGACCAGAGTGTTCTCCCTTTGTCTGAAAGACCATGGCTCTAATTATATCATATTTCCAATTTTGATATGAGGGAGAATTCCCTAAAGAGAAGTTTCTCTTTTTTTGATATCATTAAGTAGATTGATCCTGTAGCAGACAGATGGGATAAAGCATATTTAGCCAAGCTAGTCCTGGGAAATGCTGGTAAACGAGCTGATATTTCACAAGGTTGGCCAAAGGATGACATATAAAGGGGACCACTTGCTGCCTGTAGCTTCTGCAGTACAAACCACAACTTTCTGTCCTGAAGCAGCTCTTTCTATGGCAGCTACGTATTCCTTGATGTCAACACCTGGAGGGGGGACCTCACTGGGACATTACAGGTTCTTACCCCTTGTGCTCAGGCCACACTCTCGGCCAGTGGGAAGGACAGCAGTGGTCAGAAGGGGTTGTATAAATCTGGGTCGCAGCTCCCAGTCCCCAGGAGGATTCTGGTCCTAGGATACTCATGGCAGGAGCATGGGGGAAAGTGCTAGACCAAACAGGCAGCACTGAGCCTGTCACTGTGCATCAGCCGTGGTGCTCTCACACATGGAGAGGGCAGAGGTGCTCCAGGTCCCCTGCTTGCACACTGGGCTACCTCCCCTGATAAGAGCAGCACAGGGTTGCTGCTGGAGAGTTGGCGCAGCTGGGAGGGAGAGCTCTTTGACATGAGGTCCTGGAAACTCTCTCCCAATGTATCTGATATGTCTGGTTTCTCCTAGTGGCCATCCCTGCCATCGGTGCCCAGTACTCCATGTTTCAGGCCGCACCGCCAGCCAAGATGATGGAAGATGGCAAAATCCACACTGTTGAGCACATCATCAACCCTATAGCTGTCCAGCAGGACCCAGCTAGTGCAGCAGCTGCCGCAGCAGCAGCAGCTGCAGCTGTAATACCAGCTGTCTCAACACCTCCTCCCTTCCAGGTGAGTTCAGCACAGAAATCCTGCTTGCCATACTTTCAGCTTCCCATACACCCTGGTATGCATACCCAGTGTGGAGGGAAAGCCTAGTCTCTTGCCCAGCTTCCATTCAGGACATGCTCTTGAGAATGTCACAGTGCCCAACAGCCCTGAAGCTCATCTGAACTGTCTTAGACATCTGAACATTGGGCCACTGCTTTCCCCTCTATGGGGAACCAAACTGTGAGGGAAGGAACAGCCTCCCATGACAGCAAAACTCTCAATCAACAGGGCATGTACTGCCTACCCTCCCATTACCTCCTTCCTTCTAGGGGGTTTGCCATTCGCGACATGGAAGTGGATCCCCATTCAGGGCATGTTACAACAAAGTAAGTGCTTTTCTTGAGGTCTGAACCCTTTCCTTCCAGGGTCGCCCCATCACGCCAGTGTATACCATGGCTCCCAACGTGCAGCGGATCCCTGCCGCCGGGATTTATGGGACAAGTTATGTGCCATTTGCGGCGCCTGCTGCAGCCACAGCAACAATAGCCACGCTACAGAAGAACGCCGCCGCTGCCGCCGCCGCCGCTGCCTATGGAGGGTACGCTGGCTACATCCCCCCAGCATTCCCAGCTGCCACCATCCAGGTGCCCATCCATGACGTCTACCAGACGTACTGAAACTGTCAGCAGAGGAGGGTGGTGGAGAAACACACACTGAAGGAACACTTTACTATTTATGAAGAAAGAACTGTCTGGGAAAGAGTAAATATTTGGGCTTGGTAAAACAATGCAGAAAGTGAAGAATATCATAGAAAAACATGTTTGAAATATTTTCTATGCTTGAAGTTTTCACTAACTTTTTTAGGCTATTTTTGAAAATTTAACATGCCTGTATTCATACATTTCCAAAGGACCTTGGTGCATTCAGCCCACCACTGACGTGCATTTATACGCATTGTAGTGGGGTTGCATAGGGTCTTTTTTTTTTTAGCAGTTATATTTTCAATATATTTGTGGTATGAAGGTTATTTTTTAGTAATTTCTGCACTCCAGAGATGTCTATTTTGTAGTGCCTTTAATAATATATCAGCTATATATTAAAAAGCACACCTGAGCAGCTAGGAAAAGTTTTAACAATATATTTTGAAGAGTATATTCAATATTTAAATAATACATACCTTAGTTTTTTGTTTTGTTTTGTTTTGTTTCTTAAGAAGAAAGCAACAAATATCTTATTTAAAAATTATACTGGAAAGTGCAATTTGAAAAATGTGCAAGACCTCTGCATTGTTGTGCTGGCATTAATACAATCTGCTCGTTCTCATCTGAAATCACAAGTAACTAATATTGCGTGTTTGGAAGAAAGATAAAAGAGCCTACTCACACATACCTCTTCGCAGTGTGATTTGTAGGCTTGTTTTTAGCAAAAGAAAAGCTCCAAGTTTTCCTTAGCAACTGGATTTTCTATTTATTGCAGCTACTTGTAGTTGGAGCATGTGCAGAAAAGAGTAGCTGATATTTTGCACGAGGTGTCTTGACTTAGATCTTCATCCAGTATAAAGCCAAGGCTTTTTTTCAATGCTCTTCATTTTATTCTTTGAAGTATATGTTGTAGGGACTGAGAATGTATGCTGCTGTCGGCAAGAGTAGCCACGCTCTCACCAAGAGGATGAGCAGCATTACTTACCCATTGCTCCATCATGTTCCACGAGAAATTTCAAAGGTACTAGGGATGGTAGTGATACTGGAAGTAGTGAAACAGGGCTAGCCTCCCTCCCAGCCTCCCTTCCACTCTTAATTCCCCTTCCCCACAACTGGAGTTGTACATGCACATCAGGGGTGGGAGTGATTAGACTCAATCATTTTAAGACATAGAGCTTGTAAATATCTTTTAATATACATTTTTAAAGTCATTTTATGTTGCAAATTTACATGGTATGTGGTTTGCCACAAAACAAAAACCTTTTATTGCAATGTTATAAAAAAGTTTGTTTTATTAAGAAGTAAATATATTATTGCAGTGTTTTGTGGCCTGTTTAAAGGCTTTTATTTAGTGGTGCAGTGAATGTAAAATATAGTAAAATGGTAAAGAAATATCTTGCCCTTTGTATGAAGTGCATCAGCTCTGCAAACACAGCTCTGGTGACAAAAGGTGAGAAGCAGGGAGTCAGTAAAAAATGTTCCTTTATTTTTTGTGGTATATGTACATACCAAAGGGGTTTCACATTGGCCATATTTTGACAACTGAACCACTTCCAGACTGCATCGAGTTCAGTTAAGTGACCTTTTTAATACACTTCTCTTGCTTGCCTCAAAATTGAGCGGTTGTATTTTAGGTGCTCTTGCTCAGACAAGCTGAGCTCCCCTCGACCCTGTCGACCCATTAGCAAAAGCACTGTGAGGTTACCCATTAGGCTGGACTCTGCCTCTCCACGGCCCTTCCCAGGAAACTTTTCTTGTCTGTACCTGCATGTCTGAAAGCACATCCAGACCTCAGCTCCAAGGTCCTGCCCTTGTGTAGAGTGAGAGAGAGGAGGAGATCTGGGCAAAGCCCTAGAGGGAAGCCTGAGCCAGAGGCCAGCACTGCTTCCTCCAGTCCTCAGTCTAAGGCCTTACATGGCTCAACACTAAATGCCAGTGTGGGTCCTTGAGCTGCGCACAAACACCCCTGGGGCCAGGAGAGCGCAGTCCAGTTGTCTGGGCCTCTGCTGCCCCACTTCCAGCCCCACGCCGTGGCTGACCCACAGAGGAGAGAGGAAGGGTGATGGCTCCCTTTCCACTCATCCTCTGCCTGCCAATAGGACAAGGGACCTGCCACTCACAGAGGTGGCAGGAAGAGGAAGGAGCCAATGAGGGAAAACCGTGAGGTGCCCCCGGCCACCAGTGGGTGCTGCCTGCGCCAGGGCAGCAGCAGGCAGTCCCCAGGGATGGAAGCAGGACCCAGGCATGCACGCAGCCAGGTCTTGCTGAGCCTTCCGCCCATGCCTGTCTTGACACTTGCTTCTAAACCATTTCATGTACACTACTACTGAGGTAAGTCAAATAACTTGAAATGTGAACATCTTTAGGTTAAGAACAAACTATTCTAAGATAAAAAAGTATATATTAAAAAAAAAACTAGTGTGCCTTATTCTCAAAAGAGCTGATATTTTAGATATTTTATTGTATCTCTCCTCTCTGTATTGTCAGAAGCCTCTGAGTTTATTTAGTTCTTGCTCCATTTACGGTACATTTCTAGGCTGTAGTGAATAAAGCATTCTTTAAAAACAGAGACTGTTACTTCATTGCAACATCCCACTCTGCCAAGGCTGTACTCCCGTCCAAGCTGGAAAGAGGGTGTTCAGGAGGGGAACAGGGCACTGCAGCAGGCACCCCTGCAGGCTCCTGTGGGGAGGGAAGATGAACTGTCCCACTGACGCCTTTGTCTCACCACCTGCAGAGGACAGTGACCTTCCCAACATGCATATTGGGCACCTCTCCATTCTTGCAGCATCCTCTGAACAGCCAAAATCTCTCTTTCCATGCAGTTTAGAGTCGGTACCTAGATGTAGATGGAGCTGGAGCTGATATCCCTCTGTGCTTTCTATCCACCCAGAGCACAAGTTCCTGTATCTCTGTTGTGTATCCTCACTGCCAGGCAGGAGTACTGGGAACTGGTTCATCCTTTTCATTTCAGCATGCTCCATGCTTCAGGCACACAGAAAGTTAAGCTGCACTTCATTTGCAGTGCTCTAGACTCCCTAGCAGTTTCCTTGGTGTAAGTACACCTGGAGAAAATTTGCTGCAAATATCAAGTCTGTGGAGAAGAGCAGTCTGAGGGAGTAGTCCTGGCTAACCAGAGAGGTCCCAGTTGCTGGAATGTATCAAATCTGACATCCATCTACAAGAAGGGGTGGAAGGAGAAACCAGGGAACTATCAGGAGTGACCCACATAGTTGGTGAGGGAAAGGCTGTGGATATTGCCTAATTTCATTTTAGTAAAGACTTTGACACTGTCTCCCACAACATTCTTCTGGAGAAACTGGCTTCCCATGGCATGAAGGAGCATACCGTTCACTGGGTAAAAAAGTGTCTGAATGTCCAAGCCCAGAATGTGGTGGTGGACAGAGTTACATCCAGCTGACAGCCAATGGAGAGCAGTGTTCTCCAGGGTTCAGTATATTGGGGCCAGTCCTGTTTAATGTCTTTGCTGATGACCTGAACGAGGGGTTTGAGTGCCCCCTCAGTCAGTTCACAGCTGACACCAAGTGGGTGGGAGTGTTGACCTGCTGGAGGGCAGGAAGGCTCTGCAGAGGGATCTGGATGGGTCCATGGATCGATGGGCCAAGGCCAGTGCTATGGGGTTCAACACAGCAAAGTGCCGAGTCCTGCACTTGGCTCACAACAAGCCCATGCAGTGCTAGGGGCAGAGTGGCTGGAATGTGGCCCAGTGGAAAAAGGATCTGGGGGTGCTGGTCAACAGCTGCTGAACATGAACCAGCAGCGTGCCCAGGTGGCCGAGAAGGCCAATGGCATCCTGGTCTGTGTCAGAAATAGTGTGCGCAGCAGGACCAGGGCAGTGATTGTTCCCATATACCTGGCACTGGTGAGGCCACACCTCAAATCCTGTGTCCAGTTCTGGGCCCCTCACCACAGGAAGGACATTGAGGGGCTGGAGCGTGTCCAGAGAAGTGCAACAGAGCTGGTGAAGGGTCTGGAGCTGGTGAGGGGTCTGGAGCACAAGGCTTATGAGGAGCAGCTGAGGGAGCTGGGGGTGTTTAGCCTGGAGAAAAGGAGGCTCACAGGAGACCTGATCACTCTCTACAACTGCCTGAAAGGAGGCTGTAGCCAGGTGGAGGTTGGTCACTTCCCCCAAGTAACGAGTGACAGAACAAGAGGAAACGGCCTGAAGATGTGCCAGGTGAGATTTAGATTGGATATTAGGAAAAATTTCCTCACTGAAAGGGTGGCCAAGCATTGGAAAAGCTGCCCAAGGAAGTGGTGGAATCACCATCCCCTGGAAGTGTTAAAAAAGTGTGGCATCTGGGGACATGATTTATCAGTGAACATGGCAGTGCTAGGTTAGTGGGATTTCATGATTTTAAAGGTATTTTCCAACCTTAATGATTCTATAATTCACTTGGATGAGAAACAAACCACCAGCAAACCACCGCCCTTTACAGATGTTTAAACTTAAGTGAGATGTGACCTTCACAAAAAGCAGCGTTTTCCAAGTGAGATGAACTGTGCCACATTGAAATGTGTTTCTACTCTTTCCTTTTTCCCTTTATCCAAGCTACTCAAGATTAAAATTAATCTACACAGCTTTTTCTAAATATACACTTAACAAGATAATTTTTTTTTATTTTTCTAGACTGCTGATTTCTGACTTCAGTTTTGTGAGATCTTAATTAATGATTAACTCATCGTAAGGTTGAAATATGCAAGTCATTCTTGGGATATTAACATAAACAATGCCAGAGAAATGCAGTTGTGCTTTCAAGATGACCTTGCTGCCTTGGGAATGTCAGGAGCTCTGGTAAGGCCTTGGGCACTGTGACAGCTCAAAATGCTGCCAAGGTGATTCCATTCCCTTTTTGAATGTCTTTGTTGCTGATCTTAGAGAGCAGATGTGCCCTTCCCTGGTGAGTATCATCCTAAAAGCCATGCTAAAAAACAGCTTTAGCTTTCTTCAGGAAACACCATCCAGAAGCACAACTGTGATACAACAACTATATTAATAGATTTAGAAGAAACTCAAGAGCACTGCTCTGATATGGCAGCATCTCATTTATGAAAACACTAGAGCTCAGAGTATATGCAAAATGCATTTTTCATACATATGACAAGGTAGATGCCGTACTTCATCTCGTTCTCTGTGGCTGGTGTTATACTCCTGACACTTCTGGTCTGAATGAGTCCTCAGCACTTACATAACTCTCTTCTCCCTGGATGCCAATCAGCCACAAAGCTGGCTCATCATGCTGACCTGTAAAATAAATAAACTTGAGACCTACATTGTAACAAGAGAAACTACCTCTGCTGTGCATCTAAAAGCCACCAAAAGTCAGGTTTTATGCTCCAGTGTGTCAATTAAATGCTGAATCACACTTGACTGAGTTTTAGAGCTAAGTCCTGCCTGGCAGCAAAATGATCGGAACGGTGTTGCAGGGATAAGCTGCAAGCTAAGGAATAACAAAAGGTAGTTTTGTGGCACTAAGACAGGCTTGTGGCACAAAGACAGATTGTGCCTTGCAATTATGATTGTTCAAGTTGCCAAAGATGAAAGAGACCATGGAAACTTTTAGAAATTTGGTACTGTAGAAGTACTTCCACATGAAATATTTTCTGTCAAGCTGAAGAATTAGATCAGATTTTTTTTTCCTCCAGCCAGAAGAACAGAACTGGGGTTCACTTAGTTCCTAATCAAAGAAGACAGAAGTTCTGTCTCACAGTCCTTGCTCGGGCAAAACGGCAAATCCTGGATGTGGGAGGTGACCAGTCAAGGATTGTCTGCACTAGAAAACTTTACAGGGAAAAATGCTCAGGTGTGCTCAGGTTTGTCCCACACGTACCAAATGCCTGTCTCCTCACAACACAGTGTCAAGTGTCTGTGTTTTTGTCTAAACAGGCTGTGTCAGTTGTCAGACACCTCCATCTAACAGACAGCAAAAGTTAAAAGTCTGGCCCACAGTGGGCCCTGGGGCTTCACCTCCATCTTACCAGGGCTCCCCACGGCCGCCTTTCCCCAGGGCATTTGAAGAGACAAGATCACAAACCTGGGTTGTGGGCTGGTGCCCACAGTGACTATTCCTGCACTTCTGCATGCAGCTGGTTTGTAGGGTGGTGACTGCCCTGGAGGAAGCTGAGCCATTTTTCATGTTTTGCCTGACACTGCCATACTTTTATTGTGAAGAAAAATATGCTTTTGTTCTTTTTTTTTTACCTATTTCCAAACACACGTATGTAATTTTTGCCAACCAGGTTGCACTTTGAGCCCATCCTTGCGTGTTTTTGCAATGTCACTGAAGTTTGGCATTAGCTAAGCCACTGCCTGCAATCCGTGCACTAGTGGGAAGCAGGAAGCCACAGGTAAGCCAGAAGATCTTCATGAAGCATGAAATAAACCCCTGCAAACAGCCTACACAAGCCACAGGAGTGACCTCAACCTAACCAGCAGAGAGAAAGATGGACTTAAGTCAGTCAAAGGCAAAAGTTCCAAAACTTTGAAGCAATAACTACAATAAGCACTTCTCACTCCTGTAACAAATCCCTAGGTTATGGACCAAAGTCAGCTCAAAAGTCAACTCAGTCAACTCAAAAGGGCATGCAATGACAAGGGATAACTTATTAAACTTGTTATGCATGCCCTATGTAATGTACATAGGGCATCCTTCGTTTCTTGAGTCTTTGACTTCGCGAATGCTGTCCCTTGCAGGAGGCTTTCCGGCCATGTGGAGAGGCAAAGTATTCCCTTAAAGCTTGGCTTCCCTCCAGTAGATCGATCCCTTGGCTCACCAGCCTTTGTGCAGAGCACAGAGGGACACAATCCTGTCAGCAGCTACAATGCTGGCATCCAAGCAGCAATGGGGCAGCTGCGGAGAGCGTGGCAGAGCACTGAAGCACTGAAGCTGTTCCACCACAGTGAACATAAGCTGCTGCTTGTGGAAAAAGATATCATGGAAGTCTGCTATAATTTCTAGCTGGGAAGAAAAATCAAGTCTTGTATGGCGCCGTACTGTCTCTGAGTCCCAAATTTCTTTGCAACCATCACCCTTATGAGCCAAATTCCCAAATGCTGATTCAAACCACCAATCTCTTCAGCATCCCAGCCAGGCACGTGTTCACCAGGTTCAGCCACCTTGCCTTTTCCTGAGCCCCCTGTCTGGGTGGGTAGACAGCCCAAAAACACAGGGACCTGCACTGCTCTTTTCACAAAAGTCTAGATGGTGCACAAGGGTCTCCCCTTGCATTTCTGGACCTACTCCTTGCAGCATGTGTGGAGTTTTGAGACTCTCTGATTAAGTGACTTTGTTACATAGTTTGACTTTTGCACAAGTTTTTTTCAGGCTGTTCCTTTTGTATTTGGGACTAGAACAGCACTAAGGTCTAAAAGGATTCGATTTAAGGATAATAAATGGTACTTTACATTAAAAAAAGAAATCTGCTCCATGAGAAAATGAACTTCCTTGTCTTTCTGTGACATCTTTGTGAGCGATAGGAGGGGAGAGAGAACACGGAAATGTACAGCACTTGGCACTGACTACATCTCAAACTAGTATTTCAACATTTTACAATCAGCTTTGGCCATGTGACCTATGTGGAAAGATAAACTGAGACATTTAATCCTATTTTTCTTTTTTTTTTCAACATAAGGAAGTGAATTTCATGGGGTTGTGATCATTAAATGACTGTAAATTATTTGCCCACAAGAGAGAGAAAAAACATTACAGAGTGGTTTAACATAGGTAAGGCTGGGACCAGGCAGCTGTTTGTAACCAAATACTCTTTCCTAGATTGAAAACTCTCAGTGAGCGTCACTCCGTGGTTGTGGCATTTAGGGACATGTCAGCTCATTGCAGGTGAGGATGGCCCACCATTTGCTTTTGCAACCAGAGTGTGAATACCAACTTCCCAAAAGCCAATTGCTTTTTGAGATAAGGCAGCAGCAATTACTACAATTCGTGCTTCATCTCCAGAATATCATCAACTGTTGAAATGACAGCTGGGTGTTTGGTGAGCTGCACACTCTGTTGTGCTGTGATAGGGAAAGCTGATTCAGACCAACCAGAGATACAAGTCTGCCACCACCCTGGATCAGGAGCATGCTCCAAGAATGTGTGGAGACACAGCATACATTCAGCAACTCTCTCCTGATGGAGCATCCCCAGGGACCAGCATGAAGCCCTGAAGTGACAAGGGCAGTCTTGGCCTCTGAGACACAGTAGGTGAAGTTTTGAGTAGGGGACCATCCTTGGCAAGGCAATGTTTAGTCAGCATTGTCAGCTGAGATGAGGACACAGGCTGGGAAAATCCTAGTGGAGACAGAAGATATTCAAGAAACTCTGCAAACTGTGCCCATGGCTTGCCCCCCGCGCAGTCCAGAGGGTACACGCTGCTTTTCCTGTTAGCATAGAGAACTGACCACAAATGACTGACGGGCGTGATAGCAGTTGTCAGAGTGCCAGGCACTGGAGATTGTCTCCTTCAGCACCAAGGGTGGCGTGCCTGCTGATTTCTGAGAACTGTGGCTTTTTGCTTTTGTTGGTTTTTTTAATTTGGCTTCACTCCCACATGCTAACACATACCAATATCTTCTTTAGGGCAACATTAGTTTCATTATTTAAACAGCTTTTTGTTTCAGTCTGCTCAGTTCATGGAAATGTTGGCCTAAGCACGATAACAGCTAAAGTTGAAAAGTACCTTTGTAAAGGCACTGCTGCAATCTCCTGGAACATGCCAGCTGGTCATCTGTACAGGCTGAGCAGGGCTTTTCCTCTCAGGTGCTATGAGAAGATGACATCCAGGTTTCCAGACTGGAGTTGGCTCAGCTCTGACCAGCCTAGAGCAGTAGCAGGTGAGCCACACACCCCAAGTACCTGCAACCATGCCCGCAGAACCGCTGCTGCCAGCCCCAGTCTGGCTCCACCAGCCCCCACCGGCCAGAACGGACTAAAGGGGAGGAGCAAGGGCTTGTGCTGAGCTTCGTGATGCGGTCTGCCACGTCCCCACAGGAACCATTGCACTGGCACAGGCAGGAGGCAGAGTGATGAGCTGTGCAGCCCAAGGCAGTTCTGCAGGATCAGCCCAGCATCTGCTCCCGTCTCAGCCTGCCTGCATCCACAGGGCGATGGTGAGGGCACAGCAGCAGAAGCACACCTAGCAATGCCCTAGCAGGTAAGCATGGCACGGCAGAGCAACGTGAAAGCCCCACCTTTGGCACAGAAAACATCTTGTACATGAAATTGGGAAATGCCACAATGCACTGTGACTCTGCCCGTCAGGCTGCTTCTGGTGTTCAGCCCCAGTGTTTTCTGCTGTGAGCCATTTTTTATTAACTGGCAGCTCTCCTGCCAGTAGGTTTATTACTAAGACAATTCTTGGGTCCAACACAGCCCCCCATTTCCTGACAACTGTGTTTCCCCGGGGGCTTGCTCCACCAGCCTCTTCTCCTGTCTCCCGCTGCTTGTACAATGGCATTACGCATCTCCTCAAGGCTTAGGAGGGGCCCGCAGCAAGAGCCACCAGTGAGAGAAGGATCAAGCACCAATAGCTTTTCCACACGTGAGCGCTTCCCCGGCAGCTGCTCCCCCCAGCTTGCTCCTGCCACGGTCTCGGCATCCTAAGGATGGCAGTGCTCCCACACACACCGCAATCACCACTCACCTTTCAGAGGTTCCCCTCCAGTTCACTTGAAAAATGGATTCTCATGTCTGCAAACAGGGAAAGCTGTGGGGAGAGCTGACCCGGCTGTTGTGAGCCACAGAGGCTACATTGCCTGTAATAGGGAACAGACAAAAATATTAATGAAAAACAAAGGATGAACAGGCTGCCTGTGGCATCAGTCCTCTGTGGCTCTGATTTGAGTGGTATATCAGACTGCACCTGCGCAGAGGTGTATTCTTCTCATCTTACCACAACCATGGAAAATTCCTTCCAAGAAGCATTTCAGGATTTGACTTTGACAAAACATAGGAACACCCTGAAACAGACTGTATAAGATAAGGGATCACATATAATAGTCTTATATACTCATAATTCAATGACTTTGTATATTTCACGGCAAGTCTTTAGGAAGAGGGTGCTAAGACATCCTAGCACCACACATTATGTTGGGGAAAAGCAGAACATGCCTGCCAGAAAGATATTTCAGAACAGCTTTCTGATAGTTCAATTATAAACTTAAAAGCATTATTATAAATTAAGCTTAACAGGCTTTCTTAGAGTCTCTCCATATTTTTCTGTTGTTGATGCCAGTCTTACCAGAACAGTAATTTTTCTTTTTCTTTTATTTTTTTTAATTAGTTGCTACCTGGCTATTTATTAATTGGCCAAATTATAAGCCCCAAAAGGAGTAGAAGGGGTGGAAATATATTTATAATCTGACAAAATTGTATCTATGTGCACTTCCAGAATGCTTTTCCTTGTAGTCTGACATTATAACCCCTGTGTAATGAGCAGCGCAATGTCACAGGTTTGGACAGGGCTTGGAAGTCTCAAGTCTTGTCCCCTGTAAGTTTTCCACTTTTGTTGAGTTTGATGTGAAAGCAACACAAAAGGCCCAGCACATGGGTGTGCATGGAAACACACACCTCCCTAAACAAAAGATGAAAGCTACTCTTTTAATGAAATCAGAAGGGGGAAGGAAAAAAGTGAAGGCAGAGTGGAAAAACCTGCAAGAGGTCAACAAGGAAAACAAAGGGCAGCTTTATGCAAGCAACTATTTCACTCCAGAAATGGCAGGGCAGGCTAAGGAACTGCTACCCAGTGTTTTTAATATAGAAATTCAGTGTAATTAGAGCTTTGCTTGTTCCAAGAAGATAATGGCAACCCAAAAGATAAGATTTAATAGCAGATGAGGTTTAAGAGGGTGGAGAAGAGACAAAATAGACAAGGAATAAGGCTCTTCTTAAAAAGCAGAGGAATGCCAAGGAAAATGGATGTGATTCTCTACATTTTACTCTTTCACTTTGATCAGGAGGAACAAAAGCTTTTGATGACTGTTTAGAATCTATTGATCAAAGATAAAAACCAGGTCCAAATGAGTTAATATCTCTGATTGAAGGGTAAATATAGCAGATCCCATTTTTCTAGCAAGAAAGCAACTTTTGGACATCTAGCAGATGGCATAAGAGGCTCAAACTGATGAAAGCTAGAAATAGATACATTTAAATTGACATAAAAGGCTCAATATCAAGGATGAGCTGATACAGGAACTATGATACAAATGATAAAGCTGGGCAAATCATTGTAAAATTTCTGCCAAAAAGCTGTTCAGAGACATCCACTTGAGCTGCATCCCAAACAGGACAGACACACACACGTTGAGTGAGCAGTGCTGCATTGGGCAGCCGTAGCGTCAGCCCCCGTACGGCAGCCCTGACCCATCACTTCTGCTCCCATGGGTTTGAGCTGCCAACACCTCCCCACTTGGTAAAGACTTACCCTGGCAGCTTGCTAGATGACAGCTTGCTAGCAGGCTGTTGCTAAAGTGACTGCTTGTGTGAAATTTTGATTTTTGGTTGGACATTCCCACTATTAGGAGCCTCGTTCAATGGCTGTTCTGGTCCAGTGTACTATGGGAGTTCTTTGCCAGAACAGAGACAACTGTGTCTACTTTAAACTCTTGTTTCTACACTTGCTCAGCCCAAATTGCAAAGCAGTTTGAATTTACTCAACTTGCTTGCTATTAAAGGGAATGCTGAGAGAAGATGGTATTTCAAAGTAGCCCAAGATGAATGGTGATGAAGAAGCAGAGTGATGGATTTGCTTCCACATCACTTACAACCTAGGAAGAAATACATTAATCCCCAGGAAGATCTTTCCATCTCTTCAGCAGCTGCACATTTAGAATTTACAGGTATCTGTACTGAGTCTGATGCAGGATCCATTTGGCCCAAGATTTAGTGTGCAGCACTGGCAGAAGTCAATAACCAGAGAAGAGAAAGAATAGGGCAAGTTTACATACTGTTCCACAGCATGCCTTCAACCTCAAGGCAGTTCCAGCTCAGGGGATTTCTGCAGATGAACATGTTTTCTGTTTATTTAGTAACTGTCAACACACAAGTACTCTCCCTCCCAAATAAAATGGATGGAAGCTCAACTAGGCATTGTTCCTTTTTCTATTGCATAGGTACTTTGTACACTCCCTTTACCTTCCTGTCATTGCTTCCATTTAAGCTATACATGACTTTCCTGGGCCTGAAATATAGAAGGAGAACCATGTCTCATTGTGGAGAAGGTGGGAAGGAACATTCACCTTTGGAAACCATGGTAGTTACTCTGGCATGCTTACCCTTCTGGCATCAGCTCCTCTGCAGTTCTGAAGGTTTAGCCCTCATTCTGTCTTGGTTTTTGAGACACTCAACTCAGTTCAGAGCAATGTGCCCTTGAAAATCTCATCTTGAGCATTTCTGAAAATGTTAGTATTTGGCTATCATTGTTTTTAAGGAAGGAGTTATGAATGAAAGAGCGTCTTTCCACAAGGCAGTTCAAGATAAGCATATTGAGAAATAGCAGACACACTCTGTCCACAGGAACAAATAAAGCTTACAATATCCCCAATATTGCAGAAAGCAATTTCTGTTGGCAGGTAGGTGGCAGCTTCAGTGCCAGGTGTTGCCAGAGGTGTTCAGGATATTCAGATCATGCCCAAACACTGTACTGGTTAGAAATATAGCCTGACATCTGGCAGAAATGCAGCAGATGTAATGGGCAGTGCAGTACTGGGCATAGTACTGCATGGTACTGCTCATGTATCAAGTATGTCCTGTGCACAAGGGGCAACAAAGACTGGCTCCAACTGGGAATCTCACATATCCAAGATCAAGTATAAGGACATGCTGCAAACGATTTCCAAGCGGGGAAGTGAGGAGCAGAGGAGCTGTGAAGTTGGGCTTTGGAAAAATGATGCGCAGTAACTAAATAAAAAAGGGGGAGACATGAGGACTGGATGTTCTGGAAAGAGAAGGCAAATGCATCTTAAGAATAATTTTGAATGTTGCTTTTAGATCTTGCTTGGAGAGCTTTTTTTTTTTTAAAGCTGCCCTTACTTTCACTACATGCTGCCAGAAAAGCTGCTTCAAAAGTACATTTAATCATTGCATTCATAAATTCTGTGCTAAAACATAATCCAGCAAGGGCACTGGAAACAGCTGAAATCAGTTTTTCCCCAGTACAACAGAACACAGATGTTGTAGTGTACGTTTCTTCTCCAAACACTCCCAAAGGCTTGGATTTTCATGGAGAAGAGCAGCCAGGGGTGCTGGCCCCAGCCCCACCGCCTGAGCTGGAGTTCAGCACTGGGAATCAGATGAGCCTCTAGCTTATTCACTAACAAAGGTACAGAAGTACCTACAAAGTGCTTTGAAGGTCAAAAATTTCACGTTACTTATTTTCTATGAACTCTCATAAGCATTTCAGGATTCTCCTATTTGTACTAATTCTCCTAATGTACTGCATCCAGCTCTGTAGCCCTCAAAACAAGAAGGCCATGGATCTGCTGGAGCAAGTCCAGAGGAGAGCCACTGAGATGATCAGAAGGCTGGGGCACCTCTCCTGTGAAGACAGGCTGAGAGAGCTGGGGTTGTTCAGCCTAGAGAAGAGAAGGCTCTCAGGGAGATCTTATAGCACCTTCCAGTACCTAACAGGGGCCTGCAAGAGAGCTGGAGAGGGACTTTTCACAAGGGCATGTAGTGACAGGAAAAGGGGGAATGGCTTTGAACTGAGAAAGGGTAGATTTAGATAAGGTATTCGGAAGAAATTCTTCACTATGAGGCTGGTAAGGCACAGAAACAGGTTGCCCAGAGAAATTGTGAATGACCTAACCCTGGAAATGTTCCAGGCCAGGTTGGATAGGGATTTGAGCAACCTGGTCTAGTGGAAGGTACCTCTACCCATGACAGGGTCTTGGAACTAGATGAACTTTTATGTCCTTTCCAAGTCAAACCATTTTATAATTCTATAAATGCAATGATTACATCTTGCCTTGTGATTCATATAGCCATAAATATACTTTAACTTATAATCTACATTTTACAGGAACCTCAGTGGCTTTGCTGCAACTGCCTTGGAGATGATCTTGGTAGGAAAGGCAAGGCTGCATTGCTAGTCTATAGGGACCCCAGATAATAACAAGGAGGTATTTTAGATATCCCTGGGCTGATTACCTCTGCAGGTAGTGGCCTCTGGTGCAGTGGCTCTTGGGAGCTTTCCAAGCTTCAGTAAGTGTCAGCACATCACCACAATCAGCTATACTGCAACAATTCCAGAAAAGCTGCGATGCCCCCTTTGCAGTGCTGTACCCAGTGATGAAACACGGTAAGGACCACCTCGGCAAAGAAAAGCAGAAGGGGACAGCATGCAGAAGGGACAGGGGCATTCACTTCTACACATCCTCCACAACAGCTCGCATAAAGGGTCGTTGTGCATAACTCAGCTCTGCCTGCCCTGCTGGACTCTGGCAGTGCGACTGTCAGGAACAGCAGCAGAGATAGCCCTGTGCATTTCAGTGCAAGAGAGCAAAGGCTAACCAGGAGTGCCGGATGTAAGGAACAGGGAGAGACCAGTTTTCTATGAAGACATCCTGGTGCTACCTTGCTCCTGGTTCCCTCAAACAGGAATAGGTTCGTTTAGGGCACTGGATCCCCTATTTGCACTCAGGCGTAGCTTCAGAAAGCATGTCTTACCCTCAGAAGCACACACTTTTACAAGTGACTTTTCTTCAGGAGCTAGAGTGAAGGCTGAGTGCTGGTTTGTGTGTCTTTAGACACCACAACACTGTTGCTTTATTCTCAAGCTTTTTTCTAGTTTCACCAGCCTGGAGATGCTCCTAGCAAAGGCAGAAAGTTTAGAGGGAAAACAAAACCAGCAGCATGCCTTCCAGTCTCATGAAGCAGAGGAAGGCATCTATGCCACACACAGTTCAGGATCAGGTTTATGTTTGACAGACATAAACTCTTTCTACCATCTGATTGTGCTCCAGTAAAATTAGAGGTTCCTAACCCAGTTCTGAGATGTGATGCAAAAATTTGATGGAAGTGAACTACAAAGGCAAAGGAGCTTTTCTTTATGATGAAACCTCACAAGGGTAATTAATTTAATCAGCAGACTTCAACACCACCTTTCATAACCTGAGATGTACCAAGAGGTTAAGCTATGAGGGCCAAGTTATCTTTGTGACCTTTACCACCAGGAAAATTTACTAATGGTAATTAGTAGATTCAGAGGCCGAAAAAATTAACCCAGATAGAGAGCCTGTAATAAACCTCTGGCATTTAACTCAGTGAGGCTGAAGCAAAAAAACCAAGACAGAAGCTAGGCTGTGCAACATCCACCAACAGCAGCAAAAGGAATTAGCATTGATCTTCTCCGAAGAGGTATGCAAAGTATCAGTTGTTATATACTGAGGTCATAAAGGTAAACCCATTTATTTCACATGGGATCCAGAGTTGTTGGACAGTATTTAAGAGAACAAAAGCAAACTACAAGTGATTGTATAGATCCTTGATAAGATATTTTTTCTCTTAGTTTTGCAATGAACCTTGGAACTTCTAGCTCCCTACTAGAGTAAAACCCTTTTCTTTCAATAACATGCAATTAGGTGAATTACCTGGTATAGATAAAGCTGCTCTTTGGAGAGATCTTACTTACAGTGAGACAGCATGACCATAGGAATGATAAAAAGAGGGGAGGCTCACATACCAGGTAAAAAGTCAGAAAATTCTAACAAAGCCATGTTTTGTTCAGCACACCCTCCCCACCACAGATCTTTCTGGACTAAATGATGTCTCTATTCCCTTTTCCTACAGATTTAATCCATTTTAAGAGAACTCTTTACCTCTGTAATAGAAATTGCCTGTGTTTGTTTATTCAGCGATAATGCCTGGGTGCACCCGAAGGGTCAACATTGAGAACTGCAGAGCTGTAGGTAAGCCTGACACACTTGTGGGATACCTCCGAAGTGATTGTCCTGCTAGCAGGGCATGAAGCACCTCAGCAGGACCCAGAGCTTAACCAAAGCAGCTATTCTAGCATAATGCTCTATTTCGACAAGTGCCATCTCTAAACTTGTCAAGAGATGCTTGATTTTGAAAGAAAAGAAAAGCTACAGTCATTAAGTAAAAGGAATTGGGGAATCACTACCAATACACAGTGTCCTAGCTAAGCATGCCCACTAAACACAGTGAAACAAGCAATGAAAAAAACCCCCAGTATCATTCTGTTCTGCCTTGTATTCATCCCCATCTAGAAAAAATTATTTATACATCCTGTTAAAGAAAAAACACAGGGTGCTTGCTGGTATACAAGCCACAAGAGCAGGCCTCAGTCACAGCAAGACCAGCAGCAGCAGGACCGTGGCACAGACCTATAATGATACTTGGATGCCTCATCTTTAAATAAGCATCTCATTAAAACTAGATGCCACACCACTGCAGATCTGCCCATTGGTTCTCTCCAGCCTGTGATAAAACCCCATCATATATGTGCAAAACCTGTAATTTTAGGTCCCACTGCATCCCCACAAGGCTTCCTTCTTTTGAGTTCATTGCTTGTAATTCTTCTGATGTCCTGTATGGACAGGAATTTCTGAAATCAGTAATTGTGCCATGCTCCTTCTCTATAAGTAGGGCGTTGTGTATTTAATGGATTTAAGACAATATTGATACAGATCTGATTAACGTTTACCTTCTTGTTCCAGCTATTTTTTGCTTGCGGGTTTTTTAAAGAAAATACAAGTTACAAAAGAGGAATGTAACAGTCACAGCTGCAGCACAGTGAAAGTGAATGGTGACTGATGTTTTGCTGCTGCATAAGATGAAGTCGTTCCCCCCAAGCTGGTCATATCACCGTTCAGGCAAACACAGCTAGTCTGATGACAGTCTGGTAATGCCTGCAGCCATCCTGCCTGCTCAGCAGCACTGCTTCCTCCCCTCTGCCATGTGCATGGAGAGCTTCAAGTATGAGTCCTTCTGGGATGGAGAGGGAAACAGAAGGAGTCACCTGCCTGGCTGGCCTCAAGAGGACCACTTGCAAACCACATATGCAGGTACAATGGAAACAGTGTCATGGGGGAAGGTTAGAGCATAAACCAGGCCCAGGCAGCAATTGAAATGCTCTGGGTCTCTTGAACTGTTACTAAATTACCTCCAATACAGTCTTATTACATCTATTACCTCACAGGAGAAGTTGCACAGTCTCTACACTCCAGGCAACCTCCAGAGGATGGTAGTCTGATGCAACAGTGTAAGTTGGTATGGTGGGTTGTCCCTTACTGGACACCAGGTGTCCACTAAGTCACTCTTATCATTCCCTTCCTCAGCAGAGCAGGGAGGGAGAAAATAAGATGGAAAAAACCCCACTCATGGTTCAGTATAAAGGCAGTTTAATGAAGTAAAAGCAAAGGCTGTGCATGGAAGCAAAGGGGAAAAAAATATTTATTCTCTACTTCCCATCAGGAGGTGATGTCCAGCTTCTTCCTGGGAAGTAGCTGCACATAGCTGGACGTAGCTGGACGTAGCTATGGACTACGCATAGTAGTTGCTATGGAAGAAAAATTGCCCAATTGCCCACCCCCTCCCTACCACCACCCTCCCTTCCTCCTTTCTCATAGCTTTTATAGATGAGCAGATATCTTATGTTATGGAATATCCTTTGGTCAGTACATCAGCTGTTCTGGCTTTGTCCTTTCCCAAAAGCATGCCCAGCTCCAGCTTCCTGGGTAAGGGGAATGTTGGAGAAACAGCCTTGATGCAGTGAAGTGCTGCTCAGCAGCAGCCAAAACTCTGCAGTGTTATCCACACTTTTCTAGTTACCACTGCAAAGCCCAGCTTTGTGAGGGCTCTAATGGGGAAAATTAACTCCACAACCCGGCCAGGGGCTCAGATTTCTCCTGCCATAGCTCCCAATGCCTCCAGCAGCCGTTTCCTCTTGGTCCCAGCAATATACCAGACTATCCTGACCAAGTGTAGGGACCAACCTCCACTGCTCATGAAATCCTTCAATCTGCAGTACTTCAAGGACTAACAGCCTACCTCAAATCAGATCTGTTCCTAAGTCTATTAGCTCCTGAATCACACTGTAAATTAAAGTATGGCTTCTGAGGAAGTAATGAAGCAGCCTTTCAGAATAGCAATCTTTGCACTTGCCCATAGGATAGAATTCTTCATTTACTTAGTCCTTAATAAAAGATTAACAGGAACAGCTGTGCTAGCAAGGCTACATCACTTGTTGCGTCTTGGAGAAAACAGCACATTTAGGGTTAAGAGCAGATTTTTTTAATCTTTAAAAAATTGCCTACAAGCACGGCCTTGAAGCACCCCAGCAACTAGAACAGCACTTTTATGACCCCTAGAGGTCTCAGGATTTAGGTGAGGAACTAACTCAGAAGGAACTTTTGCAAGGTTCTTTCACAGCAGAGATACTTGGGCCCTGGACTTATTCTTTCCAACATCCTTCACCTCTCCACCATTCCCCTGAGGGCAGGACCCCCAGACTTGTTTGCTGTTGGTGCTTCAGAAGTCTAGGATCCCAGTATAATGCTCCTAGGGACACAAAACTTGCTGGCTTGAAGCACTGCTGAGAATTCTTGCAGCTCATGGTGCTGTCCCAAATAACGCACTTATCCAGCCCACTCCACTCTGAACCATGGTGTTGAGACTTCTATTTGTTGCCATTCAAACAAGCTCTGCAGGGTAGTGAACGTGGCATTCCAAAGCATAACTGAGGCAGTGTACCTGAAGGTGACTAAGTTTTGCCTGTACCTGGGCAACATACCCCTGAGATCATTTGCACTCCACTACTGTTTCAGTGAGAGGGGGTGAGAAGCCAGTTCACTCTTGGGTTTGGGATGTCAATGTTAAGGTTTTTTTATAAAGTTTTTCATAAGCTCTCATTCTTTAACTATGAGGAAAGAGATTATCTTGTGACCACCATTCTGTTTTCAGCTATGTTAAAAACACTAGATAAAAGCAACAGAAGTTTCATTCGCTGCAGATATCTTGCTGGAATTCACCTAGAATATTAAAATGCTAATCAAAAATAGGCACAACCTGCAGGACAGGACAATACACTTAAAACAGCTATGAACCATGTCAGGCCTCCTGTGGAAGAAGCTACCAACTTTCTGTGAGAAAGCAGGTGACCTGGACAGAAAATTATTTGAATAATCATGGTGCCAGAAGGAACTTAGTGCTGTGAAGTAGCCCAGAGAAAGCAAACCTTCCAGACCATGTAAGTGACAACCTTCATTCTGAAGGCCACCAGACACTTGCCTTTGGGAACTGAGCAGAGAGATGAAGTGGAACTACTTTACCAGTAGGTGATGACAATGGGTCCTCAGGGTCCCACCTATCCATCAAGCTAGTGAAGGCTTGGACACATCATCGTGATTCGGGGTGAGCTGGCACCCTTGTCCTTCACTGAGACAAAAACCCCTTACCCCTCAACAGACTCACTGCTGTGATACAGCCCCAGGGTTGCTGACAGTCCACCCCTGGACCCAGGCTGGCCAGTGAATGGGACGTAAAATGAAAGCAGCTATCCCCCAGCTTGAACGTGCTCTAGGGAACTCGCATGTATTAAACAATAGTCTCATTAATTTTATATTTTTCACCTCATGTTTAGTTAGCTTTTCCCATCTCTTTCCTCATCTTCATTTTGCTAACATTATGTAGCATTAATTTGCAACACAGCTGTGTCTGCTGCCACCGTCTAACCCACTATGGTTGTGGCCCTATGGAAGTCAAACCATCACTTTCATCCCCATTGAACATGGACTCCACATTCCAGTCAAATGCTCTATCTGTAAAAGTCTATTCTAACTTCTGGAGACTACTCCAGATAGAGTCCACTTTTGCTACAGTGAAACACTAATGAAAGGCACTCTTACCACTGAAAGGCAGTGAGCAGCTTGGTAGTGTTCAGCTAGAACTGAAAATACAGAATGAATAAAAGACAGATCTATTACTTATCTATGATACACTAACAACAGAACCATGCAGACATGTGCATTAATGATAGTATCATTCTTTATTTGTTCACATGATATTGTCTCAAAAATTTCCTGCTAACTTGTTGTTAAGCATGCTAATGGAGAATTCAAAAGCAAACAAAACCAGAATATGATGTGATTATACAGTATTTAAGATCACTATTAATCAAGTTGTCTGCTAGTGGTGACAGACACATAGCAAGCAAATACCCAGTGCATCCCACTTTAATAATTTTATTCACTGAAACACTCTGCCTAGAATAATCTGGGTTAGGTTTAAGTAATTTTTTTAAAAGCATGTGATTTTTTGCTCCACTCTTCTTTTGCCGTCTCTGTCATTGCATTTAAATTAATCAAAACTAGTGGATTCTTCAAACCAAAGTGAACTGCAGGAAAGATTGCGGTGTGCAGTCGCCCCAGCAACTTCCAACACCATAGATAAAATCTTGTTCAATGAAGAGTGATATGAATAAAAATAATGACATATAAAAATATGTTTCAAGTTCTTTTAAAATAGAGGTAAAGATTTATTGTGAGTAGCTGCGTGAGTGTCAAGACTCAGAACATGGTAATGGCAGAGGAAACAAATAGCAATACCTGCTCCTCAGAAAAACCCCACAATTCTAGATGGGTTACTTACAAGGTAGTACTGAATCACTTTTAAAATAAATGCCTTCAGAAAGTGGAATAAAAACCCTATTTGAAATTGCAGATGCCCTTTTTTAAATCTTGATTTGCATTTTCTGGACGTTCACTAGATGGACTTCTACTCTGAAGCAGGAGTACACAAGAAGAGACCAAGGCAGTTCCAGATGCCAGCTTTTGCACAGACCATGTTCTCCACCCTGCTCCATATCAGCTTACATCCCACCCTCTACAGTGAGATTTTGTATTTCATCCTGTTGCAAAGGCACCTCTGGATTGCCTTCTCAAACACAATGGCTAGAACTGCACCTGACAGAACAAACAGTACTCTCATGGCCAGACAAAGCAACTTGTAACTTAGGCATGACTTAGTTCACTACCAAGGTCCATCCCTGCTCCCCAGGTAACCAGCAGGCACCACCTGAGACACTCACCTTTGTGGTGCAGTGTATTCCTTGTGGCCTTGCAGAGCTTCAGTGGTCTGTGGCCTGCAGACCAGGAATCAAATGCACAAAAGTGTTTAGAAATATGTAAGAAGAAAACTGAGCTAGGTGCTTGCTATCTCTGTTATTCCTTACTGCAAGGGTAAGAATAGAGTTCTTAAAAGGTGTCAGGAGATAATGATGCCCTAATTTGCACAGCACAAACTAGATACAAACACCTCCACTACTTCTGGTCCTTTCCACAGAGTTGGACTTGTCTCTAACAAAGAAGAAAGATTTCTCCTTTTTAGTAGACTTCAGAGAACAGTGAAAAAAGAGAGGTTCAGCTTGCTCTCCTCCTTTGATTGAACTCTAGGTCACTCACTCTGCCTGCAAGTACAAAGGAGGTGGCTGCACACAAACTCCAGAGGTCACCTTTGGTCCTATATACTGTCACTGATGAAAAGATTTTGAGAAAGAAAACAAGAGTCAATATATTCTTCAATGAGTAACAGAAGTTTGTAAAAAAAGACAGATTCTTCCCAGTAAATACAATGAGAGGAGTTGCCTTTTACCCCATAGCCTCCTTTTCCCATCTCCAAAACAATCATATTCAGGTCTTCAGCTTCTCAAATTGGGACTGATACACAATCAGTAATGCTTGTCACACTCCTGCATTTCTTGAGAAACAACTCTGAGACACTTGCCATAATCCTGGCAGTGTCAGAAAACCAAGCTTTGCTAACCAGTGGACAAAACATGTAGATGCTTAGAATGTGACATCTGAATTCTTGAAACATGGGTAAAACCTCTTCTCTGTCTCAGAATGTCATTTATTGTTCAGGATGATTCTTTTTGGTTTAGTCTGAATCCTAACACTTCAATTTTCATGAACAGAAAATAGATTTCCTAGGTTAGGAAAGGTCGTCTTCTACCTTTCTGCACCGTTGAAAATTCAACACCACAACATCCCATTACACTTCATCTTCAGCTCTTTCTGCTTGTGAAAAGAGCAGTGAAAGCATCACAAGAGACAGCTTATATTTTTCCTCATTTTACTCATTTACTTACATATTTTTCCTCATTCACTGCAGTGACTCAATATAAGAAAGGAGAGTTGATCTCTCTGCCAAGAGATGGTAGAACAACAAAAGAATCTGTCAGCTCATCCCTCAAAGGCCTCTCTGCAGCACACAGGCCTAAAACAGTATTTTTACAGCATCGTCTTCCTCAGTAAACATAAAGTCACTCTGTTGCCCTCATGGTAATCAGAGATACTCAGTGCAGAAATACCTAATTTTCTGTTACTTTAATAATCATTATTAATCATTTCTGGATTTAATCTTCCTCAAAGATTACTGGATCTAAGCACGAGGCACACAAAGGAAAGAGGAAAAGACCAAGACAGATAGAATTAGATTAACAGTCCTGTCTCACTCAGCACTAGATCTGTCATGTACAGTTCTGCCTACTAACACACAAAGTTGATTGAGAGCAAGTTTCTCTTTGATGAAATTTCTTCATGGAAAGGGTTGTCAAGCACTGGCATGAACTGCCCAGGGAGGTGGTGCAGTCACCATCTCTGGAGGTGTTCAAGAAACAGCTGGACATTACACTAGGTGCCATAGTCTATTTGACAAGGCTGATGATCAGTCAAAGGCTCGACTCGATGATCTCAGAGGTCTTTTCCAACCTAAATGATTCTGTGATTCTGCAAACATTAAGACCTGAGCTACTGTCCCTACAGTTTAGTTAGAAACTCCTGAGCTAGCTCTAAACCAGGCAGCCCCTTGTATGGCAGTAGCGTGGGCCTTGGATCAGCCTTGTCTCCAGAATCATGGCCATGCAGTGTCACATTATGTTTTTTACGCTGAAAGATGATCAAGTCCAAAGATGTGACTCAAGGATCCTAGCATCACAAAGGAACCAGCTTCTACTGGCACTCATCATCTGCTGCTCACAATCTTTATCACATCCAGGGCCCTTGTGAACTAAAAAGGGAACTTTCCTTACAAGATCAAGAAAAATCATCATATATAACTAAAAGGGAAGAAAAAACACTTGAGAATGTCTGGTGATCCAAAGAAAAGGATAACACTTAAAAAGCAAATTTAATAGTTAATAGGTTCAAATAGTTAGAACTATTTTTCAAATCATATTCTTGCAAGAAACGTATTTCTTCAATACCATCACATCCTCACATAAAAAGTACTAGGAAATTGTAACGCATGATTTCAACATCATCATCCAAGCATGCAGAATACTGAAAAGCACCAGCAGGAGAGAGGCCCACAATCCACCTATGATTGCAAACTTTCCCTTACACATGGGAAGCCCACAACTGCAGCAGTTTGTTTTGAACAGAATGACGTGGACAAAATCTGAATTTCTAAGAAAGTTATTCTGAGTCAGACTAAAGGGCTGTCTAAACCTTGAAGCTGCCTCCAGTGGGTGCCACCAGTGGGATGAAGAGCACTGAAGAACATGTAGTCATGAATCCCTAAAAAAGTATTCTTCCTTTCAGCACTTGATAACTGTATTTAGAAGTATGCCAGTAGATTTTTCTTATATTTTTTCCCTTAAGTCTTTAAATCCATATAATCTTTTGGCATTCACCAATCCTGTTGCAAAGAGTTCCTCAGCCTTCTCACATGTTGTGCAGACTCCTCCACTGCCACACACTGTGTACACTTCATGTACCCAGTTGCCATATTGTAAGATACTGTGAACAGTAACTCTTTACACCACTCATAAGCCTTAAATAAACCCTTGGTCATCAGTTTTCCATGCTGAAGAGTCATGTTCAGAATATTTTACACTTATCTTTAAATACCTTAACTCCCTCAGCTTTATAGACACTAATTTTTTCCACAACAAAGAGCAAACCAGTTTCCTCAAGCAGGCAGTGCATGTGCCAAACCCTGAACAATGTGGCAAATAGATGCAATCATTTTTCTGCACAGTGAATGAAAATGAACAGCTTGTCTTCCAAAAGGAGCTACTCAAAGTTACCCTGGTTGAGTGGGAACTGATAATACACAGGGAACACACTTGAGACTTTTTCCACATACTGAGTTTATTCTTGGCTAGACACTCAGTTTAGCTTTACATTAAAACCTGAACTTTAAGGCTTGCATTATGTATGAGAATCCAGATAAGTTTACAGTGTTAATTATTCCACACAAAAGAAAGCCTGCCATTAGCAATTCAATGCATCATTTACATCATCAAAATAAAAAGAACAATTCCCGTTCTTCCAATAAATTTGTGCATAACAACTGCATCACTTTACCAGTTTAGCTCCTTGCTCTTATGTTACTGATTCACAGGTATGCTCCTATTAACTGCAACAATTATGAAAATGAGTTTTATCACATGAACTTTTGACTGGGATCCATTACAATGCCATTCTGCCTCTCCCACTGCATCTAGAATATCATGGTTTCAAAGTTCAAGGTGCTTTGCAAAAGCAATTTATTTGCCATGGGCATGCCCAGGGTACTGGTTTCTTACTTTACTACAAGAGACATCCTCCAGAGCTCTATCAGTGTGACAGGATTAACAGAAATTAACACACAGAAGAGGAGGTTTTGGTGTTGTCAGCAACAAACACTTTTCCATACATGTAAGTACTAAGGTGTTGAGCAAGGAGTGTTGATTATGGCACTACTTTAATGAGTCTGTAAGATCACGGTTTTGTGCTAAGTAATGCATAGAGCAACCTTGGCATTCCTGTAAACTGTTGAAATATTAAGTATTAAAGAGCATGTAAGAGTGAACAAGGGACAC
Organism: Orthonyx spaldingii; assembly: GCA_013397795.1. Taxonomy (NCBI): domain Eukaryota; kingdom Metazoa; phylum Chordata; class Aves; order Passeriformes; family Orthonychidae; genus Orthonyx; species Orthonyx spaldingii. The sequence continues at coordinate 503,935 of VZTJ01004014.1, read as the reverse complement.
AAAGGGTGAACACTGGTAGGTAAATACAATGAGCGAAGACAGAAGTCACAACCTCCTATTTTAGCAGTCTCAAGTAGCATTTAAAGGCACATCATGCATGAATGCCCAGGGCAATGAGATGTAGGAAGGACGGGAGAAGTTCTTCCTAGTATTAGGCTCAAGAAGAAGAATTGAAGAGAGGCCCTCTGATTCAGTGAGGAAGAAATTCTGGGAATCTGGCTTACTGGAACCATGGTGACAATACAGTAACATTCAGCAACAGAAAATGATAAAGAGAAAGATCATATTCAGTAAGCTCGACCATATTAGAAGCTAAAGGCACAACAGATAGACATGTAGAGCCCATGAAATGATAGGAGCAGTGATCGGTGAGCTGTAACAAAAAACATAAGTTTTCAAGACAAGCTAAAAAAAAAGCAATGCCGTGAGGGGATGATCTTCAGAAAATTTCACCATGTCACAAATACACTTTTTTTTTTCCCCTGGAAGAGAGAAAGGGCTGATCAAATTACAAGGTGCAGAGATGCAGCCCTGTGAATCCAGTGCTCCCTGCTAGGCTGTGTGCTCCACTGCTGCAGTGCTCTGGCCCAGACAGCCTGAAGTCATGGCCACCACCCACAAAGGTGGAACAGAGTGCTTATCCTGCAGCCTCATCAGCACACCCATACTGAAAGGCAAGGACAGTCACCAACAAGCTCCTCAGTTATACAGTGTCTCAACTCACTGTCACAGCCTACAGAACCAATTTGTTTATTGTTATAGAATGCAAGACAAAGATCTCAAAAGTACCCCGTTACAGAACTCCAGCTAAATAAACTAACATGAAATACTCAGATTTACAACAGGAACGTATTAATTTTCAGTTAAGCAGCTTTCCCAATGATCAGCACACTCATAAAAAACACCATGACAAAGAAAATCCACATGAAAAACCTGTCCATCACTTTTGCAACTTTTTTCCACTCAATTCCTTTGGCCCGGTTTGCTTTATGATCTCTAACACAATTAGCAATATACTCGATATTTTTAATCAGCATTTTGTAACAAGAGCAGCAATTAGCAGTCTCCCTAACATTTTCACCATGAACTCCATAGCTTTTATTCCAATTTCCATTGAGCTTCTCCTTGAGATTACAATCATCATTCCTACTGGAAAGAGGACTCCTTGCCTCTTTGTGTCTCCTCTGACACCCATCATCCCCCTCTAACCTACGTTCTTCTTCCTTCTCTCTTTTTGGACTTGTACAATTTTCACCCACATCATAAACAAAAAAGATTTTTGACATATAGTCCAAAATAACCACCTTGGCCCATTGTGGAACAGGTTTTGCTTCTGAGCCACAATGATGGAGATTCATTATAATGATTGTCAATGCAGTGGAAGCTGTGATCATGGTCATAGTTGCTATGTAGTACTTTCCTGGAACACAAAATAAAATCATATTAAAGATGCTACCCTAATTTAAAAATTCAATGAGAAGTAACGGTGTGACAGTATAGTGTTAAACATAAATGCAAGTGAAATAAATTTTTAGTTACCCCAATTCTCTTAGACCACAATTTACCATTTAAAAACAAAGATTAAAGCCATTAAAATAAAATCTCATACTCATTACTGGCATGTCTTTATCAGATGAGTAAGTGACTACTGTATTACTATGGTAAATATTTGCAAGCCAAAACCTTGATTTCTTGAAACACAACCATTCAGAAAGAAGTTAAAAAATATTTCTCAAGAGCCTTACTCTTTTTCTAGTGTCTGCAAAATCCCCATGCCTGGCTTCACATGTCATCTTGGAAATCCCACTTCCCAATGTATCAACAAAAGTGAAGACAACATTTTTTTGAGCTATTGGTGCACCTCACACCAGCAGATCCATGCTTTCACACTCACACATGTCAGTGAATACCCAGACCTTGTTGGTATCCACAACTAGTGTGCTGCCAGCTCGGAGGTCAGAGCATGGAGGCAAAGGGTTCGTGGCGAGCTGAAGAGAATACAAGCTGTGCTCCTCTGCCCTTTCTTCTGGCAACTGAAGGACACAGCTGACCACCCAAACAACCTATGCAGAGAGGCAGCCCCCAGCCCTGCTCTGCAGCCTCTGCAGGAAAAGCAAGGGCTGACAGCAGGGACACAGGACGTGCCACAGACCAGTGTGATGTGAGCCCAGTTACAAAGGCATTGAAAAGGATGTCAAGGGAGAGTGTGGGAATAGAGAAAACAGACTGAAGCTAGGTTCCTTCTCTTACACATGAACTTTTCTGAACTCGCAGACATAAATTAAATTTCAGCATAATGGATTCCCAGGAATTATATTCCAATGTGGCAATTGTCAGATATTAAGTCAACTGTGAGTATGCCAGCCAGGCCATCCAACCATCTGGATCTGACAGAAACATATCTTGAAACAATCTGACCTTGTGCTTATAGCTCTTGATTACACTTCATGTGTTAGTTATAAAATTGTTTTCCATTACTAGCTTTATTTCAAGATGTGATATCATAATTCTAAATATCTAACTATATTTAATAAATATAAAATGGCTAGCTAATTTATAGTTTAAAATAAACACAAAATAACTTTTAAAAACTGCAGCATACCTATACAAATTCCACACGTTTTAAGTACTTCACAATGTTTCAAAAATGTAGCAAATTTATCTTCCCAGAAATCACAAATTACATACAGATTCACTGACATACAGCCCTGCTATAAATAAGTCATGCTTAAAGACAAAGTGTGTAAAGCTCACCTATCAAAGGTACATTTTCAGATGGGGGCATGATCTCTGCAACCATCAGCTGGAACACAGTCAGAGCAAGAAGAACTGTAACACCCAGAGACACTTTCTCACCAGAGTCTGCAGGGAGATAGAATCCCAGTGGGGCCAGGAAAGAGATCAAAATGCAAGGAAGCAATAGATTAAATATGTAGAAAGAAGACTTCCTTTTCAAAATCAGCGTGAAGGTCACATCTGGATAAGGCTCAGAGCAGCAGCCATAAGTGATAACATTCTTAACTGCTGGCATACCATGAATCTCCCATTCCACATCTTCTACGAAGTCAGAGAGGTCACCACTGTCAAGAGAATTGATGATGTCTACCTGATTACCATTATAGGTCCAGGACCCAAAGGTAAGGTTGCACTGCTGGCTGTCAAAAGGAAAATAAGACACATCCACTACACATGAGCTCTTTGTGATAGCAGGTGCATCCCAAGTGATTTTTCCGTCATATCTCAGCACTACATTAGTATTTACTGGTTCTGAAAAGTCATCATCAGCCCTAAAAGACAGAAAAATTACAATCAGGATTGACAGACAACAACTTAAGAGTGTGGGCCAGAGAACATGGGCAAGGGGGAAGACCCTCCATTCCCACCATTAAAAGCGTGATTCTGAAATCATATTTACACTGAATTTTAGTATGAACTTACTATTAACCATTGTTTACAGGTATGAGTGCCTGTGAATGCCAAACATCAGTGCTGCAAAATTATGGTGTGTTTGTTGGCCACAGCTTCTTCAAACTTGACCTCAAACAAGATACAGTAGGTTAAGAGTCTATTAAAATATGAACAAAATCTGCTGGTCATTATTGGCCTGGGAGAGCAGACCAGGAGTGCAGCCTTTATGTATCACCTTTGCACGGACAATCTTCCAGAGCTCTCTAGGAATCTCAGCAGAAAGCACCTCAGACAGCCAGGGTACTCAATACCCATTGCAAAGAAATTCAGAACAGCTTTGTTGTGTAGCATAGTTTTCAGATCTTGTCTATAGCTTTATTGCGAAATATTTAGATTATCAACAACAAATGTCAAGACAACAAACATAACCCTTGTTAAGGTAAGGTAGTGATGAAAGTTCAGACTCTGTGGGCCAGTTTCTCCTTTTATCCCCTCCCTCCCTCAAATATGCAAGCTGATTTTCTCCAGCCACACTCACTTGTTATATAGGACAATATCTGGTCTCCAAACCAAATTGCTTGGAATCCTGATAGAATCCAACCCATCATATTTATCTTTGTCCCATCTGAGGTATGCATCATACCAGCTTTGTCGAATCCATAAGTAAGCTGATAAAATTTGGTTCCTTTCATCCTGCATAAAAATGTAGAAATATTTCTAGCTGAAGGTGACAAAATCACATCTTAGATGCAGACAGCATTTGTGATATGGCTTTGATGTAGCGCTCAAAACAGGCCAGAATACTAACAGGCCACAAAATAATTCTCAGAGAGGCATCTGGGGCCCATATATGTACAGGGAAATCACTGTTTTGGATTTTTCACTTGTCCAAGCCTTCTTCCCTCAGCACTCTCCCTAGTTTTAATCACACTGTGTAAGACTCCCAGTATCTTCTTAATTTCCTTTTGTGAGCTTCAGAATAGCAAACAGCTAACAGATTCAGACTAAGAAATTCTTTGAAAGCTTGTTGAAGCCTTGAAATTATAATTCAGAAGTCACAAAAATAATCTTCCCTTCTTCTTGCAGACACTTTCGCTTTTACCTTAAAAGTATATCTAGAGAACCATATTTATAAAAATTACTGAAGGCTAATTTTAGGGATTTTATGTAGAAATTAATTGCATCTTAGGAAAAGCATTTGCTGTATTTAAAACTCAGCAAAAGTTGCCTGGAGGGTGTGATACCAACACTTAACTACAAAAGAAGTCTTAAAAATTCAGCAGCTCTAAGTTTCCATACTTATAAATGGAAACCTTAAGTGTTGCAACCAGAGAGGAATCTACAAAAAACTGGAGAACAGGACATACCCCCACCCCCTCAGGCCATACACCCACCCCCCTCATCCCCTGCCTATGAGGAAGTATTTCTGAAGCTGTCACAAAAAAAAGTAAGGCTGGTTTTCCTACTCCAAACAAAAGGCTTACACCTAGTATATTTCTGCATATTTTTAGAAAAACAGAACTATACTTTTACTCACCATGTCTTTGATTTGGGACAATGTGATCTGAAGAGTGACATTCAGTACTTTATCTGTGTCTTCCACTGGCCTTAGAGCATTGGAGTAGTCTTCAAACAGTTCGTTAAACAGCATGTGAGCATATTTTCCTTTGGCTGATTCTACAGCTAGATAACATGGACTTGTTCAGTACATTAGATTAAGCACTGAGCAGCATCAGAAAACACCTTCTTTCTACTGCTTCAAGCAGTATTTGGTATAACCATATTTATCATTCGTATATTGTAGAATATCATTAGTTTAGATACAAAAGTGCACCTGATGAAGCTATTGAAATAAAGACAGCATTCACCTGGAGTAAATGAATAGCTAACTTAAGCTTTTCACACCCACTGAAAAAAACCACTGTATACAGTGATTCCTACTTTTTTTTTTTTAAGATAAATAGAATTACTTTTATTTTACCAATGACTTTCACAGGCAGAGATTATTGAATTCCAGTCAGCAAGGTCTGAAATCACACTTACTCACAGGCTAATGGCTTTTGGTATCTCCCCAAATGCAATACTGGTAAGATTCCTGCTACTTCCAGAATTTAGTCTTTTTCTTTTTAAACTACCACCTGTAAAAAGTCTGAGCTGCTTTTCTTCACAAGCTGGCAATTGCATGATGTGTGAATACATCTCTGCACCAACATCTTTTCCAAACTATGCATTTGGAGATGCTTCTTGCTATCCAGATTTAGACACTAAGGATAATTCACTGAAACTTGAGCTTTTAAATGACACTTTTGCTGTTTCATACTGTTTTGTACATCACAGTTTCTATAGGCAGCCTCTGTATCATCTTTACACAATTTTCTGCAAGCAAAGGGCAAGGACAACAGAACCACTCTGTTACAACCCACACCTGAAGGTGGGGTGAGGTTCTTGTTAATAGATCCCTTGGGATGGATTAGACTGAAACAACACTGAATGACTGCTTATGTATAAATACATATATTTATGTATGGCAGGTTCATTTTAGAACAATTTGGTTGCAATGGTGTCACCAAAACTACGGGGAAAACAGAAACTCTCCAACAACATCTTTTCAATGTTAGATAATCAGGCATTACTTTTTTCTGGGTAGGATGTTATTCTGAGCTGGATGTGCAATAGAAATTATTTCATCCACACATGCCCGGCTTATGCAGTGAAAATCATACCATCATACACGGTTTTTTTGCCAGACTTTTCACTGAGTTATACATAAAACCCCCAAAGATATTCACGTTCACTCGTCTTAAATGACACAATTCTTAGTGTTCAATCTATTGGTCATTGATCCCTTTGCCTTCGATGCTAATTCGGTCCTCATTCCTTGGTTCTCTTATCAATCTTTTTCATTCCTTGGTTCTCTTATCAATCTTTTCCCAGACCGGGTGTCTCCGACCGCACCGCGGGGGTAATGCGCGTTAATGTTCGTTTATGTCCTCTCTACCTTCTGACTATTCCCAGTCTGTAGATGTTAAACTTATCAGGCCTCACCCGGTGAACAGCCTTTTGAAGAGAAACTTCAATTCCTGTCCCCGTGGGCAAAGGTGAACAAAACCCTGACTAAAGTTACAAAAAAGAATTTAAAAGTTGTATTAATTCCAACAATGGGAAAGAGGTACGTAGCCGTATTGGTTTTTATCTATAGAAATAAAACAAAAGCATAAAGATTACACTATAGAAGGGGGGGGGGGGGGGAAAGAAACAAATTATAAGAGTAAGTAACGGAGAGGACAGATATCACCATACATGATAAAAAGTATTATCCCATCTCACAGGATCTGCTTCTTATCGGTCTTCTCCGTTACCGGGTTCAAAACCCAGCTTATTGCTAAACAAAGGTTGATTTCTCGTGGTGATCTCTGGTGATAGGTGCTCACCCCCTCGGCACCTGGCATGTTCTTACGCAGGTTTAAAACCTATCCTCCCGCCCTTCGGTTGTGGGGTGCAAATCAGGCCTTATCAGAGCCCCCGCTGCTTTTGCCAATGGCCGATTGTTTGAGTCATTATCACTTCAGCATTTCAGGCTCTCACACACTCACCAGGCTTGCGCAAATGCCAAGTGGCACTATGCAGGGAACAAGTGCTTTGGAGAACATCTCTCTCTGGTGATTCACACTGACTTCCTGGACTAATTCAGAGTTCAAAGCAAATCTTCCTGACTAAAAAGATATCCCAACAAATCAAAGCTTCCCGAAGAGCACTGCAATTCTGGTCGTACAAAATAATCATTTTGTCTATGCATCAGTGAGACAAAGTAAAACTAAACAGATTAAGTACTTCTGGGGCTCAGCCACGTGGGATACATCAGGTCACAAGATCCTGTCTGAGTGAAATAAACCTCAGTGCAACATTTAGCTAGCAAGCAATATTCTCACCTTTGAGTATCACTGCTGTGAACAGCAACCACAGAGAGACGTAAAAGGAGGAGAGGCTCCTTATCTTCATTTCTGGACCTTAAATAAAACTGTTCACCCAAGGGCACAAAAGTGTCTACCACCATCCAGAACTATCCAAAAGAGTAAATCAAGTTGCACAGCAGCATCAGGGTGCTGACACACTGGTGCACTTCTAGAAGCCAATCGGTAACCCCTCAGCAGCTTTCAGAGTCCTTCAGTGACCGATGGGCTCTGTCCCTGCCACCGCGTGGGGCTCTGCTGAACCCTCCCTCTCCTGGTAACCTGAGCGCTGCCTGCTCTCAAGCTAATGCTGAGACAGAAAACCAACAGGTTGGGTATCAGTGAGAAAATTGTATTCCATTGCATTTTTTACTACAAATGTAAGATTTCGTCCAATTTATGACAAATCCTTGTACAATTCTTTGGAGGGCTGTGTTTTACCGCACTTCTATTCTGCAATAGCCTGGCTCAGAACCAGTTCAATTGAATTTGTGGACTTTCACAAAAAAGCGATCTGATTCAGTACTTTAATAGGTATAGTTACACTGTACATCACACATCCAATATCACTCAGAAAAAGCCCAATGCCCACAGCCACAGCCTACTTACTTCCATGCTAACAAAACAAGGTTTTCATTACCAAAGTGTTGCCACATGGAAGAGATGCAGTTGCACCGAAGTCAGACAACACATCCAATATTTGCAGTAGCTCAATATCACTATGCAAACAAGAACTTCAGTGGGTATGGACAACTTGGAGACCAGTACTCAGCACAATAAATCAGGAGCAAAACTGGACTTTGCAGGTAAATGCCATTTCCCTTATACATTACAATTTTCCACAGGTGAACTTGACAAAAAAAAACCCCCACAGTTACTGGACAGCATTTACATTTAGCCAAAAGAGTTTCAGAGAAAAACATGAACATGAAACAGTACCTCACCGGGCCTTCCATCTCACCTCGATGGTCAGAACTTCAATAGCTCTGTAAATATTACTCATGTTGTCCAGGTATCTTCCTAGTACCACAGACATTTTCTTTCAAGTTTCTCAGACAAGAGGAGATTACTTCCGCCTCTGCACAGTCCAATCCATCCTTCCTGATATACTGCAGTCCATTTTGCCATCTTTTTAGAACCGGTAACAGAAAATAGTCACTAAAACAGAAGGTGAAAATACAGAATGAACTACCAGGAAGAAAAATTGGCCCAGAATAGTCCTGATCCACAGAAAACATAAAATACTTTTGCTTTACTCTTGCACAGTCTTTTGGCTAGAAGAAAAGTTATCCCTCCATACACATAATTGCTTATACAGCAGCATTACAAGCAGTCACTGGATAATGTTTGTGCTTTTGTGGGATTTATAAATCAATTACATTTATGGTCAGGTTTACTAGGTAAGCAATAAATAATTTCCATCAAAGCACCTGTAATGAAATCCATCTCTGTAATTTCATTTGCTGCATTGTCAAAGGGGAAAAAAAGTGGAAAACAGTTTAGAAGTCAAAAAGGTCAAAACAGGCCCTAGGCAGTATGTAATAACCTGCTTTCTCTGTGGGATGAAGGTATATGATGCTAGAGACAACAGAAATCAGAGACAAAAGATTAAAATTTTTTTTATACAGTCTGATTAGTGCATTCTCAGGGGATAATTCTAGTCTACAATAAATTGCCATTCTGTCAGCAAGGAGCTACTGCATAACATCTCTCACTGTAATTACAAGAGTGATCAGGAACACTGCTTTAAGAAAGCTGCTATAAACACTGCTGGAACCAGGACTAGCCTTGCATTATCCGAGGCTTGAGACAACCGTGTGACCTGTTACATCAGCAATACACACATGTCAGACAGTGTGGAATGATGTACTTTAATTTGCATAAGGTCACGTATATTAAAGAACCCTGCACATTTTTGTAGCAAAGTCTTCTTGAAGAGAAACTGTGGGTTCTCAAAAGACAAAACCATAAAGCATGTTTACATGGTGTTTACCAAATTTATTCTTATATGCACATACAATTCCATGATATTAATTATAAACTTGCAAAGGGATCGATCATAAACTCTGACTTATAAACGATAATATTTTCAGTCATCACACTGGACATACAGACAGGTAAACATGAGCACACACATATATTAGACATGCTTGTTATGTTTGAGATGCTGCATTGATAGCACAGTGCTTGCAAAAGTAAAACTAAAATACATCCAAAAGCCTTTTCAATACTGACGACACAGGAAATTTAACAATGTTAGTATGACAGATCATTTAGTTTCTTTATGTTTGTTCACATAATATCTGATTTGTATTTTTAATCAAAAAGTCCCTAATGTAGACATTTTGTGTGAAAACTGAGCATTAACATTAATTTCTCTTTTGTCTGAGACATTCGTCTACAAACCCACACTTCCTCAGAATATAGTTTTAAATTTTGGCATAATTTATGGCAATACTAGTCCCAGACCAAACATCCCATTTAACTTTTGAAGTTAAATGGAGCTTAAATTTAAAGAGTTTTCTTTCTTTACACTAAAAAGTTCTGCTACCAAGTCAGAAATTAATATAAGATACCAAGCCGCTTACAAAGATAATTTAAGAGTCACGGGTGTTTGGAAGTTAGAATGAAGCCATTAACCACTCCCAGAAGTCGAGTCGTTCCCAGCAGAATTCACAGGGATGCTGTCGGAGTCCCTGTGCCAGCAGATGGCCCTGTCACCAAGCCTACTGATCCAGCGGAGAGACGAGGCGGTTTATCACACAAAAATCACATCGCTTTGTAGTCTACTTCGGTCAGTTTCGCAGATTATTTGCCTTACACTTGATGTAAGACGTGGTGAGACAAGATGATCTTTTAAAGGGGAAGATAAGCAGAAGGAACAAAACCGTTTCGTGGCTGGATCCCGCGTCTTTCTGGACTTCCTTCTCGGGCAGGACCTACCACACCTGAGGCCGGTCACGGGAGGGTTTCAAGGGAGCAAATACAAGCCATGGTCATCAACTGTGAGCCGATACAAAACCAAATTTGGAGCAGAGGCTGCTTCTGCTGAGGCGGAGAGTGATTAAGGCCCATGGCACAATAGCCATCCCTGCTTCCACATCTTCTGTTCTAACTTTTGACTTCGTGGGAATCAGTGTGACCTATTAACAGAGCAGGACACTGTTCATGCACACACTCAGTGGGACAAGAGTGTACCATTCATTGGTGCACTGAGCTTGTACATCACTCACATAGCACATGTAACTTTTTATACGTCTAGACACACATATACACTACTATCAAGGCATCATCAATCATCAAAAATCTGAATTCAGTGTACTGCCATGTAAGGGAAGTTTGACTTTGCATGTGCTCTGAGGACAGATTGAAGTGGAGATGACATAGGAGAGATCTCTTTTGTAATAAAACTTCCAAAGTTAGACGTTTATCTTAGCCAAACTATAAGCAATGTAGGTAAGAATTGTAAAAATATATTTAGAATTTTGTTCTTTCAGTCTTTCTTCTCCAGCATAAAATAATAATTTGCTCCTGAGACTAAGGTTTTAACATGTACATTTTCAGATTTTTTTAATGGATTCTTACCCTTTTTTGCATAAAAACCATTAAGAGTTTTTAAGCCTTCAATTGAAAAAGCTGCAGATACTGTACTATCACAGGCCTCAAGGCCGTCTGTACCATTTATAATCCATCCCTTCATCAGAGAACAATAAAAAAGAACAGATTGGTTTCTAAGCACAGTTTGTAATAAGTGTCTCACAGTCTGCTTCTACTTGCCTTCCTGCCAATTTTTCCCCACAGAAGCTGTTGCATTCACTTTCTTCACAGCATTTGCTACTGAATATTATCTTGTGATAGGGTCAAGCAGCACACTAACTGTCCAGGGTCAGACTTCTCTCCTCAGACTAACTGGTCTCAACAGCACGGGTAACAACAGCTTTGTTGCCAGCAGAACAGCTTCACTGTGCCTGCTCTAGAGAACACAGTACTTCATTTAGATGCAACATGTTCCTCTCCACCTCAATTTTCTCACCCACCTACTGCCTCCTCCTTCCTTCTCTCTAAAAATCCCCTACCACCCGAAACCAACACACTCATTCATATTTTCTTCTACCCTGCTGTACACATGGAAGACAGGAAATACATTAGGAAGTGTTCACGATTCTAGGTCATGAGATAATATAGAATATTAGCCACATTTTCCAGAGGTGGGAAATCCTCATTTGCATGTTACAGTTGTGGGGTTTTCTGAATATAAATTATTTGGGTGCACTTACACAGGCAGCTCTGCTGACCACCTCCCAGCCCCTGAAAAGAAACTTTTTGAACCTAGAAGTCTGGTATTATTTAATATAGTCTAAAATGCAGCAGGTTACACCTTTTTCACCACAATGCTTACAAAGCTCATTAGTATTTTGTCCATCAGTATCTGGAAGGGTTAAGGACAAAGCTAGTTTATAATTTTAGGTACCAGAAGGCTATATTATACACAACTCTTTCTCATGGGGATAATTTCCAGCTTTGTAGCATGCCTTTGAATGGCCCATCACAGAATCTGTGCTCCGCACAGACAATCTCTGGGCCTAGACACAAATCACAAGTTTGCTCTGATAGGCAGCCTGATGCTCCAAACCAAGCTGAATTAGAGAAAAATTCCTACGCTATTACAAGTGTGCTGACAGACTTGAACATCTTCCTCTTGATGATCACTCTTGAGCTATGGAAGGCAGCACACTACCTCAGTTTTTGGAGTAAAGGAAAGCCTTCCAGCTGCCATTGCAGGCTGAAGACAGCTCTAGGTGCCCCAGCTTGTATGAGTGTGACAAAAAACCCCAGAGATTAAACCACTATCTGAAGAAGGAAGACTGAAAGGCAACGTTTAGACACTAACTCAAAACTAAACTTTCACTCCCTCCAATATTTAGAGGTGGATGGGAACATCCCTTTAAAACACTACCAAAACTCATCACATCCACAGGAGTATCTGCGCAGAGGGTTTAGCATCTCCTGAAAACATATGTTTTCCTGGTAAGCTCACATCCACCTTGCAAAACAAAATATGGCACAACTACATGGGGGAGGATGCAACTCTAAATTACCACAACGCATTTAGGCCTAAAAAAACCTTCCTGTGGGATAAAGAAAGCAGCAACTACTCATCACTGAGGGAAAAGAACTTTTGATAAATCATGGGTTTAGCTACTGAAACATCTTATGGTACATGGTACTGACATTCTTTAAAATGTCCTAGCATGAACACACTTACATTATGCTCTGGTTTAAGTAAAAATATTTCCTCTTGCGCAAAATATTGTAGTAAACCTGCTGATTTATTCAAACTCTGGAGCTACCCTCATTCTGGCACAAGAGAGTCATATCTTGGGAACAAAGCACCACCATTTCAGCTGAAGACAGCATCTCTTTTCTTAAGTATCTATAAAAACAGTGGCTCAGTTAAGAGAGGCTGTATTCATACTGTTGGTTTTCATCTGCAAAATTCCAAGCAATTGTCCAAAGGCATGATATTGGTTTTTTCTTTTCAACCCATAAATGAAGGCTTAAGTTACAGGCTTAAGTAGCTGCTGCTTTTCAAGTACTGTGGAAGGTGATATGAGGTATAAAAGCTGTCAAGGCCAAAAAAAAAAAAAAGTGCTTTAACATTAAATTACTGCTATAACCACATATCATATCTGATTGGTTTGTCTGCTGTGGAAAACATTTGCTCCTTGCTTGCCAACAATTGGCAGGGGGCTGTGAAGTATCATGCCAATTGCTCAGCTGACTTTAGCTTAAGGAAGTGCATTTTATTCTGAAACAGAAACAAGGTGCTGGACAAAATGCAAAAGGGATTAGTGCAGTTTATAGCTATAACAGAGCTATGAGAAGTCAGACTATCCTACAATCATCCTGTGGTTATTGTAGCTTTTGGGAAATGCATATGAAAGTACAAGAAGCTGTTCCTCAAACTAGTAGAAAAGAGCTAGTATAAGAACATTCCTAGAATATGGAACAATTTTAACAACAAATTCCATATTGGTTTTACTCCTGGGCTCTAACAAAACAAGCATATTACATTGCCGTATGAGACAGCTGCTTCTTATCCAATGGTTTTAATGACTGAGGCATGGTCTAGTCTGGACTCTGACGGATAATTGATTTGTCCTTGGTGGGAAGCTATACATAAGGAAAAAAACATGGGATTTGTGGCACACGTTGTTCTAGGGTTTTTTCTCTTCTGCCAGTATTTCAAAGCAATATAGGTAGCTAGTATGGTTAAATAACACATCACAGTGAATACACAGCCAACCTCAGAGACCAAGACAGCAGCACATTTTGACATCTCACTGGAAGAGATGGCTCAATGAGCAATTGGTGCATTTGGCGCTATGTTAATGCTTCTAGCCAAGCTTGCATCACAACACGTGAAACAGCCTTCTTCACCTATCTTGAGTGAAAAACATTGCTTTGCCTTTAGATATCTTAAAATACATGTGGTTTCAAATTCTATATAGTTTCCAAGTCTGCAACATTAGTAATTACAAACCTCCTGAAGAGGTATGGCTTAAGAATATGAAATGAAATATCTTCAACAGAAAGCATGAGCAGGGTAATCAGAGCACTGGTTTGTTGTGCCCAGCATGCTGCTACTACAGCTGCTGCAGAATGTCAGTGTCCTCCTTGCTCTGGGGAGGAATGACCAAGTCTCTTCAAGGTACATCCACAACTGATGGATAAACACATCTGAAAGCAAGCAGCAGGAAGAAGTCAAGGCAACAAAGACGTCTAGGTAGATATGTGAAAGGCGCTTTGGGGATGTTTCAAGTAGCGAATTAGTGGAACCCCCCCTCAGTCTACAAGGCTTGTCTTTTCCTAGCTACATTTCATCCAGGTGCTGGTTGCAGACAAGAAACAAAAGTATGGGAGACACAATTGCTTGTATTGGCAGTTTGTCTCAAGAAGTCTTCTCAGCGCTTTTTATAGCATAAATAATTTTCCATATAATCACTGTAAAGAAAACTCTAAGAGGTTTAAAGGCATTTGGCTATTTATCCTCCATTTTCTGGACTTGGATTTTGGCTCTCAAAGGACACTGAATGCTACTTAGACTAGCAGAGGATGCTTTCATTCTACAAGCAAGGAATACTCATGGATCCTAGTGTGAAACCTGGCAGATACCTGATTTTGTTATCTACTTCATTTTCAGTAGATATGAAAATAAGTAATTTCTTTCAAATGTCATCCATTTCAGGATTATGACTTCTAAGGTACAATTTAAAAATTAAAATTTTAGCTGTATAAGGACATAAGGTTTACACTTGTTTAATTAGTACTGAAGTAATGAGCAGGCAACATTACTTCTGTCATTCTAAGGAATATGTATTTGATATGAGCATCACAATCAGAATGGAATAAAATGCATACCAGGTGTAGAAGAAAAAGTTTCGGTGTTTTTTTTAATTAAAAAAAAAACCCTAAGCACAGATACGTACATCAGGAAAGGAGCCTCAAAGAAGGTGTAGCCTCCCTGAAAAACAATGTTTAAAAACTGGTAACAATGGAGGAGGAAAAGGCTGAGGTACTCAACAAATTTTTTGCTTTAGTCTTTAATATCAGGTTTTTTTCCCACACCTCTCGAGCAGATGGACAGCAGGATGGGGGCTGGGGAAGCAGAGCATTTGTAAATGAAGATCAAGTTTATGACCACCTGAAGGACCTGAACATACTGATGAGATGCATCCTGGAGTCTTGAGAGAATTGACTGATATAGTTGCTAAGCCACATTCTATGATATTTGAAAAGTCATGGCAGTCAGGTGAAGTCCCAGGTGACTAGAAAAAGGGAAACATTGTACCCATCTTAAAAAAGGGTAGAAAGGAAGACCCTGGAACTATCAACCTGTCAGCCTCCCCTCTGTGCCTGGGAAGATCATGGAACAGATCGTCTTAGAAGCTGTGCTAGGGCACATGGAGAACCGGGAGGTGATTTGAGAGAGCCAGCATAGCATCACCACGGGCAAGTCCTGCCTGACCAACCCAGGGGCCTTCTACAATGGAGTGACTGCATCAGTGTACAACGGAAGGGCTACACACGTCATTCATCTGGATTTCTGTAAAGAATTTGACACAGTCCCCCACGACATCCTTCTCTCTAAATTGGAGAGAGATTTGATGAGCTAGATGGATAAGAAATTGGTAGAAAGGTCACATCCAGAGGGTAGCAACCAACAGCTCAGAGTCCTGATGGACATTGCTGGTGCCCTTCAGGGGTGCCCCTCCGGGGTCCTTATTGGGGCCAGTGTTATTTAATATCTTCATTAAGGACATAGGCGAAGGGAGTGAGTGCACCCTCAGCAAATTTGCAGATGACACCAAGCTGAGCAGTACTGTTGGCATTCCCAAGGAATCTGATGCCATCCAGAGGGGCCTGGACAAGCTCAAGAAGTGGGCCCTCGTGCTGTAACAAGACCAAGTACAGGGTCCTGCACCTCAGTCAGGACAACCCTGGTATCAACACAGTCTGGGGATGAACAGATCGGGAGCAGCCCTGCCGAGGAGGACTTGGGTGTGCTGTGGCTGAGAGGCTGGACATGACCCAGCCATGTGCACTCACAGCCCAGAGAGCCAAACGTGTCCTGGGCTGCATCCAGAGCAGCGTGGGCAGCAGGGGAGGGAGGGGTTTCTGCCCCTCTGCTCTGCTCTGGTGAGACCCCACCTGCAGTGCTGCATCCAGCTCTGGGGTCTCAGCACAGGAAGGACATGGACCTGCTGGAGCTAGGCCAAAGGAGGCCACCAAGCTGATTAGAGGGATGGAGCACCTCTCCTATGAGGAAAGGCTGAAGAATTGGATTGTTCAGCCTGGAAAAGGGAAGGCTTAGGGGTGACCTAATTGTGACCTTTCAGTACCCAGATGGAGTCTAAAAGAAAGATTGAGAGGGATTTTTTACAGGAGCATGTAGTGACAGGACAGTGGGGAATGGATCCAAACTAAAAGACAATAGGTTTAGATTAGATGTTAGGAAGTTGGGTTTTTTTACTTTGAGAGTGGTAAGGTACTGCAAGAGTTTCCCCAGATAAATTGTGGATGTCCCATTCCTGGAGGTGTTCAAGGCCTGGTTGGATGGAGCTCTGAGTCACCTGGGCAAGTGAAAGGTGTGCCTGCCCATGGCAGGGAGGTTGGAACTAGATGGTCTTTAAGGTCTCAACACAAACAGTTCTGTGGTTCTGTGATTCTATTACTTCCCCTTTATTCTTGAAGAGTCTAACTACTTAAATTCAACAATTATAAATTCCAGAAATTTTAAGAGTTCAAGCTTCCACATTAACAATTCACCAGTATCTGCACATAATACAGTGAATTTCCACAGCAGAGAGTCATCACTAATACAAGAGGTTTTCACCTCTTTCTAGAGTCAGTATGCTCAGCCTTTCACCAGTAACATGATAAAAATGCATGAAACCATTAATTGACATGTTAGGAAAAAATATTAGTTGAAATAGTTCCCCATTTCACACTTTAAAGTAAATACGCTTCTTATAACCTATTCTGTTTCTATTCTTTAGAACAGCTAAATGAAAAGAACTAGTGTATTGGGTTTGCATGGCCAGGTTTTGGTAGCAGGGGGCTTCTGTGAGAAGTTGCCAAAAGCTTCCCCCATGTCCAGCAGAGCCAATGCCAGATGACTCCAGGACAGTCGTGCTGCTGGCCAAGGCTGGGCCAGTTAGAAATGGTGGTAACGACTCTGTGACAACATATCTAAGCAGGAAGAAAGAAAGTTATTGTGCAGATGTAGTTGTGGCCAGAGAAGAGTGGGGTGAGAATATGTGAGAGGAACAACTGTGCAGATACCCAGGTGAGTGGAGAAGGAGGGGCAGGAGGTGCTCCAGGCACTGGAGCTGAGATTCCCCTGCAGCCCCTGGTGCAGACCATGGTGAAGCAGCTGTGCCTCTGCAGCCCACAGAGGACCATGGGGATGCTGAGATCCACCTGCAGCCCGTGGAAGAGTCCCACACTGGAGCAGGTGGATGCCTGAGATGAGGCTGTGACCCTGTGGGAGACCTGTGCTGGAGCAGGGTTTTGGCAGGGACCTGCAGACCCATGGAGAGAGGAGCCCACACTGGATCAGGTTTCCTGGTAGGACTTGTGACCCCTTGGGGGATCCACACTGGAACAGCCTGTCCTGGAAGGACTGCACCCATGAAAAAGTGTCCCACATTGCAGTAGCTTGTGGAGAACTGTTGCCTGTGGGATGGACTCACATTGGAGAAGGTCATGGAGAACTGTTTCCCATGGGAGGGACCCCACACAGGAGCAGGGGAAGGACTGCACTCCCTGAGCAGCAGCAGATACAACATGTGGTGAACTGACCATGATCCCCATTCCTTGTCTCCCTGTGCTGCTGAGGGGGAGGATGTAGAGCTAGAAAGCATAGGGGGGGAAGGTGTTTTTAAGATTTTATTTCTCATTATCCTGCTCTGATTTTGTTAGTAATAAATTCAATTAATATCTTTAATTTGAGCCTGCTTTGTCTGTGACAATATTTGGTGCATGATGTCTCTGTGTCCTTATTTCAACTCATGAACCCTTCCTGGTATTTTCTCTCCCTTGTCCAGCTGTGGAGGGGGGAGATAGAGCAGCTTTGGTGGGTGTCTGGCATCCAGCTAGGATGAATCTACTACAGTCTTTCTGGTGCTGTGACTTGGCAAATATTATTTTGTTGTAGAGGTAACAATTTTAGGATTCTGAACTGATGAGATGTAAAATTAATGTTCAGGAAAAAACAGGTCTCACTTACTTAGCAACTGTCTCAGATTTAGTTGTCATGTAAAAGGAGACCTATAGCTCTAACAAGTAATTATAGATCACACACTGCATTTATAACCCTGTTATCTGAAAATATGCCAGCCTATCAAAACAGGTTTTTTATAAAGCTAATAACCTCTTTATTGGCTATTCCTTAAAAACAAATTTCTCTTCTTGCCAATGCTGGGATCAGAACCTAGCAAAGTTGACAACTGTAGTTGATTCTTCCTCATCTCCTCGGCTACTTCTAAGGTTTTACTTCCACTTAAAGGAGTACAAGACCAAAAGCTTTGGCTATAGCTACAGAATGTAGGCAGAAATAAGAACAAAGGTCATTCTCTTTTCTGCTTCATGTATCAGAGATATAGAAACTACAGATTAGACAGGCATCCATTTTCCCAGTATTCCTGAGCAATCATCATGGCATTTATTTGCCAAATACCAGGTTCCCCAGAAGACAGACTTACCTAAAAGCTTTCAAAACAACACCTATATTAAAGGTACAAGCATTAATACAGCAATTTCTGTCTGCTAGGACAACTATCTGCACTCCTAAAATACTTGCAAAGAACTTTCCTATATGCCCATTTGAGAAGCACAATTTATTGTTGAAATCAATTAAATGGAAGAGTCCCAGCAGGTAGTTAAATGGTGAGGCACGTTCACTGTTAAAATATTTGGGTACTGGGAAACAAAAATGTGAACGGGGCAGCCCCTTTTACCTCTTTCTACAGAGGCCACCCCCACAGTCCCCCTCCTACCACTACGAAACCTGTGTCACATACAGCCAATACATAGACCTGTCACAGCAAGGCAACAGACAGTGCTGGAAACTGGCCTGCCTAAGTACAGCACAAACCAGTGAGCAGACACACCAAATACACAGGGGACAGCAAAAACTCAAAGCTTCCACAGAGCACAAAGCACTTCCTTATGCAGGTATGTTCTGAGGATCTGCTCAGCCTAACAAGTAGCAGCAGCCTGTGGGCACTTCAGAATAGTTCCTGGGGAGATGCTACCAAAAATTTGCATTTCCTTAGGTTTACTTACACTTAGATTTCATGCACAGAAATAGGAATTAGTGTGCTAACAAGCAATTCAGGTAAACAAAGCAAAGGAATGAAAAAGACAGGTTCTAGCTGAGCTTTTAGGTGATATCTCTGATATCAGCATAACCACAGAAGTGTCGCTGCACTGTAGTTAACCCCCACAGTGAACTCAACACATGCACGGTAGAGAGTGGTGGATAGGTGCTGCCCTGCATGGATAGGGAGTATTTCAAACTAAAAAAAAAAAAAAAAAGGTCTCAGAAATTATGGGTAATTACCCACATGGAGATCAAGCCAGCATTAAATTTCAGCTAGCTCCCACCTTTCTATTACCCACAATTTTGTTAGAAAAAGGTATAGGGATACAAAACTAGCCTGTTGAGCTATAACCATACTCCAGGTTTTAAGCCGTGACAATAATAAGGGTGATCAAAAATGCTTGCTCACCCACCACAGTTCTCAAACAGAGGACTGACTGACTCACCAACTCATGTCCCAGTCCAGCCATATGGTGAAAAATATATTCCACCACAGGAGCATGATATCAAAGTGCTATAAATGCTATTAACACCAAAATTAGGAATACTCAAGTCATTATACTTTATGGTTATTGTTGAAAACTCAATTTTAAAAAGTAACTTAAATTCAGGAAAAAAGCAGGTCGAATTAAGGATGGTATGTATCACATCCTAAGGAAATCATTAACTGTTAGGTGAACCGTGTGCTATTTTTGTTATTTAAAATACTGATTAAGCTAATTACGCTCAAAGGGAATTGAGTCTAGAAGATTAAATGAAATCTTTTCAGAGGCAGAGTTTGATGAAAAGTTGCTGTCATCTATTTAAACAGTAAAAGGTGTCATTTTGAACATCTTATGATGATCAACATTTTAAAAAGATCATCCTTTGTTGTCTCTTATTTGGCTAATAATGTAGCTTATACTTTCCTTTTGACCTTAGTGACATGTTAGTGTTAAAAAGCGTACAGCTATGCCAAAAGATAATGCCATTTAACTACTTCCTCTTTACAACTATTACCTTAAAAGCTCAGGAGTTTTTCTTCAAAACCCCAGAGTCTGTTTGTCATGCTTTGCTCTCAAAGCCAAGATTATGATTTCTGAGTAAAGGGCAACAATAGTACTAGCAGGCAGAAATTGTTTTTTAAAAGGCAGTATTTATTATCTCATACTATACAAGATAAAAAGGCAGTCTATGCACAGGTTTTACACTCTCCCCATCTTCAAATACAGACAGAACAAGCAGGTTCTGAGTGAACTTAGGATCACCCCACTGTGAGGTAGAAAATTAATTTCAGGTATTAATACTAAATTCCTGTCAAAGGCTAGAAACTATACAGCTAAAAGCTGACTGTACATAAAGAAGACGATTCATTAGCTTCTATTTTCCTGTCAGTCTCCATGGTTAGAATCTCCCTGGGATCATACAGGGCCACCTTGCCAGGCGAGTGACATCTTCCCCGGGGTACCCGCAGCGCGCAGCGGTGACAGCGGTGCCCAGCCAGAAGGAGTGCACGCCGTACTGCTCCGGACACAGCCCCAGCAGGCGCAGGGCACACCGCAGGACGGCCAGGAACTCCCGCTTCGTTACAGTCCTCAGGTCCGAGTGCACAAAGAGTGGCCCTTCCAGCTGTGAACGAACTGTCAGATAGCTCCGGAGGGCCAGAACAGGGCACACCCATGGCTCTCCAGACAGCGCTAGGCTGATGACATGTCTCTCCTGATCCTCGGGAGAATAAGGCAGAAAAAGCAGCACTTTCCTCTCCATCAGCTGGAGGTCACTCAGGTACAGCAGCTCAGGCTGCAGTACATTGCGGTGCCTCGCCACCATCTCTCCTATTCGAAGTGCCCCAAAAAAAGCTACTGTAAACAATGCACGAAATAGTAAGCATTCATAATGGGTTATGCACACAGACTCCAGAGCTCCTAAGAGAGATCGCAACATCTCAATTGTTACAGGCAAGTATTTATCCCTCAGGATACCCGCACGACGTTTCAACCCTGTTACCATGCAACAGGTTATAGGATCTTCCAGAGGATCAGAGTTACCAGTCAATTTTGATAAATAAGAGAGTGCTGCCATGTATATGAGTGTCTTCGAGGAGGAACAGTTAGATTCCACAGCCAAAAACCCTCTAATTTGCTCCACTGGAATTGGCCAAGCTGCAGGCATTCCCATGCTTTCCCTAAAGAAAAGGAATTTCTTCAGTCCTTCGAGGTAGGCTTGCCAAAGCCTACTATCCCCTGAGCGCTCCAGCAAGGACAAAGTCTTCAGAGGCCAAGGTCCCAAGGAATGCTTCTGATGATAAGTGATCTGGCTTCCTACAAGAGAAGATCCAGATTAGCACATGATGACAAGAGGCATACTACTTAAACAGCAATAAAGACAGTACTCCTGAGTGCATTACACCTCCAGATAATGCTGTGAGTTTATCTGATAGACAACTCACAACACAGCTGCACCGGAGATGTTTTTCAAATGAGAAACAAGCAACATATCAGGCCCATTTCAGCCACTGGATGTGGTAACACTCCGTGAATTTACGAGGTTGCGGAGTAGTAATGGAGAAGACAAATAAAAAGCAATTTTTAAACCAAGGCACGGCTTACAGACGTTACAACAACAAAGGTCACACAGCACTCTCCCGCCAGTAGGTAACATTATTTCCCAGCCCAGGAGGGAGAACTCCCTCGAGACATCCCTCCCAACCCTCCAGCCTCACACAAGAACTCGAGCAAAACCACGGAGCTGCCCGGTAGGAGGGAGGCACGGCCGGCAGCGATGCGATGCCCTCGGCAGCGCCCCGGCCTCGCACCCGCCCCGGCCCGCACTCACCGGCTCCACACCCGGCCCCGGCCCCGCACCCGGCCCGCACTCACCGGCCCCCGCGGCTCCGCGCTCCCCGCTCCGCAGTGCTGCTCCTCGGCTGCTCGGCGGGGCGGGGACCGCCTGCCCAGCAAGGCTCAGCTCCAGCCACTCCATGCTCGGCTCCCGGGCCAGCAGCGCCAGCATCTCCCAGAAGGGCGCGGCGGCAGCGCGGGCCATGGCAGGAACACGAGCAGCGGCACGAAGACTCCCGGAGCTGAGCCCTCCGAGCCCTTTTATCGCCCGCAGCGCCCTCCCTGAGCAGCCCCGCGGGGCCGGAGCGCTGCCCTGGGCGAGGCGGGGAGAGGGTGCCAAGCCGGGCGAGGCCTGAGAAACTGGAAGGTGTGAAACGTCCAGTGGTTCATTACGTCTTCTGCCAAAGTCTGGAATGTAGCTGCATTTAGTGATAAGGTTAAAAAGGAGAGAAAAATTACCTGTGTTATCTCCCAGTTATTCTCCTGGGCTCTGCAAGAGGTGGTTTCCAGGTTTGGTAGAGAACAGCTCGGGGCAGCTGGCTCCGTTCTGAATTACTCATCAGCCCTCCTTCGCTGTTAAGTACAGGCAGTGCACTGAGATGCTTTTGCACGGTTTAACGAGACAGCTGCCTTTCCACAGTAGCTATCCCTGAAAAATCCTAAGGAAAAAGCAAAGCTAGCAGGCTCCTCAGCCGACAACTTGGGCTTTCGCTCTCCCTTTCAAGAAAGCTGTACAGGGACCCCGGCCACCGCCTTCCCTGGGAGCTTCCGCTCCCTCTGGGTTTGACCATTACTCCTGGCCGTCATAGAGACCCGTACCGTGTTTGTATCTCCCCTCTGCCGGCTCTCTCATTTTAGTAACAAAATGGCACAGGTTTGTGGCAGGGGAGAAGAACAGGTTAAGTCACCCGCGGACACACCCTCTGCTCCTTCCTGAGCCCTCAGCTGCAGCACAATGGGGGCGATAAGGGGGTGCTGAGGCAGGGTCCAGGTATTGGAAACCCCACCTTCCAGGCAACTCCCACGCAGCCCCGTGGGCAGAGAGTGGATGAGGCAGGATGGGAGGACCCCCGCATGGACCTTCAGTAAAGGGGGCGTTCCAATTTGGATAGAAAGGTCAGGGCTTAAAAGGGCAACACGGTGGCACCACTGAGGAGCTGTTGTTTCGTGCTTCTCACTACGTGGCTGCTGTTTTGTTGGCGATGCAGAGAAGAAGGGTTGAGCTGTCGGCCGCCCCTTCGCCCTTCTGGGCGCTGCTGGCCCTGCTACGGCAGGAGCCCGGCATGGGGTGGCTGCCGTGTGCTCCGGACGGCGGCACCGGATCATGGGGCACTGGAGCACTGGAGGCTGGCAGCGGGGCAGGAGCTGGTGAGTGTGCCCTTGGGGGGGCAAGGAGGGGCGGGGGGCGGCTGAGTGGTGGGGCAGGTGGGTAGAGTCCTGCCAGGTTTTTCCATGGGGTCTGACCACACTGCTGGAAGACTTCTGGGACCTCTGTGCTCTCCTGAATATAATTGTTACTTTGTGGTGGCTTTGTCACTCTCAGCCACTTGTGCCCACTGATGGAGGTCTGAGGTCACAGAAACCTTGCAATAGGGTGTCAGATCTGTCACCAGGCTTGAGATGCTGCTTTAAAGAGACAAATAGGTGGGAGTTCATGGGTTTTGAGAATGTAATCCTTCTCCTGTGCTCTGGCTGTTGGAAAATGCAGATAAGAGTCATAAGAATGCATGGGACAGGCTTTTTTCCGAAAAGTTCAAGTAAAGGCTGAAGCATGTTGAAAGGGAGGGAACTTCTATCTACTTTTTTTGCCATTGCTAACATGGTTTTCTTTCACCAGATAAGCTCAGCCAGGTTCCTGAGAAGCATTCTTTGGGCCCTTGGCCCCTGAAGACTTTGCTGTTACTGGAGGACTCAGGAGAGAGCCACTTATGGCAAGTCTACCACGAAGGCCTGAAAAACTTTCTTGCCTTTAGAGAAAGCATGGCTCTGTCTGCAGTCTGGCCGATTCCAGTCGAACAAATCAGAGAGTTTCTGGTCACCATGGAGTCGCAGGATCTGCCTCCCACAAAAATAATAATGTATATGGAAGGACTGTCCTTCATCTCCAAAATGGTAGATCATCCTGATCCTCTTCCTGATCCTGTTATCTGTTCCATGATGTCAAGGTTGAAACGCAGGATTCACCGTTCAAATGAAGAATACGCTCCTGTAACAGTTGAAGTGTTAAGATCTCTCCTGGGAACTCTGGAGTCTGTGTGTAGCTCTCCTTATGAGTGTATGTTGTTCCGTGCCATTTTTACTGTAGCTTTTTTTGGTGTTCTCCATATAGAAGAGATGGTGGCAAATCACCAACATACAGCACAGCCAGAACTCCTGTATTTGAGTGACCTCCAGCTGACAGAAGGGAGTGCAAACCTTTTTCTGCATACATCTCATATGGGCCAGCAGAGGTATTGGATCCAACTGAGATTATGTGAAGAGATGTGGGTATGTCCTGTTGAAGCTCTCCGTATCTATGTGGCAGCACGGCCACGAGGAGAGGGCCCTCTCTTCGTGCACTTAAATAGTATGGCTGTGACAAAGAGGGAGTTCCTCACTGTCTTCCGCCGTGGTCTTAGGTTTGCTGGACTTCCTCCAAACCAGTATGGTGTGCATTCCTTCTGGCTGAGGAACCATAACAGCAGTATCTCATGGGTATTCCCACAAAGTGATTTATAGAATGGCAAGGTGGTGGTGAGGATTCTGAAAAAGACATACTCCTGTCTATCTGTTGCACTTTAATAGTAGAGGGAATCTTCTGCAATGTAAAAATGTTATACTTTATACAGGCTAAATTTTCACTGCTCTGTAAAGTTAGAGAGAAGGGGAGGAACAAGTGGAAGGTGACTTCACACCTGTGGTGTTTTTGAGAATGAAGTGTCATGGTTTTAAAACTCGGACTTGTGGGGCAGTGCACATGGTATTAAGCATGTTTGTTCTAATTGCATTTTGACCTTGTGTAATCTTACATTAAACAGTGTTTTCTTTCAAGGACTTCTCTAGGTTGTTTGGTTTTTTTTACACGCTGGTCAAAGGCCATTCATTGCAGTGGTGACAATGTAACTTGATACAAGCCTGCACTCTTTTTACTGTCTAGTGTGATGAGAAGTAAAGCTAACTGACAGCTGGTGATAATGTGACACCAGCAGTGAAGTTACCCTGTTGTCCTAACTGCAGTTCCACAGCAGCTGCATCCAACCTCACCTGTGGCTGTTGCAGTCTCAGTCTCCTTACCTGCAGAAGCCTTCCCCTTAACAATTCTTAGGATCTTTTACTGATCCCTTTTGAAAGGATGTATTAAACCTGGATACTGATCAAAAGTAGCCTTTAATTACAGCCTGGCTAACACATCAAAGTTGGCCCTGCTCAGTTCAAAAGTGGCAGAGGATATAAAGAGATAGCTAACACAAATAACCCTCACTCTGTAATTGATGCATTTGTTAGACTTTAACACAGGTTAAATGACTGGTATCTGAGAAGCATGATCATAACAAGGTTGAATGTCACCTTTCATACATAAGGGTGTTTGCAGTAATGGCATCCTCTGTAGTACTTTGCATCAGTGTGTTCAGGTGCTACCTAGGTGACAACCAGGTATTCAGAAAACAACCAGCATCATACTGCACTCCTCAGTCCTCCAGCTGGTTTCCAAGAGGATCTTTAGTTAGAGGAAATGCACTCTGCAGAAACAGAGCTGTGATAGTAGACAACAATCTGTTAATTCCCTGACATACATTTGGTAGCTCCCCTTCTACAGCTTTATTACAAGCTGTTGCAGAATTAGCACACTGTCTGTGATGCTGATGCTGAGCCCCAGTCATCTTGCTCATATTCATGGATGTGAATCCGGATCCACCAGCACAGTCATCGGGGAGCCTTGATCAGGTTCCAGCATGCGCTGATGCATTACTTGGGGACCAGCAGCCTTTTGGACCCTTTCAGCCAACTGATCCATAGAAGTTACTATGGCAATTGGATTGCCTCTCTCCAAGGGACTCAACCCCACAGCCCAATAGGTGGCTCTTTGGGTGAGGGACCAGGCAGCTCTTACTTCCTGTGGTTAAGAAAACCCCAGGTCCCCAGTTGCCGTCAGCTTCTGTTTTTGTTAGCATAAATCACTCTTCACATGTAAGGGAGACTCTCCACACACATTTAGTTTCAGACTCTTTCTGAGTGCGACTGTATTCTTTTTGTAATTTAGCCAATTCAGTATGAGTAAAAGGTATTTCTTTGGTAATTACGCGAGGAAAAGCATCATTAGTTCCTTTATATTGATATTCTGTTTTAATTAACAGCCATAATTTTTTCATCTCCAGTTGGCACACTGAGATGCTTTGAAATTAAACCAGTGTACCATCACCTCCTGACCTGTTGCTATAAGGCTGGAAGTTTCATTTGGGGCTTTTCTTTGTACAGCCCAAGTGAACACAGCCTTTTTGGCAGGTGTTTCCGGCAGAGAAAGAAAACAGGTCCCTGTGGTTAAGCCACATAGTATACTTGAGTTTATTCACCAATCGGCACCGAACACAAGAAACTCCCCCACCTTATCTGAGCCCCTGTGAAAAAGCTCCAGAACCAGGAGAGTATTTTAACACCCACCACTAACCTCTGTACTTAATGTCACCCAAAGGAGGTAGCTTAAAAAAAACAAACCCACAATTCATTTACTTAGTTTTCTGTGACAATGGCTGCAAAAGCTGGGCTAGGCTAGTGCTGCATTGGGTGCTACCAGCAGCTCTCATAACCAGGAAAATATCCCAGCCTTCCCCAGCTCCTTGAGCACATCCCCATTTCTGGACTTGCTCATTCTGAGTGGAAATGTCGCTACCTGTCTCCTTTCAATCAGGGAGACAGGAGAAATAAAGACTTCTGAAGAGTCCTGGAGGAAAACTAAGCAGCAAAATAAAGCTGAAAAATCTAGTGATACAACACATGGTAATACTCCCACAGACAGAGCACAGCCAAGCCCAGTGTGAGTGCAGAAAACAAAGAAAGGCTTCCTGGGCCAAAGATTCAGGAGCATGCCTACCATACACCTCTAACCATACAGTAAGCAACGATGCAAGCCCAGATTTCTTTCTTTTTTCACAAAATTTCCCCACCTTGTCCTGCAGAAGCCAGTAATAATGTTTTTAATTGTTCTTTTTGTGTCTACAAACCCTGAAAAAGGGATTTGGGTGCCCACCAATTTTAATTGGAATATTGGAACCTGAATTGGAGATACCACTTCGAGCACTCCATCTCCCATTTCTGCCAGCAGTCTCTTCCCTCTGCAGTTCTCCAGGGCTGACCCTGTGTGCTACCTTTGAGTCAGACTAAGACAGCCAAGACCACGGGGAAGCCTGCAGGCACGCAATTTGTGACCATAATGTTTCAAAACCACTTGATTTTCCTACTACATGTGCAAAGAAGCAGCTTTGTTTTGACATTGCATCTTCCTCACACCTCTCCTCACCCACCATCCATAAACAGGGTGTTCCTCTGGCTAAAGGCATGGGCACATAAATAAATTTTATTGACGGTGTGACTTTACAGCATGTCATTTATTCCATGGTAACTACCCATGCATACATACTCCTACTCAGCAAAACATATGGCAAAAAGGTGTAAATGACTTCACACTTCATCAAAGAGCAAGAGCATTCACCCAGAGGTTTGTAACCAAGCAGCTTACTCCGAAGTAAGATTTGCCTTACTACTGGCTTGATGCAGTCTAGATTGTAGATAGTTTTGATAATTTTGATAATTCAGAAGTCCTTTGAGGCAATGAGCTCCCTGGCAAAGCTAAAATTTTCACACATCCTTTAATCGAATTATCTCTCTGTATTTTGGGATGTCATATTTCTGTTCTGTGGTATAGGATAAAAAAGACCTTAACTCCTTTTAAAATGCTCAGGTTCCCACTGAATAGGATCTACTATCTCCTGTTAAGTGGGAGATAAAAGGACCCAGTAGCCAAATATTTGTTAGTACAGAACTCAGACTTTCACAGAGCTATCCAGTGATTTCATTTATATGATGGTGTTTCTTCTCATCCTAGGTAAGAACCAGCACTTAAAATTCAGAAGAGGAGTAAGATTACACAGTCAAGAGCTCTCATCTTGAGCCAAGAGTCTTATCTTCAGACGTGGGAATGTACACTTGCAATTGATCAGGCTAAGTCAGAAACTTCCAGGTCACTTTATGTCAAACAGACGATTTTTCATCACCTTGAACCCAGTGGCATCTCACCACCCTCCTAATGGTATTTATCTGTGAAGCAGGGGTGACAAATGCTGAGAGTGCCAATGACAAACTTTTCAGTGAAATAACTTTTGTTCTGAAATCATCATCCAGGAAATACTCCAGGAGAAGTTTAATGTAAGGATTAGTGAATGTTAAAGTGGGAGAATACTATTTGTAAGAGGAGGATATGCTGGAGACCACAGAACAGAGAAGGTGTTCAGTAGCCAGAGCCCCATGACTGCTGTTAGAATTGTTGGTATAGATAAAAATGCCAAAATTAATATCATTTATAAGTGCATACTAGGCATACATATAATAAAAACCATTCCCACATTCTAGCAGCAGTTCAGCACAGTGATCTACAGATGCAAGCAGTAAGGGAAAGGGAAGTTCATCTGCTATCAAAGGAGAGACTCTCTATCTGAGAGCTGCCCCTTCTTCTCTCATTACAGCCTTCTGATAAAAGCACAGGAGCGCACCCTAATCTCGCCAAAGATTTTATATATTGTCTGGCACACAGACAGCAAAGGCCTTCATATTCCCCTGCAGATTCTCATGTGTGTGGACCTCAGAGGACAAGACCTAGTACTTTCTAGATCTAGGCCTTGTCTTCCTTTTCTCCATGAAGAGGATAAAGTATGAGACCTCAGCTCCTCCGTGAAGGTACTGTGGACTAAATTATTGCTTGAACTGCGGG
Source organism: Orthonyx spaldingii (assembly GCA_013397795.1). Taxonomy (NCBI): domain Eukaryota; kingdom Metazoa; phylum Chordata; class Aves; order Passeriformes; family Orthonychidae; genus Orthonyx; species Orthonyx spaldingii. Next base: position 474,910 of record VZTJ01004014.1, on the reverse strand, counting down.
TATGATACCCACTGCAGCAGTTTCAGCTCTCCTCCCCCAGAACCTCAAGTAAAATCACCAAGTGCTTATCCAGGTAAAAGGAATAGTATGTCATTTTGATAATTCAGCTGGCATACTCTTCTGTAATGAGACCACATCAAAAAGTGAAACTGCAGTCTCATGCGGTTGTTTGCAGAGTAGATGAGTCAGAGCCTCTCTCTTTCCATGCTGCAGCTCACTAAACCTGTGCCGAGTTTAATAATTTCCATTCCCTTCGGGAAAGAGGGACATACTCAAGCTGGGTGATTGCTCAGACACGCTGCACCATGTAGGGAAAGATTTTAAAGTCTTAACCATAATGAGTAATTGATGAACAATTCTCCATTTAAATGGTTAGACTTATAACACATCTGCTTTGGCAGAAAATCATCATGGCTAGAAACCCAAAAGCAGACAAATTTGACTGCTAATTCAGTGTTAAAATGAACTCTGGATTTCTCTCTGGATGTAAGTGCAGCTGCAAAGTTAACAGGGACCGTTTTATGAGGCAGGATAGCTAAAGAGGGAGGGTTCTACACATTGCATTAGCATCAGGCTGTGCCTTCACACTGCACATCCCTCACCCCTCATCTGTGTCCATCCTTGTCTCAATAAATTCTAAATCTGACATCAAGTCATCACAACTGACTTTATATCCCATGTGACAGGAAAGCTCTGAAGTGGCTGCTGTGAGATTAAATGCCTCCAGTCTACAGGGCAAAATATCCCTGTCTTGATCTTGATGCAGAAGTTGAACTCCAAAGATTTAAGCTCATAGACTTATCTTTGTCTGTAATTCCTCTGAGTTTTATTTGATCCTACATCAAATATAAATGATTGTACCTTTGTGCTGCTTTCTTGCATGAAGGCATTGCTGGCAGTTTATAGTTCTGCCTCTGGTGGGGAAAAAAACCCTTTAAAGTGCAATTAACTTCAGAAAGACAAACAATAGCTGTGACAAGTGCCTCCATCTCTCTTGATGGCATTGTAATATAAAAGAAGGTGTAAATGCAAGTGGAAATTTGCTATATATCTGCTCACAGTTTCAATATCAGTGTCTCCATCCTGTATTATGTTGCAGAATAGGTTGTTTGGAACAATTTTTCCATAGGGATCAGACTAAACACAAAAATAAGGGGATTGCTCTACTTACCTCAATTCCTGAGGAAACAAGGCTGATGTGATTGCTTTCTATTTATTTTCTCTCCAATATCCTGTTCATGCATTGGCAAATTTCAATTAAATTCAATGGAGGAGCAAAAACCTCAGAGATACTCAGGTCTTAAAAATGTCATGGAAATGTGAAAAAGCTGTGATCTGAGTTGGACTCATTCACCTTTGAGACACAGATCCCCTTCTGTGGAAACAGAGCTTCACCCATTCTGCTGCAACACAGAGGCACCACAGCAGCAGTAGCTGTGTCAGGACTCACCAGACCCATGTCAGAAAAGGCAGGGAGGGTCCCAGAAGCTGTGCTGTGGTCTGTGCACAGTGTCTGTAGACAAGGGTGAAACGAATCTCCTCACCTTCAGATGTCACAGAAGGGACACCTATAGCTGAGCAACTTCTTGAAACTCTTTTTACAGTTGAGTCTGAGCAACACATTTTTCTGGGGCATGGTTCACCTTCCCAATGTCTGGAACAGACCAAAAGAATCGCATGTCAGAAGCACCTATTTATGTCTGCTACACTTCTGGGTTTGCATTTTGGGAGAGTGGGTGGGAGGCAGAAGCAGACTCCTGCCCACGCTGTTGCACATCTGCAAACGGCCGGTGCTGACAGAGCCCATGAGAACACTTCTGCAAGTAGAGGATAGAACACAGCTCGTGACCACGTTGCCGACAGTTGTTGATTGTTAATCTTACGTTTCTTCAACTCTACAAATGCCTCTTTCCTGACAATACTTCTGCAGTGCTACGCAGATGGGCACATGGATCTGAAACACGTTGAAACACCACTTGTTGGGCCAGCAGCTCTGCTGTAAGCTATGCTCAGAGCAATGTTGTGCCAAAAGCAAACCCTGCAAAAACCCATTGGTATGTAGAGCTCATATTCCAGGGGGCCATATTTCTGTGCTACCACAAGCCACTTGGTCACTCTAACATCTGCAGGACTTCATAGGAGACAGCCAGTCCCACAGCACATGCTCTGAAGGCTTGCTTTCTGTGTCACTTTATCTTAAGCACAAGGTGATTTTTACTCCAATCACTCAACTGGCAAGTGAGACTGTTGCATGCTTGTCAGGCTGCTCCTTGGCAAACCCAGGCAGTAGACCTATAACCCCAGTCCCAACAGAGTGAAAAGCTTCTAAGTAAGATGCAAAACTTGCTTTGGGTGAGGTTGTATCTTGAATACCTTTTCTTTAGCAACCCAAGGCCACTAAGCCTTGGGATTCCCTACCAGTTCCATAATATTTGTATTAAATACGCAGGCTCCAAAGCACCAAGGGAAATATCAGCAATTTCACTGCCACAAACACAACTGCACCCTGGCTGCTACCACTTGGTGTCACTGGCTGTCATAGTTCTGGTGCCTCCCCACACCCCACGGCATTCACAGATGTTCTTCTGTCCTCTCTCCTGACCCAGCATCACCGAACAGCCACCCCACATGCTCCTGAGCTCAGACTTCTTCTTGTGAGCACAGGTTCAAGCTCCTGGCCCTGGGCAGAGGTGCACAGCCCCAGGGGCAGTTTCCCCACCCCCTGTGCCACAGTCCTTTGAGCCAAGGACACATAGCCTGAGCCCTAGACAAGGTTTGGGAGAGGAGCAGGTAGGGAGGTGAGCATAGGGCCATGCATGAGTGTCTCAGCCTGCTGCGGTGAAGGTACAAAACAAATTTGCTTTTTTAAGGGAGCATATTAAACTTTGCCTTTAACTCTGCCTGAGAGTGCTGGGTTAGGTGTGGCCTTAGATGTCCTTCTGCACTCTCCTGCATGACAGACTGACCTCACTACAGAGTCCTTCAAACTGACAAGCAAATGCAGGTCATTCCTCATGTTGCCCCTTTTTTTCAAATTAATTCCTACTTGGGATATCACACTGGTCTTCTGCTAGTAGGAATATCAGAATAAATTGTTCAAACACCTTCCTGTGCTACAAATCACACCATGAACAGCATTGGAAAAAAGGAGTGCAGGGCTGAGGAAAAGATCCCTTCAGTCACATGGTCTGTTCTCCGCTTTCTTCAGTTCTCGCAACTTTTTTCACTTCTTACAGCCTTAGCTATTTCCTTTCACTACGCTTTAGCTCCTACCATTCTGCTTACAGCAGCCCACCTCTCTCCTCTCCTTCCCCCTCCTACCTTCTTTGAAGACCTTCTTGAGAGCAAACCACATCCTTACATTCCTCTCATTGTTAGAGCCTCCACTGCTGCTGTTGTTATGGTTCTTCACTACTTTTTGATAAACCGGTCTTGGCACAGCTATGAACCTAACTGTTCTTCACATGTTCCCATCTGCAGGTGTGCAAACTATGCCACTAAGCTTATTTTACATATGTTTGAACTAAGTTCCCCTTAACTACACCATATACACCTCAAAACTGTAAATTATTCCTTGCAATAAGTGCAAGCTGTCCATGCCTTTGAAACTCCTGAGCTCAGACTTCTGTGCAGGTTTGTGGTCCAATAAAAACAGTTTGCTAAACAAACTGCTGGACGCTTCAGTGTAAGAAAAAAAGATTATTCCTGTTTGTGCCATTTACTCTGGGCTTAATTTTGTGGCCATCGATGCTAAATCTGTGCATTGTTGGATCATCCAGGGATTGAGCAGACTTGAGCTCCCTGAAGCACAGGTACATGACTGAATTCTCATTACACCACCAGCAGCATTTGCACTTTCTGACAAAGGGCACGGAGAAGTGATCACAAAATCCAGCTTGTGTCAGCTTTTGCAGACTGCATCATCTCTATCCTTCAGCTTAATGATATTTTTCATTCTGTGACCCTAACCCTCTTTGCACTGTAGAAATGTCTGCAATTATATTTGTCTTATGGGAGTTGCCTTGCTATGTCCAAACAGCACCTCTGATCAATATTTGATCAATATTTGCTACATCACGAGGGAGCTTTCTCCTTGACCTGGAGCACACTGGAGGCACAAGATGCAGGCCTGCTTCTTAGTGATCTGTTTCACACATGCATTCAGCCTGTGAAGGGAAAATGTTTTTGCAAGGCTTGTACTGCACATGTTGGAAGATCAGCATGGAGGCCTCTGGACTGAAATAGATGGGAATCTGTTGTACTAAACTGGCCAGACAGGGAGCAAGAAGAAAGCTCTTTTGATACTGTGTTGCTAATGGGTTCAAACCCAAGAATGTGGTCACCACATCAGCAGGAGATAATTCAATCCTGTAGGTCTTGTCCCAAAACACCTTCAGTAGTTGAATTCAGAGGAATTCACAAGGGATTTTTGCTCTCCAAGCATTTAGCATGGTCAATGGGAAGCATGGTACTATAGGCTGGCTCCCTAGGCCAAGCTCCGTTCCTCATGGAGAAGCAGAAATATGACTGCATTGTCCAACACAATGGATGCTTTACACCTCCATTTGGTGTGATGAGGCACATGACAACTGTACTTTCCACATCTCCTGCCTCTTGGTTGAGTACAAATAGGTTTGGCACCAGCTTCGTTCCCTGCTCCTCAGCCCACGGAGAAAAATGGAGTTCCTGCACTACCCTCCATAAGTGACAATCCTATCTACCTAGCTGATTTTTTGAAGCTGTTACCAGATCCCTTCAGTTACATGGCCAGTGAATAAGAAGTAGTGACAGAAAACCTATTTTTGCAGAGTTGAATCTGACCCTGCTGGTCTCTGATTCTGTCCTCTGTTTTCCCTCTGTCCTGCACAATATCTGTGAGGTCAAGGATGAGCAGACTTCAGTTCACCACGGTCATTGCCTGATCCAGCTGTGGCTCCTTCACTCACATCTCAATAGGAGCACCAAATCATAAGATGCTTGCCAGGATGCAAAGTTCCTCACAGCTGCTTGCTGTCATGTAAAGCTGTGCACACAGTGGAGGCACGCAATGAACTTGTCATTATTTTACTTCAATTTTTTTGCACCTCTTATTGTGATTGCTGTATTATCCTGGCAAGCTTCTCTTGAAAATTTTGGTACTCCAGCCACATTCAGTGTCTTGCAGTCCAGTCCCAAAGCACATTGCACCCTGTTAAAACCAGGTCAAAGTGGGACCTGTTACTGAGGTGAACCCATCTCTTAGTGCCATATCAAGAAGCACAAGCTTCCTGCTTCAGGGACTAGGGGCATTAGCTCAGGCACCTCTGCCCACATGGGCTACAGATGTACCTCAAAGACCTGTATTCTACACCCCTCATCCTCAGCCAAGCTGAGCCAGAGAATGAGTAAGTGTTAGACTCAGTCTTGCTGTCACACATGGTCCTGCCACAGCCCCTGGGATGTCCACAGAGCCTTGTGGACCCATTGATGCCACCCCAGATATTGACACAGCTCTTCTATTTTGTTTTGGATGTAGCTTGGCTTTCTCAGACTGCTGCTTCTGGGAGGCTTTTCCAGCAAAATGGCTGATTCATCACCACCTTCCCTCTGGGCGTCAGAGAAAGTGTGGCTCATTTCTCTGTAACCTGTGTCTTCCAGGGCAACACCAGCACAGGGTCACACTTCAGAGTCTCACTGTCCATATTTCCCACCAGAAAATCACAGCATCACCTTCACAGAGCGCTAGGAGCTCTGGGACCCCCTGATCCAGTCAAGGACTTTTGTTTTCCTATCTTCTTATGCACCTGCAAGTCCTCAGAGGCTCTGGCATAACTTTTTTTCCACAGCCCAGGGATTTTTCAGGGGTTACTGTAGCGCCACAGTTGCTGACGCACCTCTGCACTGTACAGAAATGAATGTAATTTCCATTCACATTCATGCTGACTCGGCCCATCTCCTGCTGCAGCTTTGTTCACTGCTCTTGTGAAGAACAGCTGCGAGCTCCCAGGCTTTTGCCTTCCCCTCTTCCCATGCTGGGTGTCTTCTCTCAGTGCCTGCAGACTCCAATGACATGATGAGGTTCACTGCTGCTTCTATATTTCGTTCATCATGCCTGGCACTTGCATAGCTTCTCATGTTTATCATAGTACATGCAGCTTGGCAGACTGATTTTGTGAAGTTAAAGGCAGGGTTTTTTCATGCCACCCTGCTTCAGCTTTGAGGTTTCCCATTGTTTCGATTCTTCTGTCATAGGCACCATACCAGAGCACTACCCTGCACGCATCTAAGATTCTATGCTTGGTGAACACCCTGTTAATTCTGGATTGTTCAATAGCATCCCTGAGTGATTTGTCCCAGATCCCAATCAGGACTTAGTCTTTTAACCCAGTTAACCAACCCCTTCTGCCTTGGCTCTTTCCAAAACTCATCTCTTTTGCTATTTGTATAGCAAATGCTATATATATGCTATTTTTGCTCTCAAAGCCATATTACTCATGCATTTAATATGCAACGCAGTGATATTCCTCCAGTCTCTTCTGTGCAGTTTCACAAAGATTTAACTCCACCAGCATTGGTTATCACCTATTGCAAAGATCAACTGCACCAGAACTAGCTATTCTTCTTGGGGTGTGGTTGGGAAGCTGCAATTTTTTGCTAGACAAGATTAATGGGATTTTTTTCATCTGTAAACTAAAAGTTAAATTGTGACATAGCTGTAGTGGGAGCCGAAAACATATGTCAGCTATGTAAGAGGGAAATATCTTCAGTAAAGATGCCTCATTTTCTTTAAATGTCTCTGGATAATTAGGGGAAAATAACAAAGATATATCCCTATACAATAGAGAGCCAAACACTTGAAAATGCGCCAAATCAAGGGCAGTGCATTGGTTTTCTTGGCAGCCAGGTAGAAAGTTGTGGAAGACATGGAGCAGAGTCAGATGCTCCTCTCCTTGAGTTATTCTCCTTAAGTTGTGTCTTGTATACGGCACTGTGAACCTGAGACTCTATATGAGTACCCTTGACTACTCCCTCTGCTGAAAAAAAATCTTTACCATCACAAAGGGCTGTAAGAATGTTCCTGTTGCACACACTGAGATCAATGCAGCCTGGAGTCCAGTCACTACAGGGAATGTAAGAGCATGCTCCAGAAAGAGGGATAGGAATAACCATGGAGGGGTGTTCTCTCTACTTTACCTTCCCAGCATTCAGCACAACTCCCTCAGGAAGAATTTGTTTTCTAAACATACCACTGATGAATGAGATGCTAGCTCATCACATACGGATGTTCTGTAAAATTAAAAAGGGCATTATGTTAACTACAAGCTGTTGAAGTAGTAAAGCAATTAATTCTTTGTTATATCTTGTTCCTTTTCTTTCTGTCCCTTATGCTTACCTACTCCCTGTGGCTCCAATGAATTGGAATGCTGGAAAGCCCTAGTCCCACAAATGTGTGTTACAGATCCATTCAGAGCAAACTCTGCAGGTCAAACCTGTCAGCAGGAACATCTGACAGGCCTGACAAATGCAAAAGTGCTCACCAGCACCAAGATCTTTCATGACTGATCTGAAAGTACTTTAAAAAAAGATCTCTGCCATATGTCCATTTCATGTGGGAGGCCACTAGAGTCGTGACTTGCCTGGTGTCACCCAGCTGCAGAACTGGAGCCAGGGACACCCAGTGTCTCTATGTAGTAGCATTTCATGCTTGCAGTTCATCCTCCTGCCATCCACCAGACAGCCACAGGGAGCAGGCTCAGGCAAAGTGAATTTACTAGGGTCAAGCTGATCCTAAAACGGTTGGTCCCACTACCAGTCAGTTTGGAGTTGTGTATCTAAAAGTTACTTGTGCGGGCTTACACAGGCCTGGCCCAGAGCCTGGTTAAACTTAAAAGCTCCCCATTGACATCGTTCAGCTTTGGCCAAGCTCTGCACCATGGGGGAGGGACTGAACAGTAAAGTTCCTTGTCTAAGCCAACACCCTAATTACAAGGCAAGGCTGCAGCTCTGGTTTAGTTGGTCAAGAATTCTATGATGGATCAGACACCAGCACTAATTCCACAGACAAGACAATTATTTAAAATATTTGTATACATTTTAATACCCAAGATTCATAAGAATTTCTAAATTAGTCTCTTGTGGAATCCTGTGACCTTTAACGCTGCTTCAGATGCATGCTGTGTTGAACACTGCATCACTGGCCTTTAAGCAGCAGATCTGGTGTCACAATGACAGATAAATGGAAGTGATAAGGTAATAGCCAGAAAGACACTTAGCATTTACATATTTTAAAAAAAGAGTTTTCTAAGAAAGAGAACATTCAGCAGTGCTTATGTGTTACAAGAGGTTTGGCATATACGACTCGTCTCCCTCCAGCTGCTCCTACTTAACTCATCTGCCAATATGAGAAGTATCGGCCTTGGGTCTCTCCCCTCACACCCTGAGACTGTGTAGCTTCGGCCACCACTGCCCCGATTGTGGCTAGCAGACAGCAAGCCACATCCTGGGCAGCTGACACTTGCAAGGGATCTTGGTTTTCAAAGCAAAGCCATCTCTTTTGAAAGTCTCACCCTTCCGTGGTACCTGAACAGCAATGGAGCTTTTTGGGAAGGTAGCCGAGGGGGTGAGGGGAGACATGCAGGTCTTGCCATGAGAGTTGTCCCAGATCAGCTTGCATCCTCTGAGGCACAATCCTGAGCTGCCAGGGTGCCTGTGGGAGCCGGTGCCACTGGAGACTTCTCAGAAAAACTGCGGACGCGGGTGAGTGAGCACCTCACACCAAGTGAAGACACCAATCGTTGTTTCCTTCCTCTTTTCCAGAGACAGAAACAACCACCACCACGCAGAGGCCCAGGCCCTGCTGCTCCACCCCTGTATGAATCATACCCAGGGTGAGAGGAGCAATGACAGAAACCCCCTGCCAGCCTTGTGTAGGGTGGTTGTGAAAGACCTGAGACAGACATGTCACTCATTCACTTCATAACCAGAAAGGCAGCAATAGCTATTATTTTGTTTGCTAATAACTGACTCACAGCTCATGCAAGGCTGGAGGCCAGCTCCCCACGCTCAGGAATGGATGTGCCACAGGGTTTAGCTCAGTGCTTTGAGATATTCCCCCTTCTTCCCCTCCAAAATGCAGCAGCTGGAGCCCAGCTACCAGTACAACAGGGGCTGCAGAAACCAGGCCTCAGCAATGACTTGGACACTGACACTGATTTTAGAAATGGCACACAAAATAAATGTGTTACTGCAAGGCCACCTGCAAGTGACAGAAGTCTGACTGAGGCAGGGCCAGCTCTGTTTACAGAGTAGGGCAGTTGCCTATGATGCAGGTAAAAGGAGTCCTGAGGAGCATCTCTTCTGTCCTGCTGAACACACAGGGCAGCTTCATGGTGATGCTCTTCTGCCTCACAAGTGACAAGGACCCTGCTGACACACAGCGACTGTGGTGTCACATCACAATGGAGCGAGAGGTCCGGGCCAGTGGAAAGGCCACCACAACTATGTAATATAAACACCTAGATACACACAAAAGTTGTTTTCTCCCTGAATTTTGTTTTCAATAGTTGGCTGCTCAGAGCACAGGTGAAGGGCATACAGGTCAGCTAGGACAGGTACACACCGATAACTAGTCAGGATGTTTTGCTCTTACCATTGTGAAGGAAATCTCTGAGACATAAAATATATTTCCTCACATCCAGAGACAAAAATTCATTACAGTCATTTCAGAACAAGGGAGTTTGGCTAACCCAATTGTGGTAATATCTGGCTTGTTTAAGAGGCTGAACTGACTTTTAATTAAGGTGGTTAACTTGCTCACAAAGGTAAGAGCAGACAAGCATTCTGATGTTCTGAAATAAAGCTTTTTATTCCTTTTATATTAACTTGAGCTGTGTGCAACCAAAGCACTAGGAGAAAGTGCTAAAAAGACATGGATTGCCCCACTTATTAGAAATTATTCTAATGGCTGTATTCACTCAAATGCCATAGTAATACAGGAAAGGCAGAGATGTCAAGAGTGCTGACATTTCTTTTTCCTTCATGTCTGATTCCTCTGGTGAATTCTTTGACAATGGTGCCATATATAGAGTCCCTTAAACACATTTTCTTTATTAACACAAGCATCAGCTAGTTTGTGTTCTTAGACTTCAGTAATCGCAGAGTACCCACAAAAATTGCACAAAAATTTGCAAACTGTTAATTGCAAATGTTACGCAAAATAGTATCAATTATATCTAGCAAGCTTGAATAATTTTCCACATGAAAAATCAGGGGGGCAAGACTGCTGATTTGAAACATATTTTTACTATTTACTTGTAGAAAATATTTATATTGTATGCCGCATATCAAGGAAGTTTAAAAGCCTGGGAAATCTGTGTGTAAAATAATCCTTTTTTAAAAAAAAAACTTTTAACCTATTTTAATGGCAAGAAAAATAAGATTAGCAACAGAATAACAAACTGAAAGGGATAAGTTTGAGAAGATACAAGGAAAATATTTGGGCATGGTCTCTTCCCTCAGCTGAAAGCTTGACCCAACTGAGGCAAGGCTGCATATTTTTTCTGTTTTGCTGCTTTTCAGAGCAAAAGAAGTTGAAATCTCACATGTGTAATTTTAATGTATTTTAAACACGACAGCCAGATTTTAACTGATAAACAGTACCCAGGGACCCTGCTACCTAAGTAAACACAAGCAAAACCATCCTGGAAGGGTTTCACAGGAGACCTCGGCAGTCCCTCGTTGTTCCCACCACAGACAACAGGGCTGCAGCTGTGCAAGCTGCAAACCCCAATAAATTGTTTGGCCAAATCTGCGTTCTGCTGTGTCTAGATTTCAACCTCTGTATTAGGGTTGCCACACTTTTTGAGCACATCAGTTCTACAGCTCAGGGAAAACAGTATGATTACAGATACTAAAATATATGTGCTTCACAGTTTGTTCCCAGTGAAAAGTGCCTTTTAGCTTTGAGAGTCTGAAAATAACCAGGCTGTGAAAATTTGAACTGTTTTTTTCACAGAGCACCAAACCAAAATCCCCATTACTTTATATACATTCATTTATATAAAATCAATTTCCAAATTGATTTTTAAAATCAGCTGGCTTTCAGTGGCCTCACATCTTGCACTGGCTCTAGAATGCACAATCAAGAGTATATCAAGCCATGCCTAAATTTCATGTGTGTCCTGTATTGTCAGTTCAGGCATCTCAAGGAAGCCTATCCACTTGGCTTCATTGAATTGCAGCAGACATCGATTTCTTAATTTTGTAACACACCATAACAAGCTTAGTGAAGCTAATACAGGTGAGATGAGATGAGATTTTCAGTTACAGTGTGATTCTGAAGCGCATTTTTATCTGGCTTTGTCTGTGATAACAATTCTGTGGAGCCTTCTGGTGTCCAAATTGATACCTTGTGGCAGATACAACAACACTGCATTCTCACCTGGTCATTACTGCTCTTCAGCACATAAAAACTGTTGTAAACAAACTTTAATCCACTGAGGAAAAAACAAGACAATTGAATAGAGCATTCTGGAAAAAATATATCTTAAAAATAGTTGAAGCCAGGTATTAAATCCATTAGTGGAGTGGGGAACATAACAAAAATGTCCCAATTGTAACAGATTTGAAAATACATAACATGATATTTTGCATGCAGTCTTTAATGTTCAAACAGTAACAATGACTACTTTTAAATTAGGGTTACAAAACCCAAGACTTCCAGTGGAGAGGTGTTGCATGAGCTGACGTGTAGAAGTATATTTCTCCCAAAAGCCAAAAGATTTTTAACCGAGGACCGCAAATACCTGGCCACTTGCATAACTCTACACAAGTACAATACCATTCAGATTCTTTTACAAATATGTCAGTTTTAGTGTTTCAGGAACAAATCAACACTTGAGGAGAAAGAGAAGTAGGAAAGAGAAGAATTCAGGAAAGATGGGTGGGGACAAAAGTCCGTGTCTTGTGTGCTCAGGTGTAGAAGTCTGTAAAGATTTAAGGCTGATATAAAAACCTCATATGAGACCAGGATATTTTTATGATCAGAAACCTCCCTCACAATCAGGTTGATGAGTGGTAAATATTCACCAGTGTAGAAGCTGGTGGGACAATCACAACACCAGGTGTTCTGTGCCCCACTGGTATTCAAGGTGCCTGCAATGTAAATACTTGCTCACCTACATCACAGCTGAGATAATCCTGCTGTGCTATGTGCCATCTTTCATGGCACCATGCTATAAGCCCCTCAAACGTTAGTTCCAAGCTATCCGAGCTAGCTGAAGGACAGCAAAAGGGACAAAGAAAATCTTGCTGCACTAAGAAATTCTCCTGGGATGAGACAGATCTGCAAGATCTGAGAGAGGGTGCAGGACAGAGGGGACAGATAATCTGAGGAGGAGGGGACTGCCGCAATTCACAAGGAACGTACAGTGTTGTGTCTTGAGCCCACTTCATCTTCTAGAGTTCTCTTACACACCTGAACTTTCCATTTCCTTAGCCTGCCTTTCTGTGCAGGGGGGTAACTTGGCCCCAGTACACACATCAGGATTTGACTCTTAGACTTGACAGGCTCCCCAGAATGTAAAGCCCGTTTCTGTCTTACTTGGATACAACCTAGGTAGTTATACTTAGCATGCAAAATCAAAAAAAAATTTAGCCATTCTAAAGACACCCATTCAACCTTGCTATGTACTCAGCCTTTTATTAATGTAGGTGACTGGTTTCACTAAAACCACTGCTTTGAAAAAAAGTGTACTAAAAATATGCGAAAATTTAAGTGCTCATGAAAAAATACCATCCATCTCTGCAGACTGAAACCTTTTGCCTTTGGAATTACAACAGGGACAACAGAGGTGATGGCAGCACAGATTGATCCCTGCCAGCCCAACCATATGTCTAAACCAACCCTGTCTGCAAGACCTGCTGAGGTTGTAACCCAGAGAAGTCTAGGAAGAATCAGATTAGTTTCCCATCTTTGACCACATTACTGAGGAACAATACTAAGGTAATAAATCTCACAAAACTGCAGGACAGCTGTCAAATGTCACTAAATTTTGATCGTTCCTGTGCTGGACATACTGATGGCTGTTATGCAATGACTCAGGCATGTCTAAGGAGTGCTAGGCTTGCCTGCAGGCCATTTATTACATGGATAGGACAATTCATTTCTGTGATTAGCTAAAGGGAGAACCTTCAAAATATTAAAACAAACTTTCAGGATTTTACAACAATATATACAAGAGTCCTCTAAATAAAATACACAATCTTCAGGTTTTAAGACTCAAGTTCTTAAGGACAAAAAAAATCCACATGGACAGAGGTTGGGGTTGATCCAGGCAGAAGTTTGTCATTAAATAAATGCAGATGCAGACTAACCAACAACTGAAGAACGTTGACAGAAACAAAGCAAAATCAGTACATCTGTTATCTGCAGATCTCCAGGCTAGGCCTGCTCCAGTCCAGGCTAGCAAAGTCCAAGCACAGGCTTGTGAATAAGGGTATGCACCTTTTGTTTTTCAAGATAGCGCCCATGTGTTTTGGAGGGGAGAGGATCAGATAAAGAGCACATCTGTCTCACGAGAGGCACCTGCACTGTGGTCCTCCTTTGATTCACCTCCCATTCTCTCTGCTGCAGTATCTTTGTGAGAAAACAGAAAGACCAAATGTGAGCAAAACCACTGCTGACAGTCCTCAAAAGATCTTGCACTCATTAATGGAGAAGAGCTTCCGCCTGTTCTGCCTTTTGGCTTGATTGACCGCTGTCCGCACAGCATATTCAAACACCTGCTGCACGCCCCTGTTGCTGAGGGCAGAGCACTCCAAATAGCCTTTGGCTCGCACGTCCTGGGCGAGCCGCTTTCCGTCCATCGGGCTGATGCAGGACGAACGGTAGGGACCCGTGTCACGCTGGTCAGTCTGAGTGGCCACCACCAAAACGGGGATGCGGGGCAGATGGCTGCGGATCTCACTGATCCATTTGTTCCTCAGATTCAGAAAGGAATTGTGGTTTGCTACCGAGTAGCACATTAATACCACATCTGCCTGTTGGTAGGAGAGGGGGCGAATGCCTTTGAAGGCATCACTGCCAGATGTGTCCCAAAGACCTAAGCTAATCTGTACACCATCCATGAAGACATCCACTCCGGTATTTTCATATACAGTGGGTCTGTAGTCATCTGGAAAAGTCTCAGAGGTGAAACGTACCAAGAGAGATGTTTTCCCAACCGCAGAGTCTCCCACCAGAACACACTTGACTGAATCCAGCATTTTATTAACGTCCAAGGCCAAGAGCGCTGTCTCGGTGCAGCAGGAGTGGGATGGAGAGATGCAGTGGTTTTAGATGCCTTCTATATAACTTCCATTTAGTGAGAAACCATCCAAATCTCTTTATTTCTTATGACTTGATTCTGTCACTTGAGACTAAAATTCCATTTTCTCCCACATGGCTCTGTCAGTTTTAAATTTGCAGTGAGTCAAATGATGTTCCTGGAAAAGTAAAAACAAAATGTAACATTTATAACCCACAGAGAACAAACCATTCCTCATCAGGATAAAGATGCCTGGACACATCTTTGGATAGCCATGGCAAGTATCCCTTACTGAGGATGATGAACTCTGCCATTTCCTCCCAGCTGGCTGTATGTGTAACAGCCATTCACATAAACAACCTTCTTGCTGCTCCACAGGGGCTAACAGTCTTATCACCATTGCAATTTTCCACTGACACCAACTATTTTTTCCCTCCAATAGTCTAAAGGCTATTAAAATTAATTTAACTTTGGTATAACTGCTACTAATATGCTGTGAGACATTCCCTGCCTCCGACTTCCACCAAGACTGACAGAATCCTGAATCCTTAAATGATGAGTTCAGAATCCCTTGAAAATGTATCCATGCTCTCTAGAGGTAGTCAAGAGAAAAAAAGCTCTTTGCTAACCAATTTGACTATTTAAACAATCCTATATGGAACAGTAACACAGAATCACTTGTGACAATGAGGAAGCAAAGACTTCAGGTGTGAATCTCAAGTTACATGAACCTAAACAATTTTCAAAAACAATGAAGGATTTGCAAAAATACCCAAAAAGAGTTTAATTTTTTTTTTTTACAAGTTGCTTTCAACAATCAAGAAGGACAAGCCAAAGAAAGCCCCACTATCGATGCTTGCCCCAGTCAAAATTTCATTTGAAGGGGATATAACTGCCCTGGCATTTACTCTCTTGTAAAACTGAACTGAGAGTACTCTTCAGAGTATGTAATTACTTTTGAGCTCCTGCCAGCATTCAGTCAAATTTTCCTATTTTGAAAGCATTTGTTTCTTCCCCACTAGCTGTGTGCAAGATTCACTGCTCACACAGGGCGACACACAAGATGCTCTGAAAATCACTAACGGCAAAACTGAAGACAAATTAGTTCTGATGAACAAGAGTAATTAAAAAAAAAAGTATCACTGCATAATTTCAAAATGTCATGTGTTTGTTACATAAATAATATATTTTTGTTTCCTTCATATACGTAGAGACATCACAGCTGAAGGCTATTTGCACAGAAATGAATGATGGCCACAAAGGGCATATTCTGTATTTTACTGTAACGCTCTCCACTTTCAGTACCCTAACACACCACACCTCCCCCCCTTATTTCTAGTACACTCCAAGCTTTGGCTTACTCCCGAAATGGGGAAAAACAAAGGGAAAGTGCTAGATGAGCTTAGAGAGAACATTTTACAGGCACTGACAACTGCTATTGGCCCCGCTTTCATTTTGTAGCGAGGCCGTGCCCTACCTCCTCTTGTGCTGCTGGCACACCTGCATCTCTCCCGCCAGCTGCCCCGGCTGAAGGCAGATGTGTGGCCGGAGCACGCTGCTTTATAGAGGTGGCACCAAGCCTGCGGGGCCGTCCCCGTGCGCACTCGAGTTACGGCACCCACGGGAGCCATTGCAACAGACGGTGCTTCCTGGGCTGCCGGCGAGACCGCGCTCTCACCGCCGCCGCTCACTTCTGGGAAGTGGGATGGAGGCTGAGGCTGCCTCACGACATTCCTGGCTGCCGGGAAACAAGCTGCTCCGTGAATTTAAGTTTTAGTGGCAGCAGTTGAAAATTTGTTTTTAAAGATTCATTAGGTCTAACTCCGCTCTCTCGCCTTCTCTCCAAACAAGCTCTCAGGGGAATTAAACAAGACCTTTACAAAACACATCTATGAAAAATTAAAAAAGCATATGTAGGATAAACATTCCAGTTACCTGACAGGAATCATAATCTCTCCTTCAGAGTATTCTACTTCAAAATTGGGTCAGCAATACAGTTTGAAAACACCTCAGTTCACCACAAGACAGTAGTGTCCTATTCAGACAAAGCTGCATAGTTCAGGAGAAAGTTTCCATGTACCAAGTATCCATTTCAAAACAAATATTTCTTTGGTGTGAGCAGTCCTTAGTGCCTTCAGGTTCATTATTTTGCATATATTGATATATAGGGGAAAATAAGGATGTCCAAAGCATGACTTTTGCAATTTCATAAATGCCCAAACAGAGAAAGACAGATAAAAGGATTGTTCTGGCACTCAGCTTGCTGATTACCAGGTCCAATTATACTGGCTATTTTAAAAGAAAGTATATAAATGATTAAAGACTGAAAGAGATATTAAGGACTAGTGAATATGGCTAGTTGACAGACAATAAAAAAAGCTGAACTATTCCATTGTGACAGTGTAGAATTGTTTTCAAAGCAAATGATATTGTTATTCATTTCATCAATGAATAATATAAAAACCCTGGTATATAACAAGGTCCGTATTCTGATCCTGTGGATAAATTGCCCTCAGTGGCCCTGATCTTGCATGTATTCCAAAAATTCCTGTGCCTCCATATATAATCAGGACTACATATGTTCATACTGAAGTATTATCTTTAAGTAGGCACATATCTGGTCCTTGTTGCAGCCTCAGGGTTAGAGCAGTATTAGTATATTAAAATAATTACGCAAGTTCACCTCAATGGACAGAAAACACTTGACTAAACATCAACAAAAAACAGTGTCCTTTAAAGAACAGTTCTTTAAAGTGTCCTTTAAAGACAGTACTGGGCACTTCTGTGCCTCAGTATACAATCAGTTTTACAAATACTTACAAAAGTTTTGGTCCCTTTCTCTCATATTCTGTCTTGGTCCAACAGTACAGTGTGCTACACCCATTACAAGACTGCAGAAAACCTTGTGATCACAGATAAGAGATGGAGTCTAAGCTGCTGACGGATTTTTTCCTCCAAAAATTTGATTTTCAAAAATTTACCAACTTTATTAAGTTCATTTTGTATCTGGAATTCAAGACATAAACCTGTATCTTCTTTTACACTTTTTGGTTTATGCTTTCATCCCTCATAACAATAGAAGATATTATTTGAATAATAAGGTAACATCTTTTATAAAATCATTAGGTATAAGAATGCAAGTCTTATTCTTGTGTGGCCATGCTGAATAGCGACCTTTAGTAAACGTCAGGTTTTGTTCCCTCTGTCTTTGGAATACAGAACCCTGGCATAGTGTGTGGTTACAGAGACCTTGGACTTCACTGACGATGTGAGCACAAGCAGCCCTACAGCAATCGCTCTCTGGCAGCGTCTGACCTGCACCCCAGCAATCTCATGCAGGTAAAATGCCTCATACTTGATCATGGCTGAATATGATGTGGAGAAGCTGAGTGGGGTTACCAAGCCCCAATGTGATGGAATGGGAAGTAGAGCACAGCAGCACCAAGCTCTTTGCAGGTAGACGATTTAAGTGAATATATATCCCATGAAAAACTAATCTGGTATTTGTTGAAAGAGCTCTACCAACAAAGGAAAGCAGGACTCCTGTATCAAAAGGGGTAAGTTTATCAACTGAACCAAATGGGATTTTCATTTATGCCAAGAATATCTCTGGCATTTACTGTAAGATCATTGTGAGCATGACTCTCTATGGCTAAACATCTCCAAGGGATGGACAGCATCTTATGATAGGGGAAAATAAGAACAGCCAGGAACTTCTAATTTCAAAACCTAACTTAGATAATGATAGTGCCCCCTCAAGTAGGCTAGAATTCAAAAGGAATTAGCTCATACATAAACAAACCATGCAGGCAAACTAGCAGCTTTTTAGATCAGGCAGTCACAAAATGCTTCAGAGAGTTAAAGCAGTTAACAAGCTAACTATTTCTGGCATTATCCACTCCCTACCTCAATTACATCTCAGTGGAGTTCCTATTTATACCAGGATAACAGCAGGCTAGTTTTTCAGTTTGAGCACTGTATATACGAGTTCTTGAAGAGATCTGACATGGCGAGGAAATAAAAATATTTATAATAGGAAAGGTTGACAACCACTGGAGAGACTTCAACTTGCTGGGCAATGCTTGAATGTACATATTGTCTTTGCCTACCTACTCTACTCTTTTAAGTCCCACCTCACACAGAGGGGGGGGTCTGCACAATAGTGCCAACAGTTCTTCTCCAGTGTGTTGATTGTAACCACTGCTCCTTCCAACGGCACCACAGATATGTAAGAACTCTCCTTGCATCCCTTAGTTAGAGGCTCTCGAGGAGAGGAAGGAGGCACAGAGACTCCCCTCACTGACCAGAACAGCGTGCAGCTTTACACCTTCACCTCCATGGGCACAGTGGGCGCTGCAGGGCATGGACAGGGCCTGAGAACAACTCCTGCAAGCAGAAGGAGAGGGA
Source organism: Orthonyx spaldingii (assembly GCA_013397795.1). Lineage (NCBI taxonomy): Eukaryota > Metazoa > Chordata > Aves > Passeriformes > Orthonychidae > Orthonyx > Orthonyx spaldingii. The sequence goes on along the minus strand of VZTJ01004014.1, from coordinate 456,218 downwards.
GGAGGAGGAAGGCTGGCAGGAATCAAGACAGGGCAGAGACGCTGTTGCCTGGTTAGTGACAGCACCCAGAAGATGCAGCCCCTGTGTCACAGTTGTGACTCCAGTCTGGACACTCTGCTAGATCACCAGGTCAAGGTCACACTACCTTGTTTCCAGCTCTGTGGATGAGGTGTACTTGCTCCATTCAGATACAAACCTCCAGACTGCTTCCACAGCACAGGTCTCCTGAAAACTAGCCCATCAGCTGCAGTCGGTCTGGAGACTGCAGCTGGTCTGCAAGCAAATGGCCCCTTGCTGCACCTGTCATGCATTCATTAAGCTGATTCTCTGACACTTGCATTAGCTGCCGCCTGGTTTTTTAACTCCTTTTAAAACAATTTTGATCTATAGCTGTGTCTTCCAACCAGCCTCCCACCACCTCAAAGAGTGTCAGCGTTTCAGTCCATAGTGGCATTCAGTAGTGGTACCACTGCCATGAAGGAGAACTGGCTAATAGCCTGTACCTTTGCAAGGTGCTGCATGTTTTCCCCAAACTACTCCACCAAAAAATCTGCATTCAACTCATTCACTTCCCAAGCCGTCTACCAAGAGCAAGATGGCTGTACTCATTGGCAGAATATTTCAGCTGTCTGATATATTTAAAATATTGATGGATTAATTGCCAGATTATCTTTCAATGTGCTTTTATATTTCAAAGAATTGAAAGGCTGCTTAGAAGATTGGATGAGAGCTTTTATATGGATATTTTATCCTTAAGTACAATCATTTCTGCAATGGCTTTCTAAAGTTAGAAAAGCAAGCAACATGCAATGAACCCCTATTTTCAAAGCCAGGATGTCTTGTCATCTCAAAAACAATCTCCTTCCAGAATTTAAAAAAAAAAAAATTGCAGACATAAAAACTCGGAAATTTTTCTTTCACTCCCTTATTCACAAAACTGAAATCCTGATCCTGTTTTCAAATTTCAGTGTTTTGTTTTGAAAAAAATACAAAACTAAATTTTGGGTTTAATTTCTAATTTATGAAATTTTGAGACAATAGAGAAACCACTTTCTTAGAAGCCTTTGCAAAAAATCACTTCTGGATCAAGACAACACCTGAAAATGCCTCAGTTTCTTTCTTTGGCAGTTTTAATCACTGCAAATGAAGAGAAGGATTTACGATCAAATAGCCAATAATCTTGTCAACTTTATTATTAGCAAGGGAACTCAAGTTATCAGATTTAAAGGAAATTCCCTCACATTGAGAATGTGAAATCTTGACATAAAACAACAACAAACACAGACCAATGTTATTTACAAGATTAAATGGGATGTGAAGTCTTAGTAAAGGGATGAAAACTTTTTGTGCAACAAAATGTACATATTTACACACATGCTGAAACATTACACATACATATAAAACTGCTCAATGAGCTATCTTAAATTGTAAAAAAAATTCTATTTCATTGCTTCAGCAATAGTACCTATAATATATATATAAGCAATGGATAATGACACACCTACAGATCTACTCAATTTACTATAGTCACTGAGAAAAAACTATTTAACTCTCATTCTAATTATCCAATTAGACAAAAGAAATATTTATATTATCTTCAAGAACCCTCTTGCTGTGACTAATCACACCTTGATTCAGCAACTTACATATGAGCACAGATTATTAGAACCACTCCAAAAATTAACAAAAAGGCTGTAAGACTCTCATGTACTGATCCGAGATCCTAAATCTCTAAATAGAACTCATTGAGATCTGGCAATGCTAAGTACCCACTTAAAGATTCAAGCCATTAGTCTGAAGTATTTTTTCTCCACATGTTTATGGTGTGACATGGTAAATTACAGACTATGTGGCATTCATAGCAATATAGGGCATTTTCAAAAGGGATCCATTTTCCTTATAAATGTTGCCTCCTCTCCAAATTAAAATTTGGGTAAATCAAGTGTAGGAAAGTAATCCCTTCACAGAGGATCAGCTCATAAACCATTCTCAGTCTGATCCAATACCCTCAAAGCCATCCAAAATGGAGCAGGATGTCATGCCTGAAGTTAGGTAAGCATAGCGTTTTCCTTCTGCGAGATACTGGATATGTCACCTCTCTTTCCCACCCTTCTCTGTGCTAATTTTTCTTCTCTGCTCTTAAACAGAGAAAAAGTTTTTGAGTTTCACTACAGATACAGCCATACATGGAGCAGCTGATGTGCAAATGTCACACGTGTGTACGTTTGAGCACAGAAGTTCATCAACCATCTGTCCGTCTGCCTTCCCTCATTGTCGCTGTCTCTGTACACACACATATACATATACATATATATATGTACATATATATTCACCACTGACACAGAACTACTTCTGGGTCCAGATGGGGATACAGATACACTTGCAGATGAACATGGATAAAGTGCTGTGTGCTGACTGTAGTGCTATCACACGTACCTATGAATAGCTTTTCTACCAGAATGACTTACAGGTCAAAAACAAATTTTCAGCAAATCTAAATTCATTGTAGCCAAACTGAAGCCTTGACAATATAAAATACATTATATTTAAATAATTGACTTCAATCAGACTACTGTGTGTGTAGAATTATTGACGTGGAAATGTTTGCAGCTTTGGGCCTCAAACCACTTCAAATTTTTCATGCCACATCCTCTTTTAACACAGTTCAATTTTCTTGATGTTTGAGACAAATAAAAAAGGTATTTATAACATATTTTTGTAGGATTTTTTTTACAGATTTAAATCTTCAAAATCTCCCCAAATTTTTCTGGCTGTTGAAATACTCTTTGGTTGTTGAAGTAGTCTTTTATTTACTACCTTCAACAATGACTGTGTTTTCTTTTCAGTGAGCCTAACCCTACCCCTATTTCTACTTGTTGGGGGTTTTTTTTACCATCTGCAGACATGGGCATAATCATCATGAAGTATCAATTTATCTTTCATACACAACTAACATTTCTTAGTTTTAAATAATAATTTGTAATTTCTCAGAGAATGATGCATTATTTACTAGACTGGATGCATAGAAGTGTATATGCACATATTTAGATATACAAAAATACTGAAGATAAATCAGTGTATATTTAAAATCTATTTCAATAATGAATCAATACATCCATGTACAAAAAAAATTACATCCATATGTACGTGCATGTATGTCCATATGCATATATATATGGACACATTGATATTAACTCATTGCAAAAGACATTGCTACAGATTGCTGTAGGAAACAACATATTGTGGGCACGATATCTTACCATCATTTGAAAACCTGCATACATATTTTGCATCAAATGGGTGCATTATTGAAATGACCATGATCTACTTACAGGTACACATGTGTATTTGTATGCACATGAGCAGAGATTACTGCTGTGCTAAATGGGGATTTGCAATAACCTAGGTATCTAATTGATAGAGTTTTACATATCAAATTACATAGTCACCCATTGTAAACTATTACATTTCTGATGTGTATGCAGTCATTACACTCATTAGACACATCTTCACAATATGTTACAATGATTTGTTGTGAAGGAGATGCGAGGATTTATATTAAATCCCACAGACATGTAACACGATGAATTGTTAAAACAAACCAGCGACTCCATATATACACTTGCATTTGCAGGTAAAAGGGCTTTCCCTCTTTCAGAGCCTGTGCCAAGCCCGCTGCAGTGGAGAAAGCTGACTTCTGTGTGTTTTGGCTCTAACCTGGGGTAGGACTGCACTTCTCTCCCTTGTTAGCACACTATCTGATCTTCTTGACTGGCTCCTGTAAACACTATGAAGTAGTCAACAGTAACAGTATAGCTAAAAGCTAATATATGAATGATACAGGTGATATAAGGTCCTCCTCAATGTTAAAAGGTCTTAAAAAAATTGCCCTACCATTTCTCCATTTTCCTCAATGGATCCTTTGGAAGATCTCCAACATTACTTCCAGAAGTCTCTTCAGGTTTAACATTTATAAAATGCCTACCACAAAATAAGGAGATTCTCAAGTCTAGATCTCCTCCCCCTAATATCAGCAGGACAAGGACGTTCTCCATGTTCATCAAGTTATGTATTTGCACAGGTTTGATTTCAGTGGGAGGTAAAGGTGGAGGAGGAAAATGTTAGTTGGAATAGAATTAGCCAGTGTTTCATGGAAGATTATTTTTGTATATTTTGTGATGAGACTAAAATGTTGGATGTACAGGTGTTTTGAGCAGTAATACGATATTTCAGTTGATCAAACCGTTCACAATAATGACCTCTTGCTAAAACATACTAATTTGCTTTTAATTTAGGAAGAACTCATATTTACTTCATGTCACTGTTCGTTTTGCTGTGATGAATATTAAACTTCTGAAGTTAATGAGCAAAGCTAGCAAAGGAAGCAACAATAATTTGGTTGGTTATTTATTTTATAACACAGAAACTTCCTGATCATTTTAGCTCTTCACCCTTAGGACTGTCAGCAACAAAAACCTTTTTCTTGTCTCTGTATATATCAGAGTGTTTAAAATCATAGTGTAGATTTCACTGCTGAGGGAAACTGGCATCTTTAATATCAATCTTAAATTTTGTGTTTATATATATATATTAAGATGTTAAAAATTTGAAGAGCTTGCTTAAAAATAATTTCAATTACTTTTCAAGTAGCAGATGTGGTATAAAACATACAATTATTATAACTCCCCTGTGTTTCTTGATTTATGATTTTTATCTTCTTGATTTGTTTTATAAATCAAAAAAAAAGGAGTTGCCTTCCACAATCTATGCCATGACTCAGTATTCATGCACTACATCCAGCACACGGATAAAATAAGAGATAATACATATCTAGAGTACAAGCAGGAATTTTTTTTCTCACCATGCAGCCTCTCTAGAATTCCTTAATTGTAGCAGATTAAATTAGATAAAATAAATGGGCATGCATACTTGCCTTCATCAAACTGCCTACGTTCCATGCATAGTTATGATTAAAGCCCAATTTCAAAAGAACATGCTTTCTTTTCTTTTTTTTTTTTCCTGGAATTAGCACAAGTTATACCTGGTAGCTAAGATTTTATATTGATTTGTATCTTACACCAACCATATGCCAGAGCAGAATATATATTTTAGTGCCTGTTTTCCTTTACTTTTCTCTGATTCCATTACAAACTTCGTCTCTTGCCACTTTTATATGAAACGTATAATACTGCAGACAGCAGCGGGTCATATGGAACAGGTTAAGAGGAGAAAAGACTCTACAACCAAAAGTCATACATAAATCCTTCTCACTCATTCTTCAGCCGAGTATTTTGAGAAGCTATTTCATATAGTTATACCTGACATCTACTTGGCTTTCAGCTGGTTTAAAGACCATGCAAATTCCCGCGCTACAGTAAATCTTAATGCAGAGTTCTTCAGTGGGAAGCATAGAAAGTTTTCCTTGATTTTCTTGATTTTTACGTATTTTGAATGAAAATGATCACACATATAAAAAGAGAGATATTTTAGGAGAGATATGTTTGAACATTACGAGAACATTTCCCATGCTGTATTTTTGAATACTAGCGGACTTGATTCAAACTCAGAGATATTTTATCCAACAGCTTTTTATCCAGAATTAAAACTCCACTGAAAGAGATGGGAATTTAAAAACTTGCATTTAAATTGATGGAAACTAAAGAAATTACTAAAGAAAGGTTTTTACAACAGCTGTTCCATAATATATTTTTAAAGTGAGAAAAACACAAACTCACAGATAATTAGATATATAATTAATAGATATTTGAGTATATCAGTAACTCAGTAACTTTGAACTCCAAAGTCTTCACCAGTTTTTAAGCACAGACATTTGATGGGAAGAAAAAAAGGCAAGCTGAATACTGTGTGTTCACTGGCATGCCTATCAATGAAAGGAAAGGACAGTTTTCTTGCAATTTTGAGAGGTTTCATAGTCTTTCAATGACCATGGCACAGGAGACAACCAAAAGAGACCTCTAGTTACCACAGGGGTGTTGGTCTCATGCTTTTATATTAGGAGAGACAGTTATATCTATATTTTGACATAAATCAGTCTAACCTTCAAAAGCAACTCACTGTCACTCATGAGGAAGAGTGGTATCACCAGATGGTACAACAACCTCAAGCTGGCAAGTGTCAGTTACTGGCACTCCACACTCACACTTGTGCGTGAGAAGAGGCATCACGCACAGCACATAACCCAGCCCACCGTGCCAGCTTCTGCCAGGAGAGGTGTTTGCTCCTTTTCCAGCACATGCTGGGTCTTTCCCAGCAGGTCATCATGGCTCCCCTTAGGGAAGTCCCCAAATCATAGCAGAATCCTCATGTGGTTTTCAGCAGATTCATACATTTTGTCAGGTAAAGAGAAGAATGCCAAGTTCAGCCCCACCCTCATTCCTTAGGAATTTACACTTCTCCTCGGCTTCTGTAACTAAAGACCAAATGCAATTCCTCATGCAAAAGCAATACAGTGCAGAGGCAGCAGCAGTCAGCTGTGGAGGGGGGAAATGATAAAGGGTCTGTGATGAACACAGGGCATGGCCACCAGCAAGGCTGGGCACAAACCACTCCCATACCCTCTCCATGAGGAACACAGGCACACAGTAAGTGTTCACGTTCCCTGCTATCCTCCAGCTACCCTGTCAGCAGTGACAGACTGTCACTGCTGGGACTATTGCTCCCTGCCACTTTGCCAGCTGCTCGTATTAGACTTGATACACCAGGGTTTTGTAGCCATGACTTCCAGTACTCACACTCACTGCTGCTCTACAGAGGTTTCACAGGCTCCAAAAGTCTCCCCTTTTATTGTACACTGATCTTTCTGGTAGATTGGGACGGTCTTCCAGTTCTTCACTGACATAAAAATTGAAGGACAACTAAATTTTGCAAGCAAATATGAAACTCTACTTGGTTTTGTGGAGAAGACCTAATGGTACGCTACAGCCCACAAATCTTGTTGTTACATTGCTTTGTAGTGTTTGTGTGATCTTGTCCAGTACTTTAAGGCCATAATGCTTTAATAGTGGGCTTGAGACAGCTGCCACCAGCTTCCTTTCTTAATTGCTATGCTGGGGTTATCTCAAAATATTTTCAGTCGTGTCATAGCACGGAAACATTTGAAAACTGCAGATTTAATAAAACCACACACCTCTAGCCAAAAAGTGAGAATCTAATTTGGGAATAATGTTGTGTGGTGTGATGTTTGAAATGTTACATCAAGACTTTGAAAAAGGTAAGTTTTACAGTTATTTATTTTATCTCTTTTCAAACAATAATCAAGAGCACTATAGAAAAATCTGCAATTTTTCATTTTACGGTCAATGTCAATGAAATTAATCTCTTGAATAGTGCATTCAGTAACATTCTACTGTTTCTTAGAGAAAACTATAGAACCACAGCAAGAAAATGGGGAGTGAAGAGGTAATTTTCACAGAAAATATTTAAGATTAAAGTGCCTAACCCACCTGCTGCTATACATCTAGAACTGCACAGCAAAAGCAAGAGGAGAAACAGCAGAATTTCATCTCCCTGCCTGGGTGTCCTCCCAGCTGATTACAAGAAAGCATCACTGAGAAAAGCTCCTCGGGAGCTTCTGCTGGTACAGACCCACTGCTCTACAAAACGGGGGCAGTCTGCGAGACCGCCACCACACTGGCTGCTCATTTCCTGTGTGCTCTGGGTATGCTGCAGATCACCCACTTCTGTCTTTGAGGATTTATATGGCTTTCCCCTCACTGTTCAAGAGATTAATTCCCTAATATCACTGGCACTAGCAGCTGTTACCAGCAATGAGACTTGAGCATCAATTTGGAGGCCTGATGCTCTTCTGCTATGAGATGATTTCACAGTGCTTTGGCACAGTAAAATTACCTTAAAATGGGATTAAATGACAGTAATTTACAGCCACGTTGCCCTGCTGATGGCCTATGAATTTGTGTCTTACTATACATGAAAATCAAACCCATTTTTAGATTTAATTCTTTGCTCTGGAACTTAGTAAGTACAGATTACTTATAAAAACACTGATTCTCTATAACTACAAACCTACAGTTTTTCCTGCTTTGCAGCACCTAATCTAGAGAATGTAAAACTTGGTATTATTCCTCACTGAGGCCTACTCTCTAAACTTAGCAAGAAGCAAGTGCACATGTGGCTTTTCAACCCTGAGGTTACTGCCCAAATCTCAAGCATGGTATTCACATGAAGTCTGTACCCACTTTTCCTGGTAGATTTGATTTCATTTGTATGATAGATCATCAGACTGGTCTCTGAAAAATTACATCAAACCCCACTCTAAAGTCAAGTAAGTATACACATGTGGTCCTTCCTACTGGAAAATCACAAACACACCACACACTGATCTAGATGGCGGGGTTGAAAATGTGAAATATGAAGCAGCACAATATAAAGCACAATCCCACCTTATTCCAACAGCAACAGACACCAAAATTTGCTGACAGATGTGCCTATTAGCAACTAACTTATCTCATTTACCCTACCTTTTTCTTCTGCAAGTATTTTCTTCAGGATAAATCCCACATTAAAGCTTGTCTCTGCTAGATGCCACAGCTCAACTCCTGCGCCATCCGCAGGTGGAAACACAGCTGAAAGGAGAAGTTAGAAAATCTTAAATCCACATTCAAATTTTTTGCGGGGACCTGTGTGAGAGAGATGGCTCCAGCCTCAGTGTGCTCTATCCTCATCCACCTTTCAGATTAACTGCAATGTGACAAGACCATTCCATCACCACTAGAGCACCATAGGATGCGGGTTTTGTGAGCAGAGATGTGCCCACATGCACACACACACATACTGCTCTGTAAGGGGACCCCACACCATAAGCATGCCACAGTTGGCTCAGAAAGCAAAGAAGCTGTGGGAGTGACCTGAATGCAGAGTTACAGACGTGGCCATTTAGACGGCAATCATCCATCTCAGGAGGTGGCACAGGCATTTGTTAGACCCAGCAGGGCCAGCAGCCGCTGGAGCCAGAGTCAGCCACAGATATGTTGGCAAATTAAAAATACTTTGAATCTCACTCCAGTCCTAAGAACACATTTCTCAAATTCTCACAATAAAATCTTCATCTAAATTTTCTAGGGAATATTTGAAATGAAGCAGAGCAATTTTCTCATAAGCATGATGCACTTCACAAATGGGGAAGAAGACCATCCCTTGAAGTGTTGCAGATTTACAGATGTGTATCACTCCTGGGTTCATAGTTCATACAACAGAAAAGAGTATCAGAATCAGATCCACCATCCTGAAAGGAATTCCCATTTTTCTTTTTTCTTATATCAGTTAACATGGAAGAAACTGGCACGCTACAGCCCATCACACCCCTCTTTCTACTTTATATAGGGCCTTTTTATGCTGAAGTAAAAAAAAAACTCTGGAACAAATGAAAATCCAGAAAATGCGAGATCTAGACCAGTGTTTAATTGTATATCTCAATACTGAGCATTTAACAGATGGTATTTAACAGAAAAGCAAAACTGATTACATGAACCAATTTCACAAACTTATTCATAAAAGTAATTAACAAAAGCAAAGCAAAATATACTGAATTTGATTCAGAATATCAATTCACATTAAGACTTCTAGGAAGAAAAAAGAAAATGAAATAAACTCACCAAAGCCAGGAAGCTGAAAGAGGCTGTTGAAAATAAATGTTACGGAAGTCAACTATCCTAGATGAGACAGCGGAAGAAAAAACAGAAGAGTGTTCTTCTGTGTTCTTGGCTTTTTCAGATAGACTTCTTTTTTAGCAGATTAGAACAATTACATTATCGAGAGGACAAAAAACCCAAAAGCTCCAAAGGTAACCAGAGATCCCTGCGCATATAGGCCAAAGTAGTCCTGGCAACTGAGTCTAGTTCATCTGGAGGCAGCAGTGACAGCAGAGCCAGAAGCAGTGTGACGAGAAAGAGTGGAGAGGTTTAGTGTAAGTCAGCTTCCTGGTGAGAGCTTCACAGCTCTGCCTGTGTGGGTTTGTTGTGGGTTGGTATATGAGTTGGTATATCTTTCTCTCTTTGGTGACTATGGGAGCAGATGTAAAAACCTTGAAGATGGGGGAGGGAGGCAAACCCTCCAGGCTGCATAAAGTTTTCCTTTTGCACTCTGCTTCTCCTCCAGCTGCCTCCTCCCTGCTACAGGGGCTCATGGCACAGCACAGCCCAGCAGCTCAATACATGCAAGGAGAAAAGCAGCAGATCGACAACTGCCCGATACATGTGCGATTCACACTCCCCTAGCAGGAACGACACTTGGGATATTTTTTGCAACCTGGAATATGGCCCTGCCTTTACAGAGGAGAGTATGCATGTTTAACTGACTTTGTGCAAAAACCCAAGGTAGGCACTTTGGGCTGATTCAACCTTAGTGTACACGGTTTTGTTGTAATTCAATGAGGATCCCTCTGAAGCACTGGTTAGGACTGATCAGCAGTATGTCCTCTCTTCTACCAGCATAAGGAGGATGAGCAGGTGGAGGGACCATAGAAATTGAGATTCTCACCTTTCCCAGCATAGATAAATTGAGCTGGCCAGGTTCTCATGATTTCCAGCTACCATAACTACTACCACAACACTGGAAGCAAAGCTGTGATGGTAGTTTCAGGATTTCAGGTGTCTATGGTCTATACTTTACGAGCCATCAGCACAAGAGGTTGTCCACTTTGTATGACCAGGCAACCAGACTGCAGGGAGGGCATTCCTGTCCCATTCTCCTGAAGCAGTGCAAGTGCACTGGCACAGCAGCAGAGCTGCCCCTGAGCTGAATGCCAGGGGCCCGGGTGACCAGTGCAGTGGAATGTCTGGTCCTCAGGCAGAGGCATGAGCACTGGCTTCCCAAGCAGCCTTGAAACCCAGAGGTACAGAAGTGGCAATCAAATCCTTTTCACAAATATTTTGGGCTCTCTGAAGTTATCTCACACCATCTCTAGCCATGCAATGGTAGGAACAGACTGCCTGATCCAAATCTAAAGCCATGCATTTTATGTTCCTTGCAGGAGGAAACTCTCTAAAGACAGCTAATTAATTGCTCCACATTAACATTATGACAGTACAATGCATTCCAAGATAAAGTCATACTGCTTCCAAGAAAGATTAAAAGCCAACAGAATAATTTACAAGATAAAGCAAAAAGGAAACAAAAAGATAATTTATGTGTAGATGAAAGGCAGTTTGTGCCAAAAATATAAAAATAATATAGCCTATGTAAACATGCTGTAAACCTGCTGGTGCAAAGCTTGCAGAGCAGTGCTGCACAGTTAGGCTGGGGAATCCATTTGTTTCTTTTCCCTATGAAATTAAATTAATTCAGTTAATTATCAACAGTGATGAAGGTATGGAAGACTCACAGAAGGCATTTTTGGAATCCTGTCTTCATGAAAACTTAAATCTTTCTTTTGGTTTGAGACCAGATTTTGAATAAGGGGCTTCAGCGCATCACCAGCTTATGTGAGAACTTGCGTTTCTTAATTTTCACATTAAATGTCTATTCATCTGTTTTTAACTGAGTTTGGGTTTCCCAATACCAGCCTAAGCAATCAGGCAGTAAGTTTCCATTGCAACTGTGATAAGGCAAATCAGACACCCAAACATTTTGAAATGTTTCCATCAGAAACATTCAGAACTGTTAGAAGTAGAGAAATAAATACTATTTGCAAATTATACTGATATAAATGTCTTTGGTGATCTTCACCAATTTTAGGTCTGCTACAGAGAGAAGATACTTAAAAATGCAACTACTGTTCTCTGTTTCATGCTGAGATTAATCCAGATGTGAAGCCATCTGGCTAATTAGTTTGCATTTTGGAAAAAGAGTGCATCCATCTGTAAAATACTTCATAAACAACTTTTGAACTGAGTGAACTCAGCAAAGAAACAAAACTGTAGAGTAAGAAACATGTTCTAACACATCTTGATTTCCACCCATTTCCCTCCACTACGTTTCCTGAATGATCTTGACCCAATAACTTCCAAAAAATAGTTGAATTTGATTTATTTGAGAGCTTTCTTAGTAATACACATGCTTCACATATTTGATCCATTATTTCACTTCCAAGAGACGTGGAACTCCAACAAATGACCTTCAGCTCCATGCACTCTGCACATGTAGGTAATTCCAAAGTTAGATGTAAAATTGACACCTGACCTGTTTCTCTTGATCCTTGGTTGTTTGCTGGGTTGGCTTTGGGGGCTGTTTTGTCTTTCTTACTGCAGTTTTTCTGCTCCTTTTCACCTCTTCATGCTGTGCAATGAAGGGGAACATCTGGCTGTGAAAGAACAGTTAAATAGATTAAAAATACATTGCTTCTCCTTTTTAAAAAACTCTTTATGAGTCATTAAGATTCAGAAACAAACACTTTGTTGTGGAAAATATTTATAGGGTGGAATGAAGGCTTGCAATTTATTTTTGCATTGAGAAGTAGGCTGACAGCAAAAAATAAAGTCTTAAACCCCAGGTAGCTAAGGGTTTATAATAAATTATGTAAAACAGCATTACCCAGGGTCCTGACATGGGTCAGTCTACAATGAAAGGTCACATTTCTTCTTAATCCACTGCTTTCTGTCCCTCTTGGAGAAACAAGAAAGCTGCTGTTTTTAGGAAGGGGTTTGAGATTAAGGAAGGAAGCTGCTCCTGTCCCCCCTGCCTGATTTCCATTTTGTTCTCAGATTGACTCTGCTCTGATTTTGGTCTGCTTCGGATAGTATGGTATGTGCAATGCTCAGGAAGTAAACAATGACACTCTTGATACCCACTGTATTTAACCTTACAAGCCTTTCTCCTGTCCTAGATGATCATTAAATTACACAAAATAAAGCTAATTGTTGCTTATGTCTAGCCACTGCACCAGATACATAAACAACACACAAGAAATAGTATGCTTATTTTGTGAAAATGTTGTGAAAAAATTCTTTTTTGGCATCATTTTCAAAGAGAGGCAGGAAAAATACCTGTGGTCAAGATGCCAGCTGTGTGTTGGGGAAACTGGGATGTGCCTATTTGCTCTCCCCCGAGTTTCAGGGCAGTACAAGGGAAGTCAGGTAGGTCACCCAAACACATTTCAACCTGGGGGTGAAATCATTCCCCTCCCAGGAACAGATACCTCAGTGAAAAGGAGGCTTTCTCACAGCATGGCAGAGAGCATTGCTAAGGGAGTCTCTAAAGCAGACCAGGCACAGTAACTTTTGCAGCATTACTCATTGTGAAAGCACTCAATCTGAAAGAGGAAATGAAAACACAGTCTCACAAGCACTTCCTATATGGATTTTGGTAAAACTCTCACACATTATTTACTATGCCTTGATGAGTTTAGACTTCGGTTCCTCAGCAACCTAACGTTGTGGGTTAGATACCCCTCAGGTTTGGTAGTGAAGTGGCACAAACTGAAGTCTGTGGTGATAAAACAGAACCCAAAATCTAGCATGAGGCAGGTTCCTGACACATTGTGTGGGCAGGACTAGAGGCCTTCAGAGGGTGAGTCAAAGCCCTCCAGAATATTCAGACTGGAGCATGCCTTACAGAGAAGCCTAAACGAAGGAACATACCTCAAGTAGCACCCTCTCCCTGTGGACTCTCCTGCCTCCCTCCTGAAGAGTTACAACGTTCAACTTTCAACTCAACTCAGCTCTTGAGCCCCTTCCCACACCATTGCCTCTTCCCCTTCAGTGACAGGCTTGCCCTGTGCTTCAGGTGGACACGGAGCATCTCTCCAGCTACTCCTGCTCTGCAGGACTTGGCCCTGAAGTGCCCAGTTTCTGGGTGCAGTGCTGAGAGGGGTGCAAGGCACAGAGCAACTCAGACCTGGGTGGCCTGAGCAGCACAGACCTCTCAGGCCCAAAACAGAAAATCCTGAGTTGTGCAAATGATGATCAAACTTGGGTTTGATGCCAAGATTTGGGTGCAGTCATCTCCATTCATCCAGCCTCTTTTCAAGACTGATGCAGCTCCAGACATGAAACTCATGCACTTGTGAGCAAAGGCAGGCAGAGATTTCCCCATTTTCTGAGACCACAGCTTTCTGCTATCTCAACTACAGAACTATACTTTATTACTTTTATGTTTCCCTACTATGTATTAATTAGCTATTTCTCTAGCATATTTTTCTTGAGATCAGGTTGTCAGCAACATGTTCTATGTGACAAAAACTTAACATTTACATGGTTTATGTTTTCTTGGAATCTGATACACAGAATCCCATGTCCTAACTTCCTAACACAATTCCTCCAGTGACATCAGTGCAGACCTGGTGGACAATGTACGGGAAGTGCTTTCCTTCAGAGCAACATGAAAACCTACATCCCCTTTCTTAAAAGTGAAACATGCCTAGAAACTGCACTGAGGGCTGCTTAATTCCACCGTCCCTCATTCTGGGACAGGCTTGGGACAGCCTAGCATAAAAACAGTCACATCATATAATCATAGAATGTTTAAGGGTTGGAATGGACCTTGAAGATCATCCAGTCCCAACCCCCAGGCCATGGGCAGGGATACCTCCCATTAGACCAGCTTGCTGCAGACCTTATCCAGCCTGGTTTCGAATAATGCCAGTCTTGGGGTGCCACAACTCTCCCTGGCAACCTGTTCCAGTGTCTAAGAACGAATTCGATCTTCTTCCCCCAAATCAGGTACTATTTCCAAAACACCCATCTGCCCTACTGAAGGAGCAAGATTCTTTCTGTGTATGCTCAGTTGTGGTTTTTTTGCTGGCACTCTGGGAAGACATTTGCCACCTCACGGGCCAGCCCCGGGGCTGAGGGCAGGCCTCTCAGAAATAAGAAAGCTGCTAATGTTAGGAAGGTGTTTGAGGTTAAGGAAGGAAGCTGCTTCTGTCCCCCCTGCCTGATTTCCTTTTCGTTCTCAGACTCCTTCAGCTCTGAATTTGGTCTGCCTTGGATAGTATGGTATGTGCAATGCTCAGGAAGTAAACAATGACACTCTTGATACCCACTGTATTTAACCTTACAAGCCTTTCTCCTGTCCTAGATGATCACTATAAAATAAAGCTAGTTGTTGCTTATGTCTAGCAGCAGAGATATAAACAACATATAAGAGGTGTGCTTAGTGTTTTGAAAAAGAGCCTAATTTTTTTTTGTTGTTGTTGTTTTTTTTTTTAATTTTCAAAGGGAGAACGTGCAGAACGTGCAAGCCCACATCTGTTTCTCTAAACTAACCGACTTTTGCAATTTTCTCTCTCCCGGGGGACATTCACACTTCCTTCCCCCACCTGGATCTAATGCAAAACTAACGCCAGTGGCTTTGCTGTAAGCGTGGAGGAGGCTCCAGTTGTTTTCTCTGTGAAACCATCGCCCAGCTGAGGCTGCCCCGGCTGCAGGGCCAGCCCCGCGGGCTGGCTCAGGGCTCAGCGCCGCCGAGGTGCTCCCGGCGCGGCCGCCCGGGACAGCAGCCGCTGGAGCCGGCAACCAGCGCCGCGGGAAACGCTGGTTCCTCCTTTGGGCCGCGCTGTGTCGCCCAGGGGAAGTGCCGGAGGGAACCTCTTCCCTCGACAGCCCCGCTGCAGCCGCCCCGGGGCTCCGCCTGCCCTGCTCCCGCAGTCCCCGGGCAGCCGCTCCCGGCTCCGGGCCCGGCGGAATCGCCAAGCACGCGCCACCCCGGCACCCGCGGCGGGAGCAGACACCCAGCTCCCCGCTCCCCAACGCCCGCGGCCTTGCGCTGCCCCTTGGTGCTGCTGACGGTGCTTCGTCTGGTCAGGAAGGAAAACAAACCAGGCCTCCCACCCCAGCTATGCCAGAAGCCATTGGGGTTCCCCTTGGGAAACTCAGCAACCTGAAGGCAGCAGCTGATTTTCTTTTGAACGTGCTTTTCCCACTTGCTCCTATTTTGAAGAAGGAGATTGGGATAGTTACACAGCTCAGTCTCAGGCTCTCTGCTTCACCAGCCAGTTTCTCCTTTCTAGTCCATAAACATGGAGATGTTACCCCAAAATAAGGCTCAGAACAGGAGCCTGACATAGGTGCCCTGGCCTGTTCCCAAAGCACTGGATTGGGGAAGCCCCCTGCCAGCCAGAGTGCATCATGGCCCCGAGGATGTTCTGCTCTCTACAGCGTATCAAAGTAGCTACTTTACATGGCTATCTTAATAAATGCCCAAACTTGTTTATATGGCACTGCAAGACAGTACAAGGAAATAATCTGGAAAGGCAAGAAGGGCACACATGTGAGGAAGGTTACTTTTACCCTAATTTGGAGGTAGGAATCCAAGGCAATGCCTTATGAGTTAGGTGACATGGAGCAAATGCTACTATGGAGAGCTCCCACAGACCAACTTCATGGGGCTACCATTTCTCCATTTACAGACCAGACTGATTAAATCTGTGGCACTGGCAGAGGATTTCCACTGCTTGCTCTCCTGGCCAGTGTGTATGACTAGCCACAGATGTCTAAGAAGGAGAGTCCTGTTTCTCAAGATAATACAAAAATAACACTGATCCATGCAGTTGCTTACCAAGCTTGTAGAAAGAACAATTGTCATTGCAGCACTGTCACACTCAAATGTTCTACTGCCCAAAAGAAGTTAGAGATATCACATCCTGATCACACCAAGGAAATGCATCAGCATTTAATATTTTCCTATTATTTTAGCATTCCTCAAGTCATGTAAGATTTTTCCTGGGCCATATGAAAAAATGTTCCCTACTCACAAGCAGTACACCAAATCAAGTTTTAGACCCAACATGACACAGATGACACAAAATAGCTTAGGACAATAGGGAGGAAAGAAAGCAAGATGGTGGTTTTTTTCCTGTGGTCCTGCTTAGTCCTTTCTGTTTCCACAGCTTGAGGTAAAGATCACACAGCGTGACAGCATAAGGGTCTCAGGCCTCTGTTGGCACCAGGCATATGTGGCTGCTTTTCTCAGCCCTTGAAGAGGCAAGGATTTCCAGAATGTCCATTGTGGAATGGATGTTAAAAGTCCCTTTGTTCACCATAAGTTACCAAAACTGTAAGACTTTCCCGCCCCACCCACAAAGTCTGCAACACAGGTTTTTTTCTCAGTCAAGACAAAGATCTGTGTAGCACTCTGAAAATATGAAAGCTATATAAATAAAGCTAAAAGAACTGAACATGGTACAAAACAAGGATGCTGAGCCCTGTCTACTACATTTAATTCAGCAAGACCCCTGAACGGTGTATGCCAGTGACAGGCTGCTTCGAGAGGCTGGTTTGGATAGATAGCACTGCTCTGCTGGAGCTGAGGAAAATGGGCTCCACTCATGCATGGTTCCCTGCTACATGGTCCTGCAGCCCTTCAGGGTCTCTGGACACCTCTGCACTACCCACTCACCACTCGACAACTTTTCCTATCAGGTTTTGCAGATCCCTTCTAGTGTTTGCCATCCTCTCAATTCACTGCCAGGCCCTTCCTCTGTGCCACCATCCATCCTCCAGCATAAAGTCCCTCATGCTATAGCAGGCCTTTCTTCTTCATCACAGCAGTCTCTTGGTACTGTCTGGATCCAGTAGCCAGCCCTCCCTATAGCTCTTTCCAGGCCTGTGCCTGCACCTGGCAATACAGTCCCTCAGACATGGCCCATCCACATGCCTCCATAGATCTTCCCAAAATTCCTACAGCTTAGATTATCTCCATGCTTTGCAGGCTCCCTCACCATCTCTCCCTGATGAATTTTCAATTGAGGTGCGGGAGAGGAAGGCTGCAGACCAGATTCAGCACCCCAAAGGCTCTCCAGCAGTCCCGGACACAGGGCAAGCTGGCCCAGGGAGTGATAAAAGACTCTAGGATCCTCTGAAGTTCCTGTCATTCAGGACAAATACAGGCACTGCTCGTCAGAAAGGTTCTCTAAGCTTATCCTCAAAGACAGTGCCTCCCTGCTCCTTGCCACGTAGAAGCCACTTGGGCTATAGAAAAAAAGAAATGTAATGATGGCAACTAATGAGAAGCCACTGCTAGCCCAGCTAGGCCCCATGATGCAGAAAGTCAAGCAACATCAAGAGGGTCCTTCTCCATCAGGGTTTTCAAGAAGACTGTGCCACCAGCAACATCCACAGTGGCACAGAACTTCACCGAATAGCACAATGCCTTTGTGTCAGCCTCTGAACAGACTGATCTGTCCAAGCATCCAACCTACAAAAACCAGCCCAGGGTAGCTGATGGAGAAACCTCGACGTTACCATCTTCAAACCTGCGTGCAAAAACAAACTCGTCTTGCCCATCTCTAACACAGAGCAGCAAGTATATTTTGAAAACTTACTCTACCCCACCCATCTGTAAAGAAGAAAAAAATTCACCAAAATAATACTCCAAATACAGTATTCTCCCTTTGAGGAAGAAATGAACAGCATGTGATGTGTAATAACATCCTTTAGCACCTGTCATACAGAGAAACAACTCTACTCTGGTAGGGGCACAGTAAGAACTACTGCCATCATCACTTTATGCCATTGGCAAGGGCACCACCTATTGGCAAGGTATCTGACACGTTCCACCAGCAGACACATTTAATTATGATTTAATAATTTGAGCTGAAAAACTGTTTGTCTCAAGCAATATTTTTATTTTACCACACTACAGTTTTCAGTCTTAAAGTTCAAATAATTTTCCTAAGTAAGGATAGGCTACAATATCCTATTACTCTTATTTAAATAGGGAGAAAGACTTTCAGAAATCTCCAGGGTGCTTTTGAAGAGCAAAGTCCCAGCTGGAAGCAGAGAGGCGCTCAAGACTATCCCAGCACTCAGGTAAAAAGGGCATGAACTGAAAGAGAAGCTGGTGAGTCAGGATGGACTGTTTTAGCCAGGGTAGGAGTTACGCTGTCTCAAGACAGAAGGCAAATCCAGCAGCAGTACCTCTACTTTAAAACATCACAGTTTGAGAGACTAATGCCCAAACTAGACCTTCAGCCGCACTGCCAGAGCAGGGAGTCTTGTAAGTAAGGAGCACACAACCAACCAGACATTTACCAATGCTGTGGTCTAGTAACTGTGGCTCAGGATCAGCCATGTCAGATCTAAACCAGCATCTGCCAAGCTTTCATGTGTTCCCAAAACCTGTTTTCCCTGCTCTCTTGAACAGCTTATGAGTTAGGGCTTTGCTGTGGAAATGCACCAGCCTGACTTGTTTCTACAGTCAACCCAAGCTGCAAGGTAATGAAGCCACAGGAATGACTCTGCAGGAGTCACCTTGGGTCACACCAAGTTGTCCTCAAACTGAGCTAATAAAATAGGTTAGACTGAGCCAGCATTTTGGTGCCAGGTGTCCTTCCACACTTCCAGGACAACACCCAGGAAAATACCTGCACCTGCCCAGAACAGGGCAGGCTTTGGAAAAGCCAGGCTCACCAGCTCTGTATCCACAAGAGCACAGCATTGTGCTTCCCCAGGGCCCAGCCTCTCACTGCCCCTGACCTCAGGGGTCCTGCTAAATGAGGTCTGTCCAGAGCACTTCCCTCTGGCAAACTCCCATTGTTCCAGTGGTCAGACCAGCCCCTCCCCATGACATCCACCGCTGCTCTCACTCTCCCATAAGTAAGCTAGCCTGGAATAGCATCTCTTCAGCTACTTCAGGCAAAAAAAATTATATATATCTGAAACCATGACCCTCATTTTCAGTAATTTGAGCATTCAGCTCCCACTTGGAACACTGAAATTCAGGCCACAAATCTGTTCCTTTTTATGCCTGCAGATGGTTGCTTCATTTCCCTACAGATGGTATCCTGAAGCCAAGCAAGTGGCTTTCATGCAGAATTCCAAGACTACTATTGAAAAAAATTGATACAAGCTGAAACATAGTTTTCCAAGGAAAGACAGAAGGCTATACTTGTGGCAAAAATCCTTTATTAAACTAGATTTTGTAAATTCCTTTTCACATTAGAAATTCTAAATGCAAATTACAAAACTATTTCAGTAAAAAACAAAATTATTGTTAACAGCAAAAGTACAACTTTATACAAATAAAAAAATCATTTTTTCTTTTAATTTAAAAATAGAAATTTGTATCTTCCAATGTACTGGTCCTAACAGCTTTTACAATTGGTAGCTGCAATACTAGATCTTTTCACATGCATATTCACATACAGTCATTTAATCCTCTGCAGAGTTTATTTAGCTGAAATAGCATGAACAGTTCGGCTTTGGTTGGGTTTTGAGGGGGGATGTACCACATGATATTAAAAGCAAAAGCCAAAGTCATTAAGTATTGTCAAGGTATCCTGAAATATTTTTTTTTAAATAACAATTTTGTCCTATTACTTTCACAATCAACTGAAATGCTTTTCAATTGTCCCATTGCTTCATTGCACCTCTGGCCTTTTTTTTTTTTTTTACTCTAAGATCACTCATCAAGGTTAGCAGGAGCATTAATTTTGTGTATTAAAAAATTATAATTTTCCTAAATTAAAACTTGGGATAACTATCAAAATGTTTTGTAAAAGAAGACACCAAAAGTCACATATTAAAGGCTACCATTCATCACAATCATGCTGTTGAAGAATAGAATAGAACAGAATAGAACAGAATAGAATAGAATAGAACAGAAAGTGGTACACAAAATAGGTATTTTAACAGTTGCACATTATTTCAGAGTGCTGGTGGCAATACTGCTATTTTAATTTTAAGTATAAGATGATACAGAATTTACACGATACCTCAGAATTCTCGTGGATTCTCACTGATGTAAGTGCAAGAGACATCAAAACAGCTGGAATTTCTAAAATGTAACCTACTTTGAAATACCATTTTGAAATAACTATGTTTCAAAGAATTAATCCCAGAATACATTATAAAACCAGTCAAAAGAAATACCAGAACTCCAGTGTTGTTTTTCTGGAATATGGGCAAGTAGTTGAAGGCATGGAGATCCTTACTGATAAAACTCTACTTATTTTTCATCTGTGCACTGATCTTCTGATCTGTAGGCAGCTCAGCACAGCTTTTAAGCACATGCTTGAGATCCTTCAGAGGATCATCCTATTTTCTCTGAGTCAGAACTGCAATGCCTCATTTTGAGTTGCTGAAGCTGATAGAGGCTCTGTCACTATTTTCAACAGAGGCAAGATTGGTTCTGCCAGTGTTATGATTTTAAGCCATCATCTTCCATCAAAGTCCAGCTGGCAGTCAAACAACATATGCAGGTGAATGACCAATCTATACCAGGCAGGGCATTCAGAGTATGTTCATCAACCTCAACCTGAACCCCAAAGGTCAATGAAGAGAGGAAGACAGAAAAGCATTCCAAACTGCTCTTGAGCTGTGTATTTCTCTGCTGACTGGAGAAAACAAATTCTCCTAGCACTGGGTAGAGCTGATTTTACCCTGAACATTTTTAATATGTTTATCCAAATGGGACTAAGAGATGAAAAAATAATATGGAAGGACACTGAAGCTCAGCAGGAACAGCTCCTTTCTGAAAAGCCCTAGCCCACTTCCAGAGACTGTTTATGCACTTTTAATTCTTTAATCTCTTTTGTCCCGTTGATCTTGCACTTTTAGCTTGCTGTGGTAATTTTGAAAGAGGCTCAGGAAGTGGCGACTTCAAAAATACTCCTGGGCATTTTCTGGGGAAGTGAGAGTCAAGTGCAATCATCAGCATCATCCACTTGCTAAGCCAGAAGAAGGCAAAAAGCTGTGTTTCTCATCTCCAGGGTAAAGCTGTCAACTAGATTATGATGAACAGATGGGCAAGACGATAACTTTTTCTGCTTGTCTTTTGAACTAAAATCTAAGCTGTCTTTGTCCATGTCGAGAATGGTGTGAATATGCTGAGTGAATCAGGCTGCCTCCCAAAACAACCAGAAGTGTTGGCACTTCCTTGTTTACAGGCCCATCTCTCTAGGGCTTGGGCACCCAAGCAGCTCAACACACAACAGCCACCCAGGCCAACCAACAGGGACTGTACTGCAAAGAGCTGTCCCAGAGAGCTGCAACTCCAGTTGTGATAAACAGCAGCACTAAGGAAAACCTGTTCAGGAGCAGAAGGAAGCTCCCTGGTCCAAAACAAAGATCTTGGCTCTGCTGAGACAATTCTAGCATTTGCAACCCTGTACAGCTGATAGTCGGAACTACTGTCTTGAGGCCAAGTGCCTAAATGGCATCTCAGTCCATTTTAGGCACTGTCACAGAGGATGGAATATGGGCTTCACCACACAGGGCAACATGCAGTGGCAGAAACAGCTCTGCTAGTGCTGTTTGGGGACCACAGATCTTTTGTATTTTACCCACTAGTTACCAGAGCAGCGCAGAGAGAAAGAAACAGAGAAAGGACATAATTCAGATGAACTAACTACCCACAAAAAATATAAAACTTATTATGGCAGTCTATTATGCTAGAAAGAGTCCCTTTGATTAAGTATTATTCAAGCTGTTCTTCCACTTGAAATCATCAGGAAAAGATTACTGTATGTGTTGAAGCATGACAAACTCATTTTTAAGTCTACCATGCATCATATTCACTGTGTATGTATTACAGTAAATACAGATATATTCAGGAAACATCCTGTCTTTCAGCTTGTCAGCAACCTACACAGACATGTTTTCAAGTGAAACCTATTTCTGTGGACAGCTTTTCTCACAGAAGTTCTTTGTTTATTAGTACTCATGCATACAAATTGCAGAACTTGCACACACGTATGGATTCATATATAAACTCCATGTGCGTGTAGTTCCTTAATAAAATTTACTGCAAAGTGGCTAAAAATTTTAAAACTCCTCACATTAATCCTTAATCTATTAATATTATTCCTAATATGCAATTCACACCTGTTCTGAAAAAGTCTTACAACAAAAATTCATATGCCTTTCAGGAGGCAAAGATATAAATAAAAATAGCAATGCATTCTAGAAGATATTTGTATTTAAGAAAGTGTTTGATTGTTTACTGGAAACACTTGCCGAAGTACAGATATTTATATTTCGTTTTTGAAGGGTTTTGTTTGGGTTTTTTTTATGTTGTTTTAGTTTTTCACACAGATATTTCTAGATGCTGATGCAACACCACCAAAGCCAGAATAACTTTGTACTCCCAGACATTCCAGTTAGGCAATTACTACTGTAATATTAGCATTCACTTTGATGTTAAAAATACATTTTAAATGTCTCATGATCATATTTTCTACAAGGAAATCACTGAACAATACAGAGAATGAAGACATCACTATCCGACACTTGTAAAGTGAAACAGTACAGCATTTGCTGCATTTAAAAAGCCAAAAAATAAGAAACAATTTTAGTCCAGTAGGTGGATTTCCAAAAGAGACTGAACTATAGCATTGTTTTTTTCCCTTTAACAGATCACACTAAATCTGCCAAATTAGCAAACACACAGCTGGCCTTAATGCACAGGCCTTATATGCAACTTCCTTCAATATCTGAAGTTTAGAATGGAGTAAGCATAACAGAACTGGTCAACCCATCATAACATAACTACTAAAAAGACACCAGACTTTTGAAGAAATCTGGAAATACTCAGCACTCAGATGTAACTGGATTTGAAATACCATTAGTTGCCCAGTTTCAATCTCTACTTTGCTCTTCTGAAGGGTTTAGCACAAAGTTCTGAATTACAAAATAACTTTGTACAAGGTAATATGTTTTAGAAGTACAGAAGCCACAGAAATCAAAATGTGTGAGGGTCAAAAGACAGATTTGGTATGCTAAGAAGGCAGTTATATTAAAAATTGTACTTTAACTTCCCTTAAAAACATCATATATTTCTCAGCAGAATTCTTAATCTGCAATTCTGAGATTTCAGATCCTTTCAAGTGTCTTCCTTTTGCAGGTTCAAAAAAGGATCTATTCCATACAAAAATGTCTTGGAAACATACTGACAAAACACTTGCTGTAAATTGAGACCACTTCTAATAAAAAAAAATCCTTTAAAACAGATTACAAAATACCAGTGCAGTTGTTCAAAACATGGGGTTTTTTTTCTGTTAGCTGGCAGTCATCTGACACCTCAGTTTCTATATTCCTCTTCCCACAACTCCTCAATTCAGCATGACTTTCAGGCAGCCTGGTTTTATTTCTGTGAATCTATGAAACAAGAAAAAGAAGCTTCAACATGTAAACTATATGCATTGCCATCACCTTCAATTCTCATCAAACATATGGAAAGTGGTAAGGTTCTCAGTCAAGTATATGTGCCTGTGAGAGTCAGGGAATCGGGAACTGTGTCCTCAGATGTGACACTGAAGGAGAATTTTACAGGGTCTGGAGATATGAAGACCTGGAAACAGCAGAAACTAAGATGAAGATTTGAAAGAAAAAAAAAAGCTGTCCAATATTCTTGGTTATATTCATTCTATTCCTCTATTCCTGCTCCCCTTTCATTCCCTCTGCTTTCAAAATTGATTTTCCCCCTTGTATCCTGTAGAAGGTAAGAAGGAAATGGGAAGTCATTGCTATTTTTGAGTCTCACCTTCATGTTCACCATCCTACACTGCTCTATATAAAAAGCAGCAAACACACTGGTGCTAGTCCAGACTTGCTAAATTGCTATCCCTCATAAACTGAGCACAAATGCTAGTATTGGGAACCAATAAAAAGCAAGGTTAACAATTTTTCACAGTAAAGCTAGCAATCTTGAATGGAAATATGTAATTAAACTATCTCAGAGGAAAGGATCTAACATTTAATAGGTGCTACACAACTGCATCGGATTTGTGAAACAACAGACTTCAGTTAATCTGAAACAGCAGACCTGCCCTAGTCTGTGTAGTAGTTTAACAGCATTCTAACACTAAACTTCAATTTTCAGTTAGTTAAATGTGGGTTAAGAAAAAAATTATCAGCAACAAAAGTCTGAACTCACCTGAAGTTGTGGCTTGTGAGGTATCTGATAGCTGCTGGTCTGATGCGAGCGACTCCTCCCTGACTATGGCTTCCTCTTCCCGTGATAACACTGAGGTATGGTTTACCACCACTCTGCTGGTACTCTGCAACAGCAGGAATTGTAACCGTTAACATCTTCCTCAGCAGAGACATGGCATTCAGTACAACCCTTCCATGCATTCTTCTGAAAACTCTCACTAGGCATTTACAGCTTTGTTTTCCCATGCTGGTATGCATATTTTATATACAAATAGCAATTTTTCCCCATTTTGAAAAAGTCACACTTTTAAAATCTAGATTACTTGCACCATGCATATTGCGATCATCACAAAATCCTTCTAATTTCATAGAAGCTTTACTGTTTCTGTCATCTGGTATGCAATTGGAATTTATATCCTGTGATCTAAATTTAAATTGCAAAGTTAAAAGAGGTGGGTGTCATTTTTAAGTAGTGCTTCTGTATCGTTTCATGTTTTATCTTAAATTAATGTGAATAAAGAAATAACATTTTATTGAATTGTTGCCATTTTGGTTTTTTCCTTTTTTCTTTTATATATTCTCTGTACATATATTTGTAGCTTAGCTTCAGCATTTTCCTAGGCAGGAAGACAAAACAAATTCCAAGGCCCCTATCATATCTTGGTTCTCCTTGGTTTCTACCAAGGTTGAAAACAGCTCTCCGAGACACATTTTCATAAACAAAGTACAGCTAGTACCAAGGAGGGGCTCCAGAGAAGGGTTGAACAAGAACGGGTAATTACTTCACTACTTATGATCCTACTTGGTGCTTTTTTGTCAATTATGCTAATTTACCAAACATATAAAACTGTATTCACCCCTGTGGGGGTGGGCTTTTGTGGACACTCTTCCATAACTGCCCCTGGAGGCCTCCAAATAAAGATCCACTTTTATATTACCTCCTATTCTAAAAACTATCTTGAGTTTCATTTCTAGGTTGAAAAAGGCAACAGAATAAAGAAATGAAGAAGAAAGAAAATATAAATCCAGTCTTGGACACTTATGGCACATTATTTGGACTATCTTCTGCTATGTTGGAACACAGAAATCAACAGATCAACACATTCCATGGATTTTATTAGGGCACCTAGCCCTGATAACAAAAGAAATTGCTCTCTTCCCAGAGATAACAGCAACCTAAATTGATGAACAGTCTGAAAAAGAGGGAAAAAATAAACTAAACTGGATTCTCACAACAAGTCAAGATTTGCCAGTTTGGAACTACCAGTTCACATGACACTTTTCTTCATCTACTCTCCCCCCACCATAACTTTATTTAGGTTATACATTTATTTACTGTTAATTCTGCCAGCAGAAAAGTACCCAATATCGATTCTTTTCCCATGTATATAGAGTGAAATTAACTTTTTTTTTCTTTTTTCTTTTTCTTTTTTTTTTTTTTTTTAAGATTTAGATGAATGGGCTGGACAGAGAACCCCTACTATCAATTTCAGGATTCCTGATTTATGCGCAGTTCTGGAAATCTAAGTTCTAAAAAGCTTTAGGTTACAGTTTAAATTACACAAATGTCATTGTAGGAATAGCACGAGAGAATGGAATTTAATTACCTCTGATGCATATTGAAAGACAGGGGTTATCTAAGGCCCCACAGAACACTTTCATTTATACTCTGCGGAGCAGCTGATTCAAAACATCAGGTTTGTGCAGCAGTACCTTGCATAAGAAATGTTTCTTATAAAAGCATTCCCAATGTGCTTAAATTTAGAGGGTAAACTAGTAATGTAGAAAATGTCTCTTTTTACAGCATGAACACTCCACTATGAGAAAAAATGAGCCCTCAAGCAAAACTGCATAAAATGACACTTCTGGGAGCAGCAGTATTCTCATCTCAAGAGATGCTGCCAACAAACTGATACAGATGTTTCTGAAAGGTAGCTCAAATCACACACTTTCGTGTAGGAGTTGAAGACAATATCATCACTGTGGTTAGAATTCCAACAAAGTAATTTTTCTTTTAAGGTTATAAAAGCAACTTTGTGACAAAGCAATGCAGTGGTGACACATATGTTTGCATCATCACCTCAGTTAAAAATGTCAGGAAGGATAGACCAAGTATTCAATAATAATAATAATAATAATAATAATAAAAGGATAAAACAGAAGGAAGAAGAAAATTTACAAAGAAGCAGGGAGAGAGGGACAAGACAGAAAGCAACAAGAATCATTGCCATGTCAAAGAAAAACAATTCCACCGGGATACTTTGAAAAGACAACACAAAGCCTAGTTGTTTTTAACATACGTGTTATTAAAGTATATTCATTCCCTCTTATATTGCCATGTATCATGATTTCTTAATAGAAAATGAGAGTAATTTTTAGGGGGCAAGAATTATTACCTAAAACCATACCTTCACTTTTTTCCTGCAGCACTCTGGACAACTGATTCACAGCTTCATCCACATGGAGACCATGCAAATCCAACACATTCATAGGCAGCAAGGAAGTATTTACTCTCTCAAAGATTTGCACAGCAGCAGCATGGTTGGCTTCTTTCATCTTCTGCTCATGAAGGCGACCCTTTATTCATAAGCACAGTGACTATTACACACCAAGAAGTAATCTAAGCTCCACACTGGTCACTGGTTTCCAAATGACAGCACTGGCAGGGTGTTTTTAGTTCAAGTTTGAAGGGGTAGAATTTAATTCTAGCAGAACTTATGCAAGAGGCTCACTGAGACCTAGTCACAAAAAGCTTTCATGAAATCTATTTGTGAGAAACTACTCAAAGCTGGCACAAAGAAGACATTATAACAAAAGCCTTGCAAGGAGAAAAAAAAGGCAGAAAAGGCACAAAATCATAAGGTCTTTACATAAGCTAAAAAATTAGGCTCCATGCTGAGTTCCAGATTTATTTTCCTAACAACAGATTTTTATTTTCTGAAAGTATTTTGCTAAAATTATAATGAAACAGTGTCAGAGAAACTGCCCAACAGATAAGGAAAAACCTGCTGACTGTTGTAGTTGACGTTAATTCTTCTGAATGCATTCCCAAAATTTCAGACAAGCCAAGTGCAAACACTTTTAATAGTTGCCTATTATCTCTCCTAACACTTTTGACATCTTTTATGACTGACAAGGTCAATAAGTCCCTTCTGGAATGAGGGCAAGGAGCAGTACAGTTAGTCAGTCACAGAATGAACAAGTACCAACTCCTTCCCATGAACTTTGCAACGACAATATCTGAGAGATCAAAGCAACAAATTATGCCCTTGAAGATCTGTAGGTACAGTCAGAAAAGGAACAGAAGATTTAACTCCAGGTATTGGACTAACAAAGGCTCAAGAGACCAAAAGTGACAGTGTGTCTTATACTTTCTTAAAATGGATCATCTAAAGTGTATTAGTGTCAGACCCAAGACAGCAGTTCTGTATCTCACTTGCAAAGGATTCCCAAGACAAAGGCCACCAAGCATAAAGTAATTTTTATGAATAAAGGTAGCTTAGTTTGCCTTTTTATTACCTAAAAGAAAGTATATAATAAATTTCAATAAATTTACAACAGATTGTATTTGTTCTTATGGATATGAACAAAAATAAGACAGGACTTGAAATTACATTTCTGTTTAAATCCTGCACACTTTTGTTTTGAATCTCTCAAAACCTCAAGAATATATGAATAAAAAACATAAAAGGCCCATTATAAAGATTGATAATCTGTATTTCCTACATGCACAATAAGAATCTAAACATTTAGAGTTATACCACTTGCATGAAAGCTTTTTTTAAAAAGCAAATTCAAGTGATTTATTATTACATTTTTGTTTTGTCATAGTACAATTCAAAGTTTAGAATTATGTGTTTCTGTAATGTCAATTCTTACCAAATTTTTATATGCTGTTAGATCAGAGGAAAACTACAGCTTTTGAAGGTGTTTTTAACAGAATTTTTAAGAGTGGTGTCAATGGCAGGGTCTCCTCTGAAGGCACCAAGAAACCAAGGTAGAGGAACTTTGATTATGAGAACAGTTGATACTTAAAACCAAGAGTATGACCAACAGCACTGATCAGTGGTACTCAGAAGGGTACATACTAAGAAATGTGCCTGAATCAAGACCACAGAGCCTATGCTCCAAGGCCAGAGCACACAAGACTGATCAGCAGATCTACCCTCCATAACCAGACGTATTGTGAAAACCATGACATACACACCTCATTTATCCCAACCCAAGACAGACTGTAGCCAGAAAGATGGAAGGAAGAAGTGAAGACAGCAGGCAGCAATCTTGCCCAAGATTTATGGAGGATGAAGCAAGCAAGATTCTGTGGCAAAAGATAACATCTCAGTACCTGTCTGACTCCTATGAAGTACAGAAAATGAGTCTAACAACAGTTCAGCTTCAACATATACAGAGGATTCAAAAAATGGTGTTTGTTGCAGCCCATGTCACACTCCAGTGAACCTGAACTTGGACACAAATCCTGGTGTTTACAAGTATGTGGTGGGATGTGAGAGAGATCTAGGACAAAGAAGGATGTGTGACTAAGCACTAGATACCTCCTTTCATGAGGTCTCACACCAGATTTGGTTACATCAGCCTCCTGTGCCAGTATCACTACTAGTGAAAGTGACTGTCAATGTAACACACAGGGAACAGTGACCAAATTAATCAGTTCTAGCAGGGATGATGTTTTCCTTATCACTTCCAATTCAGTGTTTAAGTACCTCCCTAAATTCAGACAAAAAGCACGACACTATTGTTTACCTGATGTGCATAAAATGCTGCCACAGGCTTCATACCCATGCGATAGGCCTCCCCAGCCTTTTTCAAACATTCCTGTCTCTTTTGCTGGTGACAAAAAGCTTCTGCTCTTAAATCATCATATTGTGGATACTCAAAGTCTTGAAACATTTCACTCAAAGGATCATCCTCTTCCTTACTTTTTTTTGCCTGTAACAATTTGCATTGTTGAAGTTACAGATGCATTGTAGGGTGTTTTCATTAGCACAGTTTTGGCTATGTTTGTAACTATGATTTAAAAAAAATATATAAATACCTTCTTCTCACGGTTCTTTGCAGCACTGTAGGAAGAAACAATTTCATTTTGCTGAACACTTTCTTGAGCTATAACTGTTTTTACAGGATCTGCCTCCAGAACACAGTTCAGAAACTGTTCAGTTTGTTCTAAAGAGTAGCTGTAAAGGATAAATAAAATCTGTGACTTTACAAATATATTAATAGCTGCTGTATTTATCTAAATTCATTATTACCAACCTTGATATTGTTACAGAAATAGATTATAACGAAACTAAACACTAGAACGGAGTATTTCAGCTTATTAGAGAAAGGTTTGCAGACTCCTTGTAGGGCATCACTGGCATCAACACATACACAGCCTTGGTTGACTGAAACATAACTGAGGGGCACTTGAACATTAAAAGGGAAGTGATATACTGAAGTAAATTGCATTCTACCTTAATCAAACAGATTAATAAATGCTGCTCTTTGGGCTGGGTAAAATATTTCATCTTAAATCTTCTCTGGTCAGGGTTAGATAGATCAAACTAATTTAAAACTAGCTCCATTTTCTGAAACCCTAATGAAGGAAAATCCTTCTATTTTTAGTCAAACTTTGTTATCAAATTTAATTAAGACATCAGTTGCCATCAGCTTTCTAATAAGCCCATTTTCTTCTTTATTCTTGCTGTTTAGTAAGCTAACAAGAGCAGACTGATCAAAAGTAAAGACATTTTGGGAAAGGCAACACTATGAAGACAATTTAGAATGTGAAAAATGAGATGGTGAAATGTTTGAGCTATAGAAATAGATGAAGGACATATTTTAAATAGGAAAGATTTTTTCTAACAACCTGGACAAGCAGCATGACTGACAAGTAGCTATGCAAACCCATATGTAGAGACAGACATTCAAATGGCCGAGGATGAAAAAATATGTTTCTCTTGAAAAAAAAGCTCACTTCTCAGAAACTTGGATTTAAGAAGGTAGACATATATCCCAGAAATATAATGCAGAAGAGAGAAAGAGAATGTCAGCAGAAAGAGATGGAGAGATAGCTCATTCCTTCAGAGCTGCTGCAGGAACCAGGAAAGTACTCACAGGTAACATCAGATGATGGTAGTGTTTTCCTCTTGGGCAGATGCCATTTTGTGTGAACCTACTATTACCACACCCACTAATTTCTCCCACTAGATTTAAACCTCAGCTCTAGAGAAAATACGCAGTTCCACTGACAGTCAGTCAGTGGTCAATAGCTAGAGACATTCTTCTCCCAGTGAAAGAAACTGTCTATTCCCCCCTAAAAAGAAATTAGTCTACAGTGAGAGGTTTTATACCCTTTTTGCCTTTAAGACCAGCTAGTTTTGCCTTTACTTAGCCTAACAAAAAGCGCTAGTTTGGAAAAAGCCATTCCTTAGCAGTATCTTAACTCTCAATACTTATGACTGTAACTGTTACTGAGTACCATTTTTACAAAGAAGTAAAAAAAATTCTTACTTGTTGTCCCTGAAGACATCCATTAAGAAATTTTGATTAATAGTTGGAAACATCTCAAAAAGTTGCTTCTCCTTTAGTTTAGCAGCACAGTCCTTTCTAGCTGTTGAAGGAACACGATTCTACCCAGAAGACAAAAGAAATATATTACAAGTTCTTGATTAGAACAAAATGCAGTAAAGGTGGAGCCAACCCAACTTTACCATTGTTTGTTACAATTTAAAAAGTATCTGCTCAGTTGGTATGCACCCAACAGCAATGACAACATGCCATATCTGCCTGTCACACTGATCAGCATAAAGTGAGGACAAGTGAGTTGTATTATACACCACTGCAGTACTCTGCAGTCTTTGGAAGTAATGCAGTCGGAGTTCCCTCATAATTCGGACAAAGAAAAAGAAGAATTTTTTAGGAGGGATTTAAGTTTTAGAATTTATTCCCTGCTAGCCCATCTAGTCCAGTGCTAACCTTGTGCAAAGTCTATCTCTTTTCTCCATACTGAGGGCCTGGGGTTGAAACAACACCTTATTATTAAGCAGCATAAACAATTTTGGTTTGATGTATCTGAAGCTATGTCTGTAATACATTAATAAATATTCTTATTTGTGAAGTCATCTGAGAAAATGACATAATTATAGCCTAGAATCAATTGGACTGATCGTTCCAATATTCAGATTTTTTTTTAAAAAGGAAAAAAGTGGTCAAAATAAAGCCAAGTTCCATGAATCCAAACTGAAAATAAAGCTGTGGACATGACAGTAGTTGTTATCAGTAGGGCACATACATGCAGTTCAAAGAAAGAATCCACTAGCCATTTTCAAAGTACAGGCTAATCCATCCAACTTTCTACACCAGTTCAAAGCTCCTCTACTTTAGGACAGCTGCTTATCAGAGACTATGACAAACAAGAACGCCTGTTCTGAACATCGGTGGGGCAGTAGAGGGCAGTATCAGGCACAAGCCAAACAGGCAGAGTACAGGAACTCTGCATGGAAAACAAAGAACTAGTAAAAATCTATTAAAGATTTACTGTTTTCTGAGAAGTGGGTACAGAAACTTGTTTGAGATTAACCTCAAGTACTTATTTTAATGTCTCATCTGTTAGGTATGTTGTGGGTTCTCCTTATAAAAAAAATATTAAAACCAATTCAGTACACTTCTAAACAAACCAGGCAAGGAGCCAACTAAGAACTTTTTTTGATATCGCTGTCACAATAAAAAGCATGGAAGATGACACTGATCTTTAGTTTTAGCTGAGCAATCAAAAAACAATTCAACCAAACACAAATGCTAACCTGGACAGTGAAATGCAGCACGATCTGTTTGTGAAACAATCAAAATATTACATTCTAAATAAGACTGTATTTTTCAAACAGAACCATCTACCACAAGCAAACTCCTGTATCACACTAATCAACAATACTAATTGGCATGCATTTGTCTCACAAATTCGTCTCACAAATTCAAGCTGTAATCAGCAGCACAAGGATGAGTTACCAAATAAGACATACTCTATTTCACTAATAGTAATGAATCTAAACCACACAAAAAAACTGGTGCTATCCATACCAGGTCCTGTCTCTCCTGCATTGCTAGTTCTTCAGAAATTATTTGCCTGAGAGAAACTTTCTGAATCTGAGCATTCCAGTGATCCATAAATGGAAAAACATCTGATGTCGCTGGGGTTTTTGTCTGTATGTCATTAGACGTGTCTGCAGCCCAGCTCGGTTTCTTCTTCTGTATTTTACTGTCTGCATTCTGAGATAACAGCACTTCTGAGTCATCTGTATCTGTCTGCTGAGTCACTGTAGGACATTCAAAAACAATAAAAGTAGGGTGACAAAACACTTATTACCTTATATATACATGCAAATAATTAAGACAAGTTTTTCAACCTATACAGTTTGAGTTTTGTTAAAACAAGATTATTAATGCTAAAACAGAAACCAACACACGGCTTTCACCCTCTTCACTTCCATTTTCCAAAGACTGTCTGATCATCTTTATCTATTTTGTGAAATAAAAGAAAACCATCAGACTTCCTCACCAAATTTTCAAGTGCTAAGACACATCTTACAGCTGTAAACTACCTTGCACATACATTAAGTGGGGGGTTGTTTGCTTTTATAAAAGAATCATTGACTCATATGTTTACCTGCCTTTCTTCTACAATTTAAGGACAGATGCTTAATGATCTGGTTTTATGCTTCTACAAGTTAATGGCAACAGCATAGTTTGGTCACTGAGTGGAGACTTTGCACCCACATTGCAATCCAAGTCTGCAGTGGGGTTCTGCCATGGAAGGACATTTCTTCTGGGAGCCAAATGAAAACTGGATTGAGAGAGATGTCAAGACTTTTTGAACAAGGCATCCATCTTCCTGCTAAAATCATCTCTGACAAGAACAAGATGTGAATGTTATATTCCTGACCTCCCTTCCTTGCCTGCAGAAATCTTACTCTGCTAGTAATTCTCTGGCTGCTCCTTTTCTTGCCGCAGAGATTACAGAAGCCCTACCGAACAAAGAGCTGTCTGCTTCAGTCAGAGCATCTCTAAGTTTTCTGAACAACACAAAATTATAGACTTTATCTAGAACTAGTGATTCTGCTTATAATTAACTTCTCTCCCCTACCCCACACCTCCATAAGTGATTGGTAAATGGATCCAAAGGCAATAAAGTTTAGCTTAATAAATAAATTCATCATTTTTCAACAGATGGAGTATTTGCAACCTTAAGTTTCAAATAATTAAATATTTTTATAATGAAAATTAAGTATTTTTACAATTAAGAGAAATACACAACATACCTTCTGCAGACAACTTACATGATTCATCTCTCCTCTGACGCTTCTAAACAAAAATAGTAAAATCATGAATAAGTTATTAATTTTAAAGGAAAAGTATGCAAGTGTTAGCTTCTAATTAGAGCAGTTTCAAAACAAGGTCTCACAGAATTTCTCAAAGATTAAATATTTTAAAAGAAATATATTTAGGAAAAATAATTATGAAGTGAAATTTATAAGCTAGAATTATCTTTCTAAAAACACATCAAACCAGAGAAACATGCCTCACTGCTAAGGCGTCATAGCCTTATTTATATAAACCAAACAAAAATTTTGCCAAAAGGCATTCCAAGTTTCATAAAGCTGTGAAGGAACACAGGTTACAGAACTCATCTCAATTATTGCGCACACAGACATTTCGTATAGAGAATAATTCATAAAAGAACTATTTTTACAGGTCAAAAAAAACAGTAAGGATTTTTGGCCAGTGGAATTTTTCATCAATCTTGTAGTGAAATTGTGCACTATGATCCTTCTTTTTTAAGACTCTTGTATTCATGATGAGGAGCTCATGTTATCCCTTAAACTGT
This sequence comes from Orthonyx spaldingii, assembly GCA_013397795.1. Classification (NCBI taxonomy): domain Eukaryota; kingdom Metazoa; phylum Chordata; class Aves; order Passeriformes; family Orthonychidae; genus Orthonyx; species Orthonyx spaldingii. Next base: position 421,553 of record VZTJ01004014.1, on the reverse strand, counting down.
TTTTCAATAGCTCCAATGAGTACGACATACTGATGTACTGCACACACGTTACAAACTACTATTATATTTTAGCACTGTTCTTACAAAGCTAACACCTTTAGACCAGGACATAAGGAGACAAATGGTCTGACAAAATAGAGGCATGCCACACCGAATCATAAGCAAGAAACCTACTGACCAGAATAGATTCTTTCCATTTTTCATGAATCACTTTTGCCAAATTCAGATCAATATGAACCACACAATCTTCAACAGTTAGTGATCCTTGTGGAACAAAGAGAATATATTCATTAAAAGCGTTCTATAAAAACTTATGTAAGCAGTTAAAGTACAGTAGCCTAGACTTACTAATTTTAACTCTGAAGATTCTACATAAACTGGTCATGCCTGAAAAACACAGCTTCTAAACAACAACAACAACAAAAAAGCATTCCACAGAAATTGTTTTCGGGCGTTCAAAAACTCTGAAAGGGTAGGAAAAAAAACAAGTTAACTTTAACTGTATGTTGTTGAAATAAATATGACTACCTGGGTGACTGTATTTTTCCTCCTGTTTTCCATTTTTCTAGCAGACCCTTCTTTTACAAAGCCATTGTTAATTGAAAAAAACTTTCATCCATGAAACTGATTTCCCCCTATTTCACTGCAATCCACATGGCAACTGCTTTTCTGTACAACATACCCACCACAGCCCAACAGCAGTCACATCCCTCCTTTCTAACACACAAACTCAGAGAAGCAAACTCCAAGCAACCCCCCAACTCTAAAGGAAATGGCAGAAATTACTATAGTATCATAATAAAAGCTCTTTTTCCTAAAAAGGGTGTTTCTCACCCTTTCAAAAATACAAGAAGCTAGAAGTATGTATGCATCAAATAAAATACAGGGCATATTTCAGACACAATAAAACACTTTTCTGCTATAAAAAACAAACTTTTTTTTTGAGGAGGTAGGCATGTAAGGCCGAGAGGCCAGCAATCAAACCCACCAATAAATCAGGTATCCAGGGTTTCACATCAACTAACCTTCAAGATGAAAAGACAGAAATGAGAAGAAAAAGGAAAAAGTGGGGGGAAAAAAGAGAGAAAAACATCAAGTTCTATATTCCTTTTATTTTCTTTTTTCCTTTTTCTACCACTCTAACTTTTGAGATGCATGTTCAAGCTGCTTATGGCTTCCTTAACCATAATCTGCCAGCAGACTGATCTGTTGTCATCTTTTAAGTATACAGCCACACTTTATCTCCTTTAACAATTCATCTTCTTGTTCCCCAACTTAACTGATGCTGAAAGGTTTTTTTCCCCTTCATTCTTTCCTAATCAGCCACAATTTGCATATTTCTTATCATCTAAATACCTCTTCAGAGTTTCAATATAAACTCAAAGGCCTGTTGCTCAGAATGCAAATAAGCCAATATATTTTCTTTTTATTTTGAAGTATGTGCATGTACCAAAAGACAAAGGCAGAAGGTAGGACTACTGCACTTACATTTTACACCATGCTTTGTTCAGTTTCATTTCTGCACTAACAACAGCAACTAACAGTGTCAAGAGGAATTATGGGAATCTATTCCCCAAAAATCAAGCATGAAGGGAAAAAAGCACAGGCTAAGCAGGGTTTTTTTCCTAAAAACATGTATATAATTACATCCTACCTGCATCAATGCCAACTGGTCCAAATATCTCTTTCAGCTGGAGTGCCAGTTCAGGAGGCAATGTTAGTTCCAGGCAATCTATACTGAAGGCTGCATGTGATGCTGGTATAGGGCTTTGTCTCTTGGCTTTAGTTGCAGCCCAGCTTGGAGTTTCAATTTCTTCTTTACCACATATCTCTCTGGAACTCTCCTGAGTTTCTTTATCCATCTCCAGGTCTTTGTTGCTCCTAAGACCAACTAGAGGTGCACGATCCATTTCCAGTAACAAACCAGTCACTTCGGAATTTTCTGCATTGCTTTCTGAAGGGTTATTGTCACTTTCATTATTTAATTCAAATTTCAAATTGGTAGACGTTGTATTAGGATCATGAGGGAAATCTGCATCAAGTTCTGAAAGTGATGGCTTATTTACATCTTCAGGAGGACTCTCACTCTCTCCCTTGTGCCTTCCTGAAACAGACAGCTCAATTACACTTGCTACTGAGTTGCTCATGTCATTTCTAGGGGCTGAATCCACAGAATTTTTCAGTTCCACTGAATTATCCAATGAGGTAGCAGTGAGTGAGTCAGATACATCAGCACTTGTCACAGCTGTCTTGGTAGCCCTACTTTCTGCAACGCTGAGTGATGAGTTCTTGTCTTCTGAAGCCTCAAAGATATCACCAGCCCCAAGTACTTGTGGGGTTTGTTTGCAGTCTTTGAGATTCTCATCATAGTTTGTACTTGCCTTGAAATCAAGGTCTGTAACTACTGACTCAGCTTCACTTACCTGACAGCATTCAGTATCAACAGCTTTACGTAACTTTTCATCAGAGTCTAACAGCAGACCTGTGGCCCAGTCTATGTCTTTGTTACATCTTTCATACAGATCTTTCAGAGCTTCAAATGAAACAGACTCAAAGAGCTTACAGAGTGTATCTAGAGCGTATTTTTCAGACTCATCAATATTGATAAGCTCACTTTCCTCCACAAATGTACTTTTATCATATGTAACTCGATAGGGTATTTTTACCTGAGAATCTGAGGCATTATCCATGTCTCTGGGTTTGAAGCCATCTAGCTTGCCATGCAATACTTTCATTGTCTCAGGAAAAAGCATTTTCTTTTCTAATCTCCACAGAAGAGCAAAGTCCTGTGATTCAGTCTGTGACTGGCTACTTTTTTGCCTACATAAGTTCCTGTCCTGTTTCTCTTCTGCCATGTTAAGTCTAGACAAGCAGTCCTCTTCTCTGGGATGCGGCAAGCTGCTGTTTGTAAAAGTGAGGGCTAATTTGTGATGTTTCCTCGTTCTCTTATTTTGCTGGATTTTTTCCTCACTTACTGTTTCACTAGCTACTGTTTCCTCTTGGTGCATATGCAAACTCCTTATATCTTGTTGCTCTTCAGTGTTCACAGGTGACCCATGAATCACATGTACAGTTTCAAGAGCATTCGTATTAGTGTCACCTTCAGTATTTCTGTCTTCATCAGACTGATTTAGATTTGTCTTTCTCGTTCTCCTTGACCTTTGTTGTCTCTGTTCTAATGAGGCTGAGACAGGCCAATATCCTAATATTTGCAATTCTGGTGTAACTTTATCTGAAGTAACAGAGTAATCACTATAAGGTAGATTTTCTTCCTCATGTCCTTTCTCAACAGCACATGTCTCAGGCAGGCCCACTTGCTCTTTACCTATCTCAGAATGCTGCTGACTGGGAGTTTCACCTTCCTTATCACTTTTCAGAGGAGATTTTTCTAGTCTTCTAGATCTTTTGACTCTCTGTCCCATTGTTTGTTCCACGGGCCAGTCACCTAGGAAGTTTAGTAGTTCTGGTTTTCCTGATGTGTCAAAAGCCAAACTGGTTGGTTCCACTGTGTTACTCATTTGTGTTGATTTTGGTTCCATACACATTTTGCCCGATTGTTCAACTACAGTTTGAACTTTGAGAATGTTGTTATCACTGTGTACCTCAGCTCCACCTGTGTCTAAGTTCACAGTCTCTTCAGCTGGGATCACATCAACCTCACCCATTTCTGTTTCAGTATTTTCTTCTATTTTTAATCCCTTTTCTTCTTTCTTCTCCAAGGGCAGCTCTTTTTTGATGCAATCTGATAAATTAACTTCCAAGTCATCTTGAACAGTGCTGTTCTCGAAATTGTGTTCCACTGAATTATTTTCCATTTCTTTTTCCTCTTTCTGAAACTGTTCAGGATCACAACTACTTTCCAATGTTAGAGAAGTACGGGGAGAAGTTTTATCAACTTCAGCTAATTCAAGAGGTTCCACCTCAGAAGCAAAACATTCTTCTTCCTTTACATCAGAATGTGCCTCTCTCTTTCTGAAAGACAAATTAGAATGAAATATAACCCATTTCAAACCTTCTTAAAGCATTTGTCCACATTTTTAACTCCAGTTAGAACTAGAGAAGAGAGTTTAATCTAGTTAGACTTCTAGTGAGAGGAAAACTAATTTATGACTTAGCTGTAATGCCAACACTCCTCAATAAAAAAGGAGCTAAGCAAAGACGAACTTTCTTTGGTAAGTATCCCCTTCTTCCTAGAGCACAGAGCTAAGAACACTTTCTCAGGAGTCAATCTCTCTCTATCCCATTTCCAGAGTTCAGTTTTGTATCAAGGCACTGTGCTGTCAGACATTTTCTGATTCCGATCAGCAAGTCTGGTTAGATAAAATATAGTTTTATCTAATGACTTTTGCTCTCTCGTGTTGGCTTAATGCTAGACAGTCTAGGCCTTAACTAGGAGAGAATGTGCCTTTTCTTGTCAAACCATTTTCCACAATTAACTACATTCCATTAATTATCATTTCAAATACATCACACATGCAAAACCCAAGTGAAATAACAACTGAAATAAAATCTGATTTCCTATGTGTCCTAGTTTTGGCCAGAACCTGGAGGTTATTCTATAGCATCTCACGTTGTTGCTGGAGCAGGAATGGGAAGAGGGGAGTGAACGAGCGGTGCGTGGTTTGGGAGAGTCTCAGTGGGTGCCCTGAACTGGGGATACCATTCCTGATCCACGACATTGCATTACCACACACAGCACCAGCCAGATCAGCAACTACAAAACAGTCGTGGATTCAATTAATGGAAACCTAGACAAGTTTAAATTGAGTACACTGAAGAGCAAGTAGGTAACTTGTTACTACTGCACAAAGAACCCACCTTCTACCACAAAGATAGAATCTAATAACATACAAATTTGAACATAGAAATTTGCTCTTACTGAGGACTACATTCTTCCAAAAAGCAATTTATAGATTTTATGTGCTTTGTATCTATAACATACATCCAACAGCACATTTCTAAGATAGTAGAAAATCAGTCAAGATTGGCTTCTTGAAAAGTAACAGAGCCATAATGTGAGGCTTTCAAATGCATTGGAAAGTTGACTAGATCCCTTCATTTCTGAAAATCCTGAAATTCTTAAAAATGAAGAAAACTACGTAGGGATTTTTTTTTGTTACTTAACTAGCTTTTTTTAATACATTCACCGTTTGACACATTACCCAGGTTTTGTTGCCAAGAAACTAAAAGGCTACATTTTTAGCCTTTTATTTGATGCTACAAAGCTAGTGAAAGAAACTAACCTCTGGCTTTCCTCCTGATAAGGATCTTCACTCCAACCAGCAGCTTCTGATTTGTCTGGGACTGAAGAATCCAATATTGATCTAACAGTAAGGCAGCGTTCATACCGTTCCAACATTCTTTTGATCTTTTCTTTAGATACACCATGAATGTTTCTCCTATGAATTGAAAACAAACAAACAAACAAAAAAGAAGATACATTTCAGATTTGTGTATTACAATGACAAAAGGGAATAATTTATTAATGATTTAATAAATGTACAGCAAGACTAACCAAAGAATTCAGGGAGCCAGAGGAAAAGCTCTGAAACAGCAATTCTTTCTGTACCAGTGCACTACAGTGCTCCAAACAGGATATATCAGACAAATTGCTGCTCCACTTCTCCACCCCATCTGGTCTCCTGTACTGCAGTTGGATATTTTGCATAATACTATACTCTAAAACTGTACTAATAATGCATCTTCTTCAGGTAAGTTCCAGAAATGCACTATATCAGATCCTGACAGTGATGTAGAATATCAGACTGGGTACAGAAGACTTCTGAATTCAGTCTTCTTTCTTTGGTTTTGCTAAACTAAGAACTCGTTGAGCCCTGAAGAAAACCTATTCACCTATTATTCCGGACACCCTTTGGCCTGAAATTTTCACTAAATCTGTTAAGCACCAACTAGCACTGTGTTCTGCTTGCAGTTCCACCTAGAACAAGTGAATTCTGCTAAGGATAGTGAAAGAGAAATTGAAAACACAGAACAAAAGATTTAACTTTTATTTGAAGAAGGAAAATAATCTACCTTACCTGACTTAAAAAGCAGCCAACCTTAAGCTAAACACGCAAATTCAGATGACGACAGATACTATAAAATCACAAAATACCTTTTGTTGAAAGGGACCTCTGGAAGTCACATACTTCAGTCTTCTATTCAGAGGAAGTACAGCTAGATCAGGTTGCCCAGAGCTTTGTCATGTCTGATTTTGAATACCCGAAATGACTGAAAGTCTACAAACTCTCTGGGCAAATCCTTTCAGTACCTAACCACCTTCAAAGTAAATGCTGGGGCTTTTTCTTTTATGTAATCAACAGTTCCAACTTGATGATGTTTGTTTTGTCCTATCCCTGCACAATTCTTTTTAGTCTTCTCTATAACCTTTCAAAAGGTAGCCGAAAACAACAATATGATTCTTCTTCAATTACCTCTTCTTAAGGCTGAATAAACTACTCTTGCTCAGTTCCGTATCACCTGCAAATTTGCTAAGAGTGCACTCTGTCCCAGCATCCAAGTCTTAAAAATGATATTAAATAGCTGCAGTTCCTCCCCAGAGGGACATAAGCCTTCACTTTGGACAGTGATCACAACATTTGAACCTGGCACCTAGCCAATTTTCTCACTATGTTTTCTTATGTTTTATTATTCGCTTACATAGGGTTTATGCCTTGCCTATTTCAGCCCTAAGTAATAGAAGGTCCTGCTAAAGAAGGCATAAGCAACAATGATGATGTACAGAGGTTTGTCCCTCTCAGGCCATGAGATGCTGATTGCGCTAAATACAGTGACAGCAGAAACACTTCAACTAAAGCAACAGATCAGGATGCAAAACCAGCCCCAAGCTGACATAATTTTTGCAACCTCAGGAACCCAAAGGAGCAGTCACTATACCTCAAATGTTAAGAACTGTAATAATGAAAACATCACAGAGTCTATTGCTAACAGTACCTTTTGCATGTAACTAAAGTGACAAAAGATCTTATAATATGTACAGAAGTCCACAAAATATCATTAGAAAACAAAAAAAACTACTTCTTATCACAAAAATTTTGACAGGTACCTTGCTACTTCACTAGCCATTGTACTAAGCAATACCTTTTTTTAAATCATAGCTTATACTGTCTAATATGTTATTTTCCTTTACATTCTTACCTTTCAAGTTCTTTTGGTTTAAATTTCCACCAAGTATCTGGTTCTCGGAACATTACTTTGTATTTGAACTGCTGAGCCTGAATAAGAGATATAAAATAGAACAAACTACATCACCCATTTCTTATTTCTATGACAAAGCACACAATATGCACAGCTTGCTTCTTCAAAGCTGTTTTTTGTATTTTTTTGATACCTATTAAACATTCGGAATAACACTTTTGCTCAGTGTTGCACTTTGGTTTATATAAACTGAGATTTTTAAAACATGTATATGTATCTCTTACTGTAAAATCAAATGTGTGCCATGATGTGTCTTCTCTCAGACAAGACTGCAAAACATCTCCTCTTTCCAGATACAGCATGCACATGTCTACACAGCCTCTCCAAGACAGAGGAAAGCTCACAGCTTACATTCAGAGCTGACCAGATGTGAACCAGCTCCAAAACAAGCAATTCAGTTACATTAACACAGCTATTGTGGGCAGCCTTCCTGCCACATGGGAAACTTAACCAAGCTGCAAGTAAATGGTTCTTATATAGTCCAGTCTCATCATGATGGAAAAGGAGCTTAATCAGGAGAAACTCTGCAAGTACTGTGCCCTTTCTCCCCATTCTTGTTTTCAGAAAAAATTCTTATCACTGTGCCAAACACTCAACTTCTTGTTGCATCTTTATTTCAGTATACAGCAAAATTCAAAACATAACTTATGAAAGAACTGCTAATCTGACAATTTTTAATAAATGCAAAGATAATAAAATAGATATTAACAAAAATTATCTATGTTAAAGTCTCACTGTTCTTTAATACATTACCATGCAGCACATGCAGAGTATCTGCTCAAAAGCTGTCAATTATATGTACTACACACTCTGCTGTGTTTCTGTAACAGGTAAGGAGAAATCCCAGATCTACATTATGATACTTTTTCCCCATATATTATTTCAATTAATCAGAACCAATTTCACAAAATAATGCTATTCTAACTATTAACCAATATGGTCAATGATCAGTAGCAAAATATGCTCTAGACTCTAAAAGTGCTGACGCCCATTTAGAAACTATTAAGTGAAAAGGTGGGATCACTTCAACAGAAAGTATTAAGTAAATCTGCATAACTTCAAGCAAGCTAGCAATATTCGGTAACTCTAGCCTCCAACTGGTATCTGCCTCTACATCATATTTAGGATGAAACTGAGTTTTCAAGTTTCACAAAGCATCACACGTCACTCATTCATTAGTGTTATTACATTTTTAAAGTAGCTTCTAAACTTACTTCTCATATAAATGAGGAACAAAGTTCCGTTTCCTCAACAATATTTACTTTTGGCCCCAAGAACAACGCACTTGGCTGTGTCTTTTGGTAACCAGGCCAGGTTAATGCTCAGATACCCACACCACATGACACTGGGCAATATGATTCCATGTGACTTTTTTTTTTTTTTTACTCCAGACTTCCCTGTAGAATAGCAGCTAGACTGACACAGACATTCCCATTTCAAAACATGCTGTTGTCATGGCAGTCAATAATCACTTTTCACATTGGTCAAATTGTAGTACTAACCAAGGCAACATAAGGCTTCATCTCCCATGCTTGTATGTTTGTGTTGTCTATTATTATAGGGGAGATTCTCATTTCAAATGCTTCTTTGGCTGAAAAACACACATGTACAAAACCATGTGATACAGTTAATTTCATTACAATAGGGTGAACATAATATTAATACTCATTCTCTAAATCTGTTATATTTTTACATAGATAATCCATAATTATTAACCACTGTGTGAAGAACTCCTGCCATAGTTTGATCTGTTTCAAGGCCCTCTATTTCAGAAATCCCCCCCACATGTAAAGTTACTGAGATATGGCATTAGCTTTTGAATTAACGTATGTATGATAATCAAGGAATGAAAATGCAGATGTAAAATGCACCAAGATGACTAATCAATCAGTAAATTAAACTAAAAAAACTACATGATCACCTTAAAGTGGACTTCTTTGTTGCATACAAAATTCTTGGCTTTACAACAGTCTTAAGATTAGTCCACTCTGTAAACTGTATAAAATATGAAAAACCAAAAGAATTATTGTAATTTAATTACACAGTAATGAAATGTATAGAATCACTAGCTTTGAGACATAGCACCATGTTTCTGTAGCTACGTTACAATGTGTCTGAACAATCACAGTTCTTGTTGAATCCCACATTTATTAATCCATTTCTCTACTGGTAGAAATTTGACAGCAGAAAAGGGATCATGGTTCAAATTTAGCAAGTAAAAGCTTAAGAAGAATTGTTCTATGGTGAGTTTAGCACAACTCACTGTCAGAAAACCTCACCCAACTATGAAAAGGGGAAAAAAGAATTTATTCTGTCTTGCTCTTATAATTTTGTTTAAATTTGACAACAATTCAGTGTATAAGAAAAAAAAATTATGATCATGAAGAGCAGGAAGATATCTGTGTATTACTTGCATCCTCATTACTTACTGCATATGCATATTATGGATCATCTCAGAAGAAATATTTCTGGGAGATGGTGTAGGTAACCACACCAGAAATGGGACACTACTCGAAATACATACCATGATAAAACCTGAGGACAAAATATACTCTTGACAAAGACGCTGACATTTTTAATTGCAAAACACACAACGAACAGATGACTTCTGAGTTTGTGCTCATATTCTTTTTCTGCAGATATTAAAAAAATAATTCTATGGTGGGATAAATGTTCATCACATAACAGAGGCATTATAAGACAGGCAGATTTTTAAACAGCACACTAGCACTGAACTGTAAATGAGCAAGAGAATCCCTTATTTGTATCTCACCGCGTTTCCTGTTCCAGTCATGTGCTTCCCCTAAGCAATCAGGATCATAATGGTATTGTCCATGTTTGTAAAAGTAATCATCAGTACTAAGAATGATTCCACCTGGGTTATCCTCAAGCAAATTCCTGTGAAAGATCAAGAAATAAGCAGCTTTTTCCCCTTCTCATCCCAGGCTCCAATATCTACTACCATACATACTTTTTTATAGTATGCACAAAATTTAGAATGGAAGCAGCAAATTTAGGTAAGAGGAGAAAAAAAAAAAAATCAACCTCCAAGCAAATACAATTTAAAATAATTTCCCCCCTTTTTTTTTTTTTTTTTTTCTGAAAGTCTGAGGATTATCTAGGGGAGAGAGCTGATGTAGTTTCCCTACAAGTCTCTCATTTCAAAACAAGGGAGGTATTTTTCCATCTACATGCAGTGAGATACCTTCACACTGACAAATACCCTATCTTAACTGCACCAAATATTTCAGTGTCAGTCAAACGAGTCTAAGCTCAATCGAGGCTTTTAGAGAGTAAGGAAAGAAATCAAAAATTCCCCCCAAGAAGCTTCACATGTGCTAATTATACAAAGGAAGTCACATGGTGAAAGGGGAATTTCTGCCTATAAAGAGCTGGCATATTTCCATCAATGTTATTTGAAGGAAACACTTGAAATAAACTGGAACTGAAAGAATACAGCAGACCTAACACTACAGCAATGATGCTCTGCTGACAAACTCCTTTCTTCAGTGATAGAAGTTAATCATTCCTATTTCAATCTCCACTAGGGGTCAAGGACCTGCAAGCAACTCAGCTCTCAGCAATTATTATTACTCATCACACTGCATGTACTGTGTAACTGGCAATTAGGGTTTACACATAACTATTTACAAGTGCCAGAAAATTGTCTCTGCCTGTGCTAAATCCTGTACATGATTAAACTATTTTTTTAGAAGCTCACAATATAAATGTTCTACCTTGCCAAATATGATTTTCCTGATCCTGGAACACCTCTGAGAAGGACAAGTACTTGACCTATAAGTTGCATCTTTTTTCTCATCATGTGATAAACACGTGGTTGCTGTGCTTGCGAGAGGTTCAATTTTGAGTTTTTATCTTGATTTCCCCATACCTTCAGAGAAGGGTTGCCATCCCAGGCATTTGAAACCACTGGGGGGGAAAGAAAAAGCCCTTTTTCCGAAGTTCTACAGTCAGAAACAGGTCTCCACTGCCCTGGAATGGGAGCCACAGGAATTACAAAGCTGTGACTTCCACTGGATGGGTAAAACACAGGAGCCATGAGATTCCAGTGCTGCTGAGATTGACCTGATGGTGTAGAAAAATTTAAGTTATAATCTTGCTGAGTATCTGCAGGTTTTTGTGTTTTGAAACCAGATGTTTCAAGAGAGATATATGCCTCTGGAAGAGAAGCACTCTGGTAGCTGCTAAAGGCAGTCACTGTGTCTTCGTGTTGTTCCAGGCACCTCAAATTAGGATCCCCAGGAACAGCTACTCCAAGTTCCATAGGTCTTTGGGAGGACCCACCAGAAGCAGCAGTCACACTACTTTGATCCAAAACAGTATCTTGTGTCTGATCAGAATTTTCACATGGTATTTCTCCATTTGATTGTTTATATACTTCTGAAGCTACATCGTGTTGAACATGTATTTCCAACAAATCAGAATCATTCAGTATCTGTGCAAAAGTATCTGATGCAGATGGTGAGCTTGTCTGGGTGCTCAGTTGACTCACTGGTGACTGAGAACAGCAGAAGTTTTCTAAAACCTCATTATTTGCCTCTGCTTGCTGTGGAAAAAGTAGGACAGGGCAGATTGAATCAGATTTTTCCCACTCGAGAAATTGAGTAAAACCATCGTGTTCCACAGGGTGCTCATGTACAATTTGGTCATTTGCAGAATTAGGCAATTCATCACTCAAGCTGTAACTCTGAAAAGCAGTTTCTATTAAGGAATCCAGTTCTTCAGTCAGCTGCACACCAGGTGACAGGACCTTTTCTATTGCTGCTCCAGAATTACTATGTGCTGCAGCACTTTCTCCCATTCTTTCATTTGCAATAGATCTTTGCTGATTAACAAGAGGTAATGACGATGCTGCTAAATCAAAACCCAAGGTTTTTGAAGATGCTACTCCTTTGGCATGGGTGGACAGCTCTAGAAGATGATCCATAGCGTTTTCTACTGTTGGATAAGACAAATAGAATAAAGCATGGTCAACTAAACAAACCCAAGCTGATGTGCATTAAATTTTTTTACCTGAAGAAGCATTTATTACAACTAAAGAAACAACCAAAACACAGTTCAGTGACTCATCTTTAAACACAGGTTCTGAAACTCCCTTGATCCATTCCTCATTAGAAGTAAAGGCAGAACTCAATACAGACATATTGAAAAATAACAACCTAATAAACTTAAAAATTACTATGGAAATACTGTCTAAAAATTACTAATTTGACCTAGAAAAAATATCAGAACTGACTGTTTAAACGGATACTTATTTCTAATCTATCTCATATAGGTGAAATAGTGTAAAATGAACTAAAAACTCTATGAAGGAAGAGATAGAAGTATGCAAAGTATGTTTGTTCACTATGGTCCACTTTAAAATGTCCTAATATAGCCTGAAAAATCCAGTATTTGCATTAATTCTTTGTAAAGCCACTAAATGGAGCATAGGGTGCCAGTGATCAACATGAACAAAATGAAAAGCTGGCACAACCATCATCTGAGCCCTAAAGCTAAGCTTCTGTTTTCCTGAAAAACAGCATAGCAAAAAGTTTAAGTTCATTTAAATACGACTCTGTCTGCACTCATTAAACAAAATCTTTTTCATTCTTCCAGCTTCTCTACTGTATGAAAACAACTTATTAGTACTCAAATATGCTAACCTTTCCATTTTCAAACTACTGTTAACAGTACAACACTATGAACTCTATGTGTTTAGTGCATTCTCCAATAAGCTTTAGATAAAGCTGTTATTACAATAAAGGTGAATCTTATTAAGAGTTCAAAGCATGAATCAGTAATTCCATTAAATTCAATTTTAAAATGAACAACAATCATAACAGCACTCTCACACTTGTTATTAAGTTATAAACTCTGTACAATTTAGGCAATAAAAAGAGTTCTTTTAATGGTTACCTGGCTTTGATACATAAAAAAATGCCAAAATCTGCCTTCTTCGCAAATACTCTTACAATAATCTCAGCTAATCACATCTGATCATATGAATACAGATTGATTAAAATGCTCCATATATGGTTTATTCCCCTGACAAGTAACTCCACAGACACTGCTATGCAGCACCTCATGCAGTACTTTTATCATAATCAAATGAACTTGCATAAAGAAGAATTTTAAAACCACAAAAGAATGGGAGGGACTGGGCATAAATATGAAAATAGTCTGCCGGGAGAGGTGGGTATGTAGGTCAGCAGAATGCAGGGAAAGAAACACAGTTCAAGCAAGGCTGCAGAGAACCAAACACAGCAAACAGAATTTATCCTGCAGAAACTAATCCTCAGCGGACATAACAAGATGACAAAATAAAAGTAAAACAAAAGCTCAGTTCAAGTATTTAAGGAAAAGTAAATGCTGCCAGGACCACATACGGCATACCACCAAAAAATTGTGATCTAGAACATAAAATACCCCTCCTGCAGAAACAGCTTAGGCATCTTGCAGCTATGGCACAGAAACTAACTGGAAAAACCAGATTCTCCTCACAACTCCACCACTGCCTGCTCTCTGGCATCACAGAAGAATCCACTCTAAACAGTACCTCCAGTTATGGAGCACACTGCTTCATTTACCAGCCTCACAGAAACATTGTTAAACTTGAAGAATCTCACATGGTTGTAAAATTTCAAAATATTATTACCTCCTTATTAAAAGTTAAAACTCACAAATATGCTTGCAACACCCACACCAACTTCCCTGGAGTTGCCCTAGTTAAGAGATATCTGCACATGAGACACAACTATAATGTCAGCTATATATTATTTACCTTTAAAATCACATTCAGACAGAACCATATAAACCACACTAGGATCTAGGTCAGAAAACATCTCTGACATGCTGTTGAAGAGCTCTTCTTTATTGACATAATGCACTGCTTGGCCCAGTAAGTGGCTTGGGTCCCCCTGGGATACAGCAACAGCAGTTCTGTCAGAATTGCCATTCTTCTGAGACGGATTCCCACCAGTTTTCCTTTTCCGTGGCATTTTGTTTTGTAATAACCAGCGTGCTTTTTGTTCTGGTTTGTTCACATGGGGCTGACAGCACCAAGCTTAAAAATCACAAAAAAGTTCTCCTAACTTGGATAGACTGAACAGAAATAGCAGACCTGGAATAAAAAAAAAAACAACAACACAGAGAAATTTTAATAAAATACACAATCACATTTCCATGTCTTCTATTTAGATAGCTAAAACACCAAAAAAAAATACATAAGCATACAAGAAAGCGTTTTCTAGATGTGTGCCTTTCTTCTTTTCAAATGGCTGACAGCTACAGCAGCCTTATTTTCCAGTTAACTAAACACTGAATTGGCATCTGGAAGAGAGAACAAGTAAAATGTAGCTTAAAAGAGAAATCCAGAAAAGTAAAGTTTGCAATGCCAGGCAGCCAGTTCACAAATATTCCTGAGCTACTGATGACCAGTTAACATTAAGGAATACCTACATTCTGTTAACATTCAGAAACTACTCTTCTTACAAAAGTACTGGAAGATATAACAGATGTTGCCAAATCTTCCAAAAGTCTTTCATTATTTCCTCCCACCCACAATATTTTAAGAATAAACAGGAGTTCTTCAGTGTTCAAACACTGACAGAGAAGTTGTGGAGTCTGCAACCCCCATATTCTCAAAACCTGACCAAACAGCCAGGCTTGAACTGGGCTGTTCTGGGGCTCGGGTAACCTGTTTCAGGCACTCCTGCTTGATTTGATTGCTGGGTTGAACCAAGTGACATCCACAAGTGCCTCAGCCTGTGTGGAGTATTTTTTAATTGTTAAAAACATTTTACAATTGTATAAACCACAACGCAAGAAGAGGCTTCTGTCCACTCCCCCCACATCTGCCATGAAGCCTTTGAATATATCTAGTTAAAACATTACACCATCTATAGTAACTGCAATTACTGCATTAATCTTGTATAGAAAAGGAACGCAATTATTAATTGAAATACAGGCATGGAGCTGGGCATGGTCTCTCTTTTTTTCTTTATACCAATATCAAAGCTCTGCTGAGTTCTAGTGATGATCATAATAAACTAATTTATATTTTTTACAAATAATTATTCAGAAGACTAGCAAACCTCAGTAAGGCTCAGAAATCTGAATTACAGCAAAGAGTCGCTATTTACTATTAACAGTTACTGAGTAGGCCATTAAACATCTGGTTTTATATAAAGTAGGTATTTTGCCAGTGACGATCAATTGAACATGTGCAGATAAATCTATGGCAGCACTTCCCTTTTCACTCAGTCCTTCCCTCCCTGGATAACTGGCACACAAACAACAGTGCCAGATTAGTGCCAGATTCAAACAGCACTTCTCCATTATCCTCTGTCAGTCTCTTCCAGCAACCAAGAGATGAAACATTTAGCAGAATGTGGACTGTTATGTTCTCAAGTCATAGAAATTTATGAAAAGAAAACACAACTCCAGGATCCCAGGAGTTTCTGTCATGTGTACAGGGACTTTAGACAGACAAACAAGACGGATGTCTGAAACAATAAAGAGGTCACGGAAGTCTGAAATGCATGACAAGGAAAACAATACACAGGAAAAAGAAGAAGAAGACTTCCAAAAATAAAGGAGAAACCATATTGGAAAATGCTGGCTAGCCAGACTGAGCTGGGACAATTGCAGGTGGTTTTTTCATCACACATTTTTGGTTCACCTCTCTGATTAGCCATCCTTATACCTTGCTTTACTGTCATGAAGAAGTATTCAACAATCTAAAAAAAAGTTACAGCAAGTCTTGTTTTTCAAACTTCTGTATCTAATTGATTCATCTTCTAGCCAGTACAAAAGGTTGTCCTAACTTAAACAACGTTGAAAGTGCTAAAAAATGTTATTGTTCCTTTGTAAAAGAGGTTCAGTGACAAAGGAAAGATCTTGCTAGGGAGAAAGTTATTCATGCACCTTGACATTACTGTGCAACAACAGACCTTAAGCAGAACACTTCAAGCATTGTCAGTGTTTGAATCCAGCTCTCCTACAATGATCAATCCCGTAAGGGCATGCTGCTAAAAAACATGCTGTGACTGCAAGTCCTATTACACATCACATCTCAAGTATAAGAAGAGAAGCAAACAGGTAATATTCAAGAAGAGACAGAACACACAGAATAGAGGAAGAAAAATACTAAACTACTTTCTAATTGAGTAATAGTAGATACCAAAAGTGTTCACAAAACTCTTTAAATCAGAGATTGCATTAGTAAACCACCAGCAGTAAATATAATTTTTCTAAGTCATTACAAGGCATTTATTTTTTAAGCAAACAGACCAGAGAAGTATTCTAACCACTACTGAATGTTTACTAAAAGCATTAAGCAGCATAAGACACTTTTGGTTTAAGTCTGATCAAGTTCAAATGGCAAATAATTTCTCAGTATTTATTACTTCTCTTAATTTTTTAAGGACAGATGATGTCTCCAGCCTTGACACAACGCAAGAGTCAAACGATACAAACAAAGCTGCCCAATTTGTATGTATTTTTAAATTTCTCCGAATACTTTAAGGTAGCTAACTCCATACATATACAAGACATTGGTTTGGTTTTGCTTGGTTGGTGGTAGTGACAGCTTTTTAGTTTGGTTTGCTTTTGGGGCTTTTGAACAATTTCTTAATTTCAATCTACATAAAATATTTATCACATAGTACCCACACGAATCTTCTGGCTTCTTAAAAAAACCAAAACAAACACATGCACACACTTACATGCTGGGATTGGAAAAAATCTCTATTTGTAATACATATAAAATAGCAATGGCACAGAACTTACATTTTTAGCTTTACTGCGTTGCCCCACAGTGGGTCCTTTCTCATCTTTCCAAAACCACCACTGACAGCACATTTAATCAAGATCTGCTGTTAAAAACTATAATGCACTCTTCTGTCAGGAAACCATACTTTTTAACATACAAATCAGAAGTCAGCAGACATGGATGCTTCCTCCTGACAAAGGAATCATCAGAATAAAAATTTAAATTTGTATTTGCTCACTTTAAGCAAAGTTCTAACACTGAGCAATACACTTAATTGGTTTCAGCAGATTAAGCACAGCTAACATCTTAAATAAGTACCCAACATATCAAGCTGAGCTCAACTGTAAGTTTTCCTAAGGGTAAGAATACATACTTGATTTCAGTCGTTAGATGATTTCTTATCCAAAAAAGCTGACTTACATAAGGAAAAGAAATAACATAGCAGAAGAATTAGTTAGAAATAAACGTAAGTTTCCTCACTTGTCATTCTGCTTGGTTCTTCACCACAGTTCTTAACCATCTTGGAAAGGTCCACACATCCATGCTGGTCAGGACTATTCATTCCATCATGTGGGAAATTAAGCAAATAACACCTGATACATCAGAATAAGATTATGTTACTTACGCCACTTATTTGTAATGTCCTATTGATGCTAAAGAACTGCACTTCTGTTCATCGAAGCATCTGCCCACTCCTAATCCATTGTGTACATACTGAAGATGCTTGGTCTACTCAAAGTCTGACTTAATTCCAGTGTACATATTAGCCTAGAGCTCTTGTGCTTCCAAACAAACTCAACAAATCCCCAAACAAATAGCAATAAAACCACCAAACAAAATAAACAACAACAAAAAAACCCAAACACACTAAAAAAACACCAAAATCAAAACCAAGCTGAACATGTACACCTAAATTAGGTATAGAATTTGGAACAACTATTCTGTCACTCCTAACATGACAAGTTAATGGCTCAAATACTCTTCACAAGAAATGGAGATAACCATCTCACATTTTACATCTGACCTCATTCCACTGCTCCAAAGCCTTAAGAACTGCCATCAAAACATACAAAGCACTTTACTTAAGCAAGAACTTGATAATGAGAATCCAGATTTACAAAATAAAGGACATGTTGCAGACACAAAGTTATGCACCTCAACAAAGTGGCTTCAGAAAAACCATACCAGGAAAAGCTGAAAAGCCATTCAATGATTTTACAGAACAACCTTTTAACAAAGGTTACTTCCACATTTGTTCATTTGCACTTTGAGGTTTCCTAAATGGAGGAAAACAACCAAGTATTTAAATATAAGCACAAGAGGAAAAGCAGTCAATGAAATCAAACTGAGACCAGTTCCTTTTACTTTCTACCTGTACTTACAAAACAAGAAACTTTTCTTTTTGGACAATGCTTGAGTCCCCCCTCTAAACACCAGAAGGTAAAAATAGAAAGAAAACAAAAGGAAATGCCTTCCAGCAGATTTTTCTCAGTAAGTGTAGCAGTAGGAAAGGAGATGGTTTGGGAGCCTTTTGCATTCTTCCATTTCTGCCAGTAGTCAGCAACAGGACAGGTCACTTTGTTCTTCAATGTGAAAATCTATACCCAGCTAAAGACAGCGTTTCTGGAAACACCTCAAGGATCTTCTCTACTCTTTCCTTCTTCCACTTCGTGTTATTCCCACTGCTAGGTCTGCTGCTAGTTCAACAGTTTTAACAAAGGTCCTCCCTTTTCATATCAAATTCTGTCAAAGTGCAAGATACTGACAAATAGGTCTTATTACTGACTAACTTGCATACGCTTGCTTTATGCAATCTGTTCTGCTAGAAGTTTTTTCCACTTTGGTGAATTTTAAGTCTGGCCGAGGTCATACAGATTCTTTTGAAGCTGCTGCAAAAACTAAGTAATCCTTTGAGTACAAAACAAAAACTTCATGCAACTACACACACAGTTCAAGAGTACAAAACCAGGACAAATTCATCTGAAGTAGATGCTTATGAAGCAAACACAGCCTGCAGGAAGAGCAGAGCCCTGTTTGCTAGGAAAGACTCAAAAGCTCTTCTGCATGTGCCATGTAACGAGGAGAATTCAACCTGCAGTGACAGTCAGCCAGTGTTTGACAGGTGACAGAAGCTGTCAAACTCCACATCACGCAGTTTCCTTTCAAACCATGAAACTGCTCTTCCTAGAGGCCCTCCATGGAGCACAAGCTTCCAGAAAGGGACAGGGAAATCTGCTGGATGTACATGATTAAAGCAGTGATGGGGGAGGCAGAAAGCCACCAGTGAGTGTGTTCTCCACCACAAGGTCTGCTTGAAATGAACTACTTTTGTAGTCACCTTTCTTTTGCTGTGTGCAGAAGGACAAAGCTTGGATTTTGGAAAAAAAAACCCAAGTGGCCTTAGCATTATGAACAATGCAGATATGAAGCATGACAAACTAGGAAAAAAATAAACAACCAGTTGTTCTTGTTTAGGCAGAGAAGGTTGTTGCTTGGGTGGGTTTTTTTCAGGAAATAATAAGAGTATCTACAAAATGTCTGTCCACCTCTAGAGGAGTTCAGAGATATTTGATCCTTCTATAGTTTCCCTCCTATGTCCTTCTCCCACACAGCTCACAGCTCTCTAAAGCATGCTGAAAAAAGGGTTTCCCATAGCAAATTTGGCTTTGAGGGGAGACCTTCCAGGATGCAGAGCTCTTCGGCTACCTGGGCTGTCCCTAGTGCAGACTCCACACAGCACAGCTGTGTTGCTGTGACCTATGCCCAGCCTCCAGAGTGATGCCACAGGCTGAAACAAAGATGAAACTTGTGGTAATGCTGGTGGTTCTGCAATTCCACACCTGACATTAGTACTACTGCTTAAGATTTTACTCCTACTTGATATCATAAATCACAGAGAGGTATTTGGAAAGAGGAACTCCAGCAGTCCTGGAGCTGCAACTTGCCCACACCACATTTTCAGAGACTATTCAAAACTCAGCCTTACTCAATTCTGACAGGCAGTATAACTGACAGCTAATTAATGCCCTACTGGCATTTTTATAGTAGCAGAGCCTCTGTGGGAAAAATAAAGGCAGCAACTTCTTAAAATTCAAGGGCTATTATTTTTAATGGAGTTCTTCTGCATGTGAATTTAGCTCTATAAATGTTCCTGAAATAATAATTGGACTATGTCAGCCACTTAGCATAGACTACAGACCAGTACTCAGGTAGGAGTGAAAGACAAAAGACTGTGCAACACCTCAGACCTACAGTCCCCTGAAGTCCCTAATACAACACTTTTATATTCCCTGTACACCAGTGGCTTCCCCAGATGAAATGCACTAATGTTAATGCAACAGAGGGAGAATTAAAAAAAAAAAAAAAAGTGTAAACAAGGCAACAAGAAAAAGAGGGCTCTACAGCTAAAACAAAAACCAAGAAACAGTAAGAAAATCCTATTAAAAAATAAAATACAGAATTTTAACATGTGCTTTGATGCTGTTAAATTTCCCTCAGAAGTTCTTCACATAGTCTACAGGAACCCAAACTGCTAACACGTGCTGCAACCATGTGACACAAGCAAGCCCCGTCCTAGTCAGGGTGACTGTGCCAGCAAGAATGAGGGTTAAAACTTTCAACCTTACAAACGTATACCATATTTAACTTTTTCTGCCTTTCTGTAATTTTCTCCGTTTATATTTCAACCTTTGGCTCTCAAATCACAACTAAAGACAAGTTACCTAAAACTCCTTTTGGAGTTCTTTGCTTAAATTCTATATGAATTATTCTGAACTTCTCATTGTAAGGTTCTACAGCAAGACTGACATGCTGACTAAACTCTGTCAAGGCACTATATAAAACAGCATTTAAGTGTCTCTTAACAGTCACACCATTCTCAATCTTTCCGAACAGCAGTTAAGTAAAGTACTAGTAAATATGTACTTTTTTTCTCGCTTTTGAAGTCAGGCTCCTTCAAAGCCCCAGTGACCTCAGGGTACTTGATCAGCAAAACGGCAAATCCTGTCCATAGCACGAACGGATACTATGCTACGGCGGTCACAACCAACCTCACGATAAACGTCTCCGCGGCTTGACTGTTAAGAACAAACAACCCCTTAGAGTACTTAGAATCTTTTGATTTCATTTTGAACGGGGTGAATTTATCTTCGCGAGATGAAGTTCACGAGCACTCCGCACTGTTTGCTGCGGGGCAGACGGCTGAAGCCTTTCCACCGAGCCACCAGCCCTGACCCTTCCTTCAGCGGCCACAGCTGGCGGCAGGGCAGGAGCTGGGGTTTCTGTAGAAGGCCGGGCAGTTCGGTGCCGGGCAGGGAGGCGCCGCGGGCGGAGGGGCAGACGGGTGGAGGGGGAAGGCCGCCGGCACCGCAGCGCTCACCAGAGCGGCGGGGAGCGCCGAGGCCACGGGAAGGCCCCGGGGAGAGCAGGCCCGAGCGGCGGCCCCAGCCAGGGGCGGAGGGGCCCACCCGCGACCACGCTACCCCGGCCGCTTCTCGCCAGCGCCGCGGCCGCCTCTCGCCACCGACGCCCCGCGCCCACGGCCCAGCAGCGGGTGGGCGGGCGGTCGAGCCGCGCAGCCCCCGCCCCGCCGCCTCCCCTCCCACCCGCAGGCAACTCCTCTGCGGTGACGCCACGGACGGGTCCCCCGGGCCCGCCGCCATACGGGACGCGCCGCGGGGGCCGCCCGCTTTCCGCCCCCGGGAGACCGCGGCGAACAGCTCCGCGCCCTATCGGGAGCGGGGGG
>VZTJ01004014.1:385366-399807 GCA_013397795.1 Orthonyx spaldingii | reverse complement strand
GCGGGGCTGGGCTCGCCCGCTGCCGCCGGCGGCGGGCTCGGGGCTGCGGCCGCGGGAAGGGGAAGCTCGGGCGGGGCGTGCGCCGCGAGGACGCAGCGCCGCTCCCCGGCCGCCCGAGGGAGCGCAGCCCGGGAGGAGGCGCAGCCCGGGAGGAGGTGCAGCACCGCCCCCGCCCCTTCCCCTTCGCCGGCCCGCCCGCGGTCCCGCCCCGGCCGGCTGAGGGCTGAGGGCAGCTCCGCCCCGGAAGCCGGCTGGGAAGCCAGCGTGGGAGGGAGCGCAGAGCTGGGTGGTTGGAGCCGAGTTGCTGGGGGTGACGTTGGGAACAGCGGGGGATCTCCGAGAGCTAGCACGGTGACATCTTTCAGCCGTGGCGTGACAGGTTTCACACTTGTAACAAAAAGCATGAGTGTTTAGTTGCTGCTGCTGCGCCGTTTTACTAAGGTGTTTTTATCGTTGAGGAGAGAGAGGTTCCACAGTCTGGAATGATGCTCTGCATCTGCAGGCTGATACTGAGGGGGAAATGGCATGTAAAAGGTGGCCGAGACTGAGTTTTTAGGGAAACTGCGGAGTGTCTGGTGGGTTCTGGCATCAGTCATTGCTGTGAAAGTTACAAGCTGCAACAGAATAGAGGAGTAGATGATTAGGAAGAGAGGGCTTCGTTATCTGCAACAAGCAATGGACATTTGATGGAGATGGACACTAGAAGATTATGGAGAGTGAAAGAAAAGAGATGCACTCTTGACAGACTGAGATGATGATAAGTAGCCCTAAATTAGAACTGCTGTGATGTCACCATGAAAGGAACTAAGTATCTGAACAAGAGTCTTGAATTTATCAACGTGTGTTGATATACAAGGTGCAAAACAGTTTTAGGGGCAGAGCTCTTAAAATAAAATAATTTTAAAAAAACCCCAAAACCCAACAACAACAAACCCAAACAACACTCAAGATGAGAAGGTTCTACTGGGAGAATTTTCTGTAGTTTTTGTAGAAGTTCATTCATCGGAGAAATTTCATGGTCACCAAATGAGCTTTAAAATATAGTTGAAAAATTACAAATGAAGTTTACCCATTACTGGTGTCTGAGAATAGGACTTCATTACATTGCCATAGGCATCCTTGTCAGCTCTGTCTCCCTGCCTGTGCCAGCAAGATAATAGGCAGAGGCTCCACTACTTCATGCTTGTACATCCAGTTCTCAGGAAATGCATTCCTCTGCCCCAATGTCTTGAGATACCTCCATGCTACCTGCATGCAGCCACCTCCCATCAGGGCACAATGCCTCAGGAGGACATTTGCTGGAGGTGTCCCACTGTGATCCTCCTAGGGAACAGAAATAGGACACTCCGATGAAAGAGGAGAGGCATCTTCCCTCCCGACACCACCCACTTGGTAGGGTGCTCAATATTCTTTATAACTTCTCTTCACACTGAACAAATACACCAATCCATGTGTCAGGGAACTCTTATGTCTTATTGTATAATCATCTTAACTCCAGCAAATAGCCCACTGTTTAGTCTCAAAAGTGTTGACTAATAAGCTCTTAACTTTTACAACAAACATCAACAAGCTCCCAACTCCCACAATGAACTTCAGGTCTCAGAAGTGTTGACTAACAAGCTCACAATGTAATATGTCCCCAATCCTAACATTTCAGGTTCCCTAGTGGTCTGGATCAGGAGTAAGAGAGGAGGGAGAGACAGACCAATCCACTTCCTTTTATAGTTTATCTGGTGCACGTGTCTTGTGTAAAACAGATTTTTGCACCATTTCATTCATGCATGCAATTGTCAGCCCTTTAGAGCCCTCCAGGAAATGAGGTCTATGGTGATCCTGGAGCCCCTTGTAGTGAGGTGCCCTGTAGTGAGGGACTCAACCCCTGTCGTGATGCAGGCACACTGAGCATGAGTCTCAAGGCAGAAAAGAAAGTTGGCTCCATACAGCACTGCCCCACCTCCACAGGACTTTCTTTTACAGTCACAACTTTCCTATCACAACAGTCAGAATGTTTGAGACAGAACATGCTTATGTGTTTGTGTCTGGTCCTTCAGAAGGGGAGTAAGGTTGTCTCCCAAGCCGCAGATTCCTCATGGTGTGATTCATCCCATTCAAAGGAGGTGGCATCCCCGAGGCTCATTTGTCCTTCATTTGCCTTCAAAGAGGGACACATGCAAGACGTGGCCTTCAGCAGACTACTAAAGTGCTGCTTATTCAGCACCTTATCTTAGATGCTTCACAAGAAAGACCAAGAAGTCACAGCCAGCTTTGTGTCTCAATTACAGGTAGTCCTACTCCGGGTTCCTTAATGCCCTGGAGAGCATCCTTCTGCCACCAGGACCCAACTGTTTCCATTATAGATGTAACTTTTAATTTTAATGCCAATAATGAATAAGCAAGTGCAAAAATAATAGATAGTTTTAGGGTGAACTACGTACACATGGGTAGCTCACCATAGTTGTCCTGTGAAAACTGCAGAAGACTGCTTGGGGTAATTTGTCTAGAGCTTGTAGGGATCACAATCCCAAAGTGCTGGCTATTTGGTAGCACAGCAACAGAAAGGCAAATTAGATTTTTTATGTAGGATTTCTCAATGTATATACTCCTTAATAAAAGTAATGTAAGAAAATTTTAAATTCATATTCAAAACATTTAATGTTTTAGGAAATAAATTGATTTAAGCATTGCTAGTTTGCCTGTCACTTTGCCATTACTTATCTTGTAGCTACATAGTGTGCAATATTTAAATAAACAAGGACAAGCATTTATGCTTCTAATACAATATATAAAGCCTATCCATACTCATCCAGAGGATGTGCTCATAAACCTCAAAAAAGCTGTCTCTTGCCATGACTCACAAAAGCAAAATAAATATTCAATACACTGCTATTGTACATGTCAAAAAATCTGGAGGAAAATTTGCCTTGATCGGAATTTGTGTGCGTGTCGTGTCAAGTGACAGTTTCATGCATGTACCAGGAACTGTTTCCTTACTTCATGTGTTCAGTGTCTGGACAAGTATCAGAAACAAAATCGTTTTTCTTTACGGGTGTGATGCTGGTAATGTGTTAATCATACATTTGGAAAAATAGGTCATGTAAATTCCAGTGTAATGACTGTGTCTTTATATTTTTAAGGTTGCCAAAAAAAAGAGGAAGAGAGAGGTTTTCAGTATGCTCTAGTCTGATAGCCTCCATTAAACTGCACAGCTAGAGGGGTGTTGCTGCTGGCACTTGAGGCATGAAACTATGTTGTTCTTTGCCAGTTGTACATATTACAGTATTTGACACCATGAAAATACCAGACTAATTTGGGCACTGGCAAATTTCTCACTACCACAGTTAACAATGTAAATAGGAGAGATTTGATTTAAATAAGAGGTATTTTTATTAGAAAATTATAATCGCTGTAATAGAGGCTCTTTCAAGTATTTGTGTCCTTTTTTTTCAAATTTTCACACAACTTTTTCAAACCACACCATAATCACCTATTATATACACTGTGGATTTGATTTGGGGTTTTTTTCCCATTCCTTTGTCTTTCCTTATGTCTACACTTGGCTTGTTTTACTTGGAGTGGCTTGAACATACAGCATGTTATCTGTGCTGTTTGGCTAAAGTGTTTCGTCTGGTCTTCACTGATTTTTTTAACAACAGATTTTCCATTTTAGTTTCTTAAGTGCTGCATTCTTACAGTAAAAATACTTTGTTTTACTTAAAGTAAAAATACTGTTTTTGTATTTGTTATAAATCACATTAAAATAGTAATATATACCGGAGCTTAGCCATAAAACAAGGAAATGTCAGTCCTTTATAATGTTTCTGATTATATACAGCCTATGTCTGCTCAGCAAATTGTGATTTCCTTTCTTCTACATTCAAAATATCTTTATAGTTTTAAAAAAAAAATTAGGTTTTGATTTGCAAAAACAAATTGCAGCTAAACTTTTGGCTTGAAGAGCATTCTGGTGTGGCAAGAAAGACATGTCTAAGTTTGCCAGTTTTAAAGACTTGTTTTTACTTACAGTATAATGTTGAATATACAATAATAAATACTGTAGGAAAAGGCCTGCGGAATTAGTGTACATTAAAAATTAATGCCTGCTGCAGTAAATCTGAAATAAGTTATTTTTCCAGGAGCTTAAGGTATAGTTTTTATCATTATTCAGAACTTTACTTTGGATCATTAATATATGTAATCAAAGCCCCAAACTATCACAGGTTTTTCCTTCCTTCAGAAAGAAGAGATGAAAATAGCCCTCATCTAGTTTCTGTAGAAGCCATTTTCATAGAAGTTGATCCAGTCCCTCCATGCTGTAACCCTATTCCTAAGGAGCCTTCCACATTCCGTTGCCAGTTTTAGGTTTCATTTACCATTGCAGAAACTAAAGAGTGTTAGCTATCCCTCCCTTTTTTAAAAATTGATTTACTTTAATGCTGATTTAAGATGTTTAACTTGGCTTCTTGGAATGTCTGTGTCTCCTGTTAATATTACTTTGTCCATGATCTTACAGCTTGTGTTCCTGCAAAAGCTAACTCTTCCCCTCTGCCAGAATGTGATTTCCGAAGTAGAAATTTAACTCCTTAAGAAAAAAAAAAGAGGAAGGGAGAGGTTTTATAAAAAGAAATGTGTGCAGAGTAACTCACATACCTGTCTCTTCTCCTCCACCCATCTCTAGATTTAAGTCAAATGCATAGTGAATGTTGGTGTTTTATCTCCATTAAGAAACTCCATATCTGGCTTCTATACTTGCAAGATATTGATCTTCTGTTCCATATAGCTATCAATTCCATAGTTAACTGAAGAAACAGGTTGGTATCACTGCAGCAATGTTAGTTATTTCACACATTCATTTCTTAATTCCAGATAGTGCAGATTTGTTATGTCTATATTAAAATAATGCCTTAATTCCCTTTATACAGGGTTCTATTTCAGCATTATTTTAAACAGGAAAAAAACCAATATTTAGAAGCAGCAGAAATCTAGATCATTATGGCAATTTTTGCCCCACTGAAGACAATAGCAAAAATTCTGCTGATAGCAATAGGTTTGCATTTTTAAGTAAACAGGTCATACTTATTCCAGCATCACCACAAATGAATACTGAAGAAGTACTTAACAAATCAATACTTTGGTTCACCTATCCATCAGTAAATTATCAAAGGAGTCTATAACGTTACCACTGAATGTTAATACTTGCAAATCCTCAAATTCTTGTTTAAATGCATTCTAAAGCAGCATATTACTGGTCTTCATTTAAAGTACCTGTACTTTAAAGTGGTACTCCAGATATATTGCAGAACAGAAATAAAATTTGCTCGTTATACCTGCTATGCTAAACATCTCCAGAATATATGAACTATAAAGATGCTTGGGTTTTAGGAAAGGAGGTGCAGAGAGATAATGACAATAAATGCTATTATCTAAGAACTGAAGAATTATACTTAATTGTATTTTCTCTGCAGGCAGAGAATGAGGTCATGCTTATATAGCTGACAGAATCCTCACTGCTACAAGGACCTTCTGAATTTGGAATAAGCTCACACTTCAGATTTGATTTGTGGTGAATCTGATTGCTGTATTGGATGTTTTCTGCTCTGCTGTTGTTATCAATCTGGTATGTCAAATTCAATAGATATCAAAAATCCACCCTAATCTCTTTAAACTGCAGAAATGGAGAACAAACAATCTTTAATATGCCACCTTGGCATATGATAAAAAATAATAAGCTGACTTTCATTGTAACTGTCATGTTTTTATCTGTTGAATATCACTTTCTTTATTTTTAAAAACTTCATTGATCCTATTTAATATCAGATTTTATATTAATATCAGATATCTTAGACATCAGCATATTTAAGTGGCCTAAGAACAAGGTTAGCAGTAAATTTGTATTTCTGTATTATTTTTTAAAAAAACAGATTTCAAGTATATCACTGCTGGAATTAGACTCAACAGGAAGAAAATGAATAATGGTTGACACTGCTGCAACTTCTACAATTTCCAGCATGTTTTGTTAAAAAAAACAAAACAACAAAACAATGGGGGAATTCACTAAATACATCTACATCAAACAAAATGCAACAGCTGCTTAACTATGCAATGCAATATCACAGAGTAGGTCAATAGGCAGTTACTATCCATCTGAAATTGTAGGAACTTTGTAAGCAGGGTGCTGTTATCTAAACTGGAATCTGACCAGGATATGAAAGTATACATCTTATTTTTCACAAAACAATTACTGTATGCTGATTAATATAGAGGACGTTTCCATGGAAGAGTATCATTAATGGCCTCCATTCATTCATAAAGCCAGAGTTGTAAAACAAAACTGCCTCAGGACAGAAAATCTCCAGGTTTCCAATCTGCAAGGTATCTGCCTTCAGGCGGTTGTTAAGAGGACAGGCACGGTTACAGAAGAAATGTCACTGATTTTGAACTGGGCTAAAATACTCTACGCTAAGACAGAACTAACATGATTCAAGAATTTGCAGTGACACTACAGCATTTTACATTCTTGGGCAGCTGACCTTCTCCTGGGATATCTTACTAAGAGCCAAATCCCTAACTTAAGTGATAGCAACTGAATCCAAACAATTCCATGTTGGACTTTGTCTTCACTCAGGAAAAATTAGGGCAGAGGTAGAAAGGAAAAGAAGGTTGTTTCATTTAGTTAGGTTGATTTTTCGTTATATGTATTAGATGGTTAAAATAATCTTATGCTCCTACCTGTTTACCTTCATGAAGATAGCATGTAGTAACTACAAACTACCTTGCTTGTATTAGGATTTTATCACATTAAGGTACTCTCCTAAAGTACATGTTTTTCTTAGAGCAAATGAGATGCATTTCCTCAAATATATTAATTCCCAAGTTTACTGAATGTGACCACATCATACTGAGATGCAGAAATAAACACTTGGAAACAAACCATTGAAAAAGTCAATCTGAAAGAAAAGGGGAAAAAAAGCTATCAGTTATTATTTTATTTTGACTATGTAATTCTATAAGTAAAATTTAGTTTATAAATTTTTGTATTTTATGAGGTTTGTGATATTAAATTATCAGTCCATTTCACCTTATTAAATTCTGGGAAAAAATCAATAAAACTCTTCAGTGATTCTAAATAAAAAACAGTACTTTCTTTCTAGTGGAAATTTTGAGATGTCTTGTTTGCGCTGATTCAGAAATTTTAAATGTTAAAATATTGGACCTTGTTGCAGGTTGGAATTTCTAAGTAGATCTAATGTTAAGTACAAGCCTGAATTGTAGGCAAGTTTCAATCATTTATTAATGCTACTCAAATGAAAAAATGCTTTTACCTGTCAAGACAGACTGTACTCCATTGCCCATGCAATTCATTTACCAGAAGTTAATTGCTTGTGAATCACAAGTGATTTACAAACCTGTTTTCCTCACAGTGACTGATCTTCAATTAATATAAGATTAAAACAATATAAAAATCTATTTTATTTCTTTCCTGGAAAGTTTCGTAGAGGCCTTATTCTCAAGTACAGATATGTACAATACCTGTCCTATCCAGACTTCAATATTTTACAAAATTTTGTGGTACCACAACTCAATGACTTCAAAATTCTACAATATATAAATATCTTGCAGGTATCCTGCTTAGTGTCAGTTTTCCTTACTTACCATTTGTTACACCAAAGCTTGCTAGTTACAGCAATCCTTGTGCTTGACATCTGTCATGAACATCTGTGGATTACTCCAACTGCTTGTAAAAATAAATTAGGGAACTTGTTATGGTCTAAACCCGCTAGCACTCATTTATTAATTAGATTTCAGTAACTAGTTTCTGAACTTGAATAACTTGTATGCCAGATGTCTTATGCTGAAACAAGAAGCCAAAGAGATGGGGGAAGGGAGCAGCGAGCGAGTGACGTGCATTTAAAAACAGTGGTTAGACTACTATTTTTTAAGAAAATCCTTTGTCTGTTATGTGCTTCTTTGTAACTGTCACATGATGGAATCTAATTATTTAGATAGGAAATGAACTCCGTAGCTATAAGGGGAAGAAGGTCTTCTTTTGCTTTCCTGTAAATTCTGACCTCTTTGGGGTTTTTTTTAGTCCCTTTAAAATCCACCTATCACTTCTATTTTTTAACATCTCATACCCTCTCTCACTGGAAATGGGGCCACATTCTTTCCCAGTGAATAACACCAGCAACAAAAGAAACTCAAATTTAGAAAGCCACAGGCAGCTAAGGACCATCTTACAGTTCCAGAGACATAAAAGGACAGTCACTCCTTTTAACAGGACAGTCTACAGTTTCCAATTTATTTAAGGACTAGGCAAAAATTAGTTAGCTTGTACCTGTCAAATTCATGACAATTCCAAGTTGAAAGAATGAGGGAGTCATATCTTAAGACAAGCTCCACTCCACCCTGCTCTAACTCATGACATTCAGATTGGTATCTGCAACCTGATACACACAATTCAGGATGGAGCAGAGGTGGTGTCATTTGGATCTGGGCCCATCTGTAAAAGAGAACTCATTAAAAACCCAGCCAAACAAACCAACCTCCAAACCAAAACAGTTGATACAACCAGCCTGAAAATGTTTAAACTTTTTTCAAATAGATGATCAAACACTGAACTCTTTCAACCGCTTTATTCCTCTGATTATGTTCCCCAAACCCTGGAAGAAAGAACACACTAACTTAAAAGAACATTGAAATGGGAGTAGTTAATATTTTCTGTATAGTTCTTCAATTTCTGAGTTAGTATTTCTTCTTCTGTGTAGTGGTGATGGTTAGGAGACAAAAACATGTTCCTCAAAACTTAAATAAGAGTTTTACATTTATATCTGTATTTATTATGAATTTACCTATTTTCCATGTACAAAAAATAAACTAAATATACTACACAGTAGAGGAGTAGGAAAGGAAAAGGTTACATATTCAGCAGAACAAATTGCCAATTTCCCCCTCATTCATTGTGCTGCGTTTGGGTGGGGTAGAGTTAATTTTCTTTACAGTGGCTGGTATGGGGCTGTGTTTTGGATTTGTGCTGAAAGCAGGGTTGATAATACAACAGAGATGTTTTTGTTATTGCTGAGCCACCCTTACACAGAGGCATCTTCTGCAAGGAGGCTGGGGATGCACAAGGAGTTGGGAAGGGACACAGCTGGAACAACTGACCCCAACTGACCAAAGGGATAGTCCAGACCATACAGTGTCATCGTCAGTATTTAAAGCTGGGGGAAGAATCAGAAAGGGGGGGACACTTTGAGTAATGGCATTTGTACTTCCCAAATATATATGATGAAGCCTTGCTTTCCTGGGGAAGCACCTGCCTGCCCATGGGAAGTGGTAAATGGATTCATTGGTTTTCTTTGCTTGTGTGTGAGGCTTTTGCTTTACCTAGTAAACTGGCTTTATCTCAACCCATGAGTTTTCTCACTTTTACCCTTCCAATTCTCTTTCCCATTCCACTGTGACAGAATGATTGAGCGGCTGTGTGGGACTTGGTTCTGGCTTGGGTTAAACCACAACATCCATACACGTGTTGGTAATTACTTTCCTCAGCAGCATTATGCAGTTTGTGACATTGAAGACTCCTAAAGACACATGGTTTTGGACTTTCTTAATTGTTTCTGGTTATTGCATGTATTTTTCAAATTCAACAGTTATAGAAGGCACATTCAAGTAAATCCGTATCTCAATAATGTTTAAACCCATTAACGGATGAAATAGAAACCAAACATTTCCATTATTTAAGCTTGTTTCATTTACTTTTCAAAACTCTACCCTGTCAGGTTCACCGCTTTGGGGAGGGCAGGTTGCGTCACTCCCACATGTGACTGCAGCCACTGTCACACATGTATTCTTCCCAGGTCTCACCAAGAAGATTAACCATGCAGCATCAAAACAGCAAGCAGGACATATGCACACAGAAATAAAAGCTCCCAATATATTTTCATGTAGCTCTCCAGTTGACCTGAAAATCCCCATCATATGTAAACAGGGGCAAAAGAAATCCACAAACAATCTCCTTTTTAACTTTGAATTTTAATAGTATGCTCTGTTTTTAAAAATCTTCTTGCAAGTTTGTTCAGCTAGTTTCCGAAGGGATTATTATAGTGGCTGGTAAATATGGAAAGCCAAAATCTAAATTGAAAGGTGCCTTTATATTAAGTAAATAGAACTGTAGGTATAACTAATTTTAAAATATATAACAGAACATTTAATTGTATTGTTCTCAGAACCTGGCTTCTCCAGTTTATCTTGAATTTGGCAAAATTGTACTTACAGATCACAAATAATGACATTTAAAAGATACTTACAATTCACTCAGTGCTATTTATTTCACCTTCTATCTCTGCATTTTTTGTTTGCTAACATGAAACTCCTACTGCCCAGCCAGCTGCAGATTTTCTATTACATCTTTGCTCATCCCATTTCTCCTGTTCATTCATACCTTTGCCTGCGTTCCCATTTGCCACAGCCAGCAGCAGGTCAAGGGACAAATCTTTTAGAAAGGAACAGAGAGACAAACACCAAAATAAGGCTTTGGTAAGACAGACAAAATATTACTGGTAGTGTATTAGTGCTAGTTTGCCTAAATTCAGGAAACTATAGAAGCTTTGGGGTTTGTTTTTTTTTTTTTCTCACAGATTATGTCAGCATTTGTGTACTTCTTTTAGTGTTATTTCATACCTTTTATATGAAGCAGCTTCCTTAGGGGATTGAAGGATCTATTGCTTTTCTCCCCTAGAACTAACATTATTCTGTTCTGTCTTACTATATTCAGAATCTGATAGACCTGTCAACATATTTTTTAATTTAAATCTTTTTTTTTTTACTGTGAAGCTGTGTAAGAGAACATATTGTTACAGTTTTTTGAACAAAAATTCATGCCTAACAGAGTGCATCCAGGCAGATGAATGATACTGAAAATGGATGAAAAATATGGTTCACTCTAGTCTTCTTCTGGATTAGAGGTGACTGCTGCTGAGCAGATCTTGAACGTTTAAACATTATTGATTAAATATAGGTCAATGGCATTTCATGACTACATCTAATATAGTAGCTTAAATGTTCACATGGTGGCTAGAAGTCTTTTTCTGCCTCATTAAAGGACTTAGATAAAAGAAGTTTACCATTTCAACAAGTGCTTTCCTGAAAATATAAATGACTAGGTGTAAGTATGCAATGTCGGGAAGATAAAAAGCACAGTACAGAGATATACTTAAGAAAGCAAGTGTTTATGTGCTTGATACAGTGTAGTTATAGTATATTACACAGAGTACACATGAGCTGCCTTGCCAAATTCAGATAGGATATAAATAGCAGTATTAGATGTTGGTGAAATTCTAAGTGGATACACACCGGTCTATTTTACAAGCAGTAATCCCTCTGCTGGCATTAGTATCACCTTCATTCATCACTTCACCATCATGGACTTTTTTATACTGCATCATGAAGAATTTTTGGCTAAAAATCTGAATATTGTTAACATAGTTTTTGTATTACTAAGCATTTTTGTCAACACTATACTTTTCCCATTTCTCTATTTGCTCTTGCCTTGTCTAGGCTACTTCTGGCTTTGTCTACTCAATACTTGACATTCTGTGCTCTCCTTAGACATCAAGTCAATGTCTGCTTGGTCAAGCACCCACACAAGTACTGGCTCAAATAACCTTATTTAGCTTCTCTGCTGCCACATATCCTGAATTTAGGAAAATCTTCCACTGATACTCAATATTCCCTGCTGCTGGATCACTATGTTGTCAGTGTGCTGCTACTGTCATGCTGGCTGATGACCTGGATGCAGATGTCCAGTGCATTAAGAATTGCAAGGATGAAGTGACTGGAGCAGCACAAACCAAAGAAGTAATTTTATTTTATATATTCAAATGCAAATTGTTCTTTATGAGGGTTTGAAATTCCAGCTTTCATGTTCAGGTTCCAAAATGGTGTCATGGTGTAATGTTTTAATGATTATCCCCTTGAGCCGTTGACAGAACACATTGACTGGATCATCATTAGTTGCTCCCCTAGTGCATAAACCTATATGATCAATATATTTCCTGACTTTGTTCAAAGGCAAACTATAATGATTCTGTTGCTCACAGAGTCGTACCCACACACTTTGATGCTTCCCCAAGTTTGATAAATGTAACCCTTTTTTAAGCCTCTGAATAATACACCACATAACCTATCCATCAACGTGATATGGCCCTGTCATTACAGTGCAGCTCTGAGGCTCCACACCTATTCATCAAAGGTCTTTCTTTGACCATAATGGTAAATTCTAAGTTCCTATTAATTTGTAAAGTTTCATATCATTCTTTTCTTTACTGCGAGCAGCAGACATTATATCTGTGGAAGAATTAGCAACAGCAGCATCGTAAATACAAGTGATACTTTTCATAAATGAGCCTCTTAATCAGGACTTGTTAGTAGCACACACGTTCTCATTTTTTAAACAGATCATAGGACAGTTCTTATTTAATGGGGCAGGGGGAGAGACTCATTGTCTTGTCTCCAGAAAACAGATGCCATGGGCTAAATATACTGCCAAACTTTCCCAATTTCCCCCAGTAGTACTTCCTCTAAGCAGTCCCATACACTCAGAATTTCCCCAAATCTGCCTTGTTATTTGAAAAAATACCAAGTGAATATAAAGAATCATGTGCTACAGGTAACTGCAAATTTCCTTGTAGCCTGGCTGGGACAAAAAAATAATCTCAGAAGCACGTCACAGAATGGAAAAGTCGAGTTTTAAACTGACTCCTTTTAAATGACCTTCAGCTGATGACATAGCACTCTGTCACAACCGCTTCTGCTGTACATCAAGTATTAGACAGACAATAAAAGGCTAATGAAAAA
Organism: Orthonyx spaldingii; assembly: GCA_013397795.1. Taxonomy (NCBI): domain Eukaryota; kingdom Metazoa; phylum Chordata; class Aves; order Passeriformes; family Orthonychidae; genus Orthonyx; species Orthonyx spaldingii. Next base: position 386,955 of record VZTJ01004014.1, on the reverse strand, counting down.
CACAGGGTATTCTTGAGTATGCCATAAATAAAATAACTTTACTTAATTAACAAAAATAGTGTATTAGCTAGCTTCATGATTAGTGGTCTAGCTATAGAGACTGTTCATAAATTCAATTACCTGGGATCAAATCTACCCAATCAGAACCTGTTCAATAGAAACTGGAAAATTTTGAAGAATAGTTGATCCACCCATGGCTTCGATTATAAAAGCCTGGAAAAAAAAAATCACCACCAAAGCAGAAAGACTTGACTGGTGAAATGTCTAATTTTTTTCTGTAGCAACTTATGAATGTGAGTTTTGAGAAATTATTCACAGTGACAAAGAAAATTGAAGCTTTTGCAATATGGTGCAAGCAAAGACTTACATATCTTCTGGAGAGAAAAGATGATAAATGCACATATTAAATACATTATTGGAAGAAAGTAGACTTGGTTGTCAGAAATGAATAGGTGTAAATGTATGTGCTTTGGACACATCAGGAGCAGAAATGGAAATAACCTTGAGAATGTAATTATGGAGTGAATGGTGACAAGTCATCATAATTGAGAGCAGCTAGAAAGAAGGTGGATAGATGACATGCAGTGGGCTGCTGTAACTTCAGTTTCTGAATGTTCAAAACTAGCAATGGATCATGGAGGATTTTAAAAATTCTCCTGTGAAGTCACCAATCTGCAGGTGCCAATAAATTGATTCTACTTCACTTCCAAGCAAATGAAAGAAGTGCTATCATTCTGTCAATACAGAGGTTTGTAAATTACAAATGTATTCATAAATATACACTTTTCCACAGTGGCTTAAATGTTATGTACAGTGATAATCCCTGTCATTTCTGAATGCACCAGGACACTACAAAAGTTCAGTGGCTAGTATATATATATGTGTGTGTGTGTGTGTATGTCTACATATATATATATATATACATACACACAGACTGGGGAACTAACAAATCAAGAGCAATCAAGAGCAGCCCTGTGCAAAAAGCATTTGGTGTTGCTGGTGGGTGAGAGGCTGGACATGACCCAGCCATGTGCACTCACAGCCCAGAGAGCCAAACGTGTCCCGGGCTGCATCCAGAGCAGTGTGGGCAGCAGGGCCGGGGAGGGGATTCTGCCCCTCTGCTCTGCTCTGGTGAGACCCCACCTGCAGTGCTGCGTCCAGTTCTGGGGTCCCAGTACAAGAAGGACATGGAGCTGCTGGAGCTGGTCAAGAGAAAGGCCATGAAGATGATCAGGGGGCTGGAGCATCTTTCCTGTGAGGAAAGGCTGAGAGAGGTGGGGTTGTTCAGCCTGGAGAAGACTCCAGAGTGATCTTTTAACAGCCTTCCGTTACCTAAATGGGACTTACAAGAATGATGGTGACAGACTTTTTAGCAGAGTCTGTTGGGATAAGACAACGGGTGATGGTTTTAAACCAAAAGAGTGTAGATTTAGACTAGATATAAGGAAAATATTTTTTACCAGGACAGTGCTAAAACACTAGAACAGTTTCCTCAGAGAGTTTATGGATGCCCCATCTGTGGAAACATTCAAGGTCATGCTGGACACGGCTTGGAGCAACCTGATCTAGTTGGAGATGTCCCTGCTTAC
>VZTJ01004014.1:305034-380693 GCA_013397795.1 Orthonyx spaldingii | reverse complement strand
CCGCCGCCCCGGCGGAGCTCGCGCGCCCCCGCCGCTCGGGAGTTTTGGCGCCAAGCTAAGGCAGCGCTGCGCGGCCGCACCCGGTACTGCCGGCCGTGTGCGGAGCTCCGCGCCGTGCGAGACTTACGGAGCGGCCTCGCCCCTGCCCCGGGGCGGGGGCTGGGGGCTCCTGGCCGGGCGTCGCCGCGGGCCGCGGGCGAGCAGGGGAAGGGGAAGGGGCGGGAGCGGCGCGGAGGCTCCTCCCGGGCTGCGCTTCCCTGGGCGGGCGGAGAGCGGCGCTGGGTCCCCGCGGCGCACGCTCCGCCCGAGCCTCCCCCTCTCCCGGCCGCCGCCGCCGCCGCTGCTGCCGCCACCGAGCCGCTCCCCCTCCCCCAGCTAGCGCTCCCGAGAAGGATCCGCCGCGCCGCGGAGCAGGAGGCGGTGGGAGCCCCCAGGGCAGCGGCCGGCGGGGTGGCGGCGGAGCGGCGAGCACCACCCGGCACGGAGGCTGCTCAATGCTGCACCTTCCGGAGCTGCATGAGGTAAAGGCGGCTCCGGGTCCCGCTTCCCCCCGNCTTTTTGTGACTTTTTTTTTTAACCTGATGGGAACCTCATCATCAAAACTATGCGTAAAGGGGTGTAAGAAGAAAGGAAACATTTGCTGAAGATGTGACAATTTAATCTCTCTTTTGAATAGAGAACAATGATGAAATAATTCCCTTTTTATTGTCATTAAAATGTTCTCAGCTTCTGCGCAAATTCAAAGTTATCTCCTGCGTTTTATTTTCCCGCCTCCCTCCCTTCCTCCCTCCCTCCCCCTCTCCTGTTGGCTTCTCTGCCTCCCGATAGTTTTGAGGCCTAACTGTTTAGGCCTCGTCTCCCGGCTCCGGGGCCGGTGTGTCGGCTCCGAACCACCCCCTGAGGCCGGGAACGGCGCCCCCGTTCCACCCCCCGGGCCGTAAGGGGCCCTCGGCCGCGGGGTATTCCTCGATTGGGCCCCAAATTTCATTGTAAAATCGTCGACTGCGAACTAACAGTGTTGGGCTGGAGCAGCGGCGCAATGAAAGGAGGCGCCGGAGGGGAGCGGAGGGGCCCGAGTCGCGGGGAGCGGCCGCGGGCTGCGCCTCGCTCCCGCCGGGATGCGGCGGGGGCAGCGCTCGGGGGCGCGGCCGGCGGGGCGATAGCCGGGGCCTTCGGCGAATTGAGGGTGAGGAATGGAAAAAGAGGGTTAGAAAGTCGTTTCCATTCTGCTGAACTTTTGTTTTCTGACCGATAGAGGCCGGTAGAGGACTGTGGAGAAGGAAAGTTTATAACCAGCAGCGCCAGGATGGACTTCCCTGCTACCCAACCAAAACCTGCTGCCGACGGTAAAATCATCTACTATCCTCCTGGAGTGAAGGAGATTACGGACAAAATTACCAACGATGAGGTGGTTAAACGGTTAAAGGTGAGCAATTCTGATCACCACCCTCTTCCCTGCAACTTTTGTTTGTTAAGGTAAACATTTTATCACTAGAATGGAGAACTGCCAGAGTTTTGTTATCCTTCCTGCCTGCAGACCTTTAAGGGAATATGACTTCCTTGCTTTTCCTTAAAAGACGAGGACCCATTTTTGTAATTCATTACTGTTCTCTTGCGAGTTCTCTCAGTGCCAGACTTGATACGTTAAATGCTAATTTGTACATGAAACATATCCACAGTTTAGAGGAGATGTCTGAAATGAAATCATAAGTCATAATTGCAGGATATATTAGCAACATTTTTTGGCAAGCTAGGTGGTTTTTTGGGTTTCCAGCATTTGAAGAAAGTATAGTTGAATGGGGAAACAAGTAGATCTATGTATATTCCTCATTAAAAAGATGATACTGTTTACAAAAAGCAAAGCTTAATTTCTGGAGTTTATGGATTGAGATTTTGAAATTGTTTCAAATGTAAAACCTGCCTTAAATTTTTCAATTTATACATACCGTTTTTTTCCTATTTAGTATAACTGACAAAATTGCTAAATTTTCCTAAGAAAAGGGATTAGAAAAGCATTTTTTCTGCTTGTTTGACAGCATCCTGGGGGACTGCGACTTCTATCTCTCTTTTTTATTTTGTTAATCACTTTTTCCACTGGAACAAAATGAAACGCTATTGTGATACAGTAGTATTATTTCTAAAGTCCATACTGAAAATAGAGAATTAAGTTGAGCATTGATCAAATATTGACACAGCTCGTTTGTTAACACCATGGTCTTTGGACCAAAGGTTTTTGTAACCTGGGATTTGGTCCTATGCCCAGGGTGGAGATGTAGTAATAATTGTTAGAGATTGGAAATATTTTGTGATCTGAAGATCTGTTTCCCATGACAGCAGTGACCCCACAAAGACTGAAAAATAGAAATCACAGTCTTGGCTGGTCAGTGAGTACATTGAAAAGTTTTCTTAGCTGTAAGTGTGAAGAGAACATAGGCTCTGCTTTTGAAACGGCAAGGCACATGTCAGTGTTTTTTTTTTGAAAACGAGCCTTATTGTCCATTTACAGTCTTGAAAATTATTGAATCGACAATTCCAGCCTAGTATTTTCAAAACTGCAGTGCAGTTTTGCCAGTTACAGGAGAAGATACTAGAGATGTGATTGTTTAGACAGATACCTTGGATCGAAGTCTGTGGAACGCAGAGGAATGCAGTTTTGCGGTGATCCTTGAAGCAGGTATTTTGTGCTAGTTGGTGGACTTGCCATGGTGAACTGTGTCATTCCTATGTAATAGGAATAATAGAACTTCAAATTCATGTGTACAGGTTCTGCTGAATTGACATGTGTGTGTATTAGATATAATTTTCAGGCTAAGAGCAGCCTTCTTTTCTGTCATCTTTTAATAAATTATTATTACGGAATTCAGACAGCCAGAAGATTTGAGACTAACTTTAAATGGGAACAAATACTTTCCTACTGCACCTACCATCACTGAAACGACAGAGAAGGATTTTGCTTACTGTATGGGTACTGTTTAATCTGAGTTAGAGGAAATTTTTTTGTCAGATATTGGCTTCACTGAAGCATCAAGAAAATGAGAAGTAGTGTACACCCTAGAATTAAACCAACAAGGTTATTTTTCTTTATGCTCATGTATAACATGTATGTTCTTTATGAAGCCCGTGCTTTTTTATATCAACTTAATTTATAAAAGCAAATTCAGTGTGGCATGTGGAATAGTATGATGATGTTGTGCTTGGGATGGAAATGCTTGAAAAAGTTTCCTTCAGTTTCTTCAAGTTTTCTTCAAAAGATAACTTTCCAGAACCTTAAATATGACTCAGTGATAAAAGTCAGCTTTAACAGAATATACAAACTCAGGCATGAGTCAGTTCTTGAAACTGTAGGTTTTTTTGTCATCTTTGCCATGTGTCAGCCAAAGATGCTCTTACAGAAGATGTTTCTTACAGAAAATGTGCAACTTAGAGTGTTGGCCACCAGGCTGTGGGTCAGTTCCTGCAAATTTTTGTTCTTTTAGCTTGTTGAAGTCATGGTCAACTTAATTGGTTACGAATTTGTGTCCTTATTAGCAAGTTTTCTGATATTGCATCTGTATTTTTGTGTCCAGACCTCTTCTCCTAATGAAAGCTTTTCTTATTATTGGAACTTGAGACATTCTGGGCACCTGTCCCAGAGTGCCTGAGCAGCAGCTTTTGTGCCAAGGACTTTTAAAAAGAATGTTTTTATATCCTTTCCCTCCTTCTGCTTGGGGTTGTGGGTAATAAAATGTAGGCTAGATACTTTCAAAGTGTTTTGATATATCTGTATGATAACATTACCACTGTCCTGAAAATGAAAATACTGAGAATTTAAAAATTATTGTGCATCTTTTGAGGGATGTAGAAAGGAAGTGCCTCAGGATTGCATATATATGGCAAATGGAACACAAGTTGAGGTGCTTAATGGAGTCAAAGCTGGTTTCTGGTGTGTTAGATCACATTGATGGTTTGGTGCCTTCTTAGATTGGGGCAGTATATGATGTATGGTTTCAGCTGTTGAGGAAGTGATGTTAACTGGCGTGCTGTGACTGGAGTCAAGTGTCCGTTCAATAGATCCAATTGAGTTTAACCAAACTAGGCAGCCAGCATGCAGCAGAGTGTTGAGGGTTACTGTACTTTTGACTACAAAATACTTTTTTTTAGGTCAGTCTTTACAGGGCAGATGTTCAAGTTAGATAGTGATTATTTTCAGGGCTGCAAGTTAGATGCATGACAGTGTGGGTAAAGCTTGTGTAAAGGGGTGGTAACTTTGACTTAACCAAGTGATAGAAGGGGAAAACAAACAATTCTAAGGCACCCAAGAAGCTCTTCTTCAGTTCCAAGATCAAGCCAGAAACTAAATGAAACGTGAAAGCAATTGTGTTAGCAAAATTATATTTCTGTCCATAAGATAGTTGAAGGTTGAAAGAAGTTTTAGAAACTTGGCATCAGCTTTGCTGCTAAGCTCATTTATGACTATTCAAAATTTTCAAAATTGACTGTATTTTACTGCCTTGTTAAACTCCAGACTTGTGTATCAGTTTCAGTAAACTGTTAAATCTCAGATATAACTTTGATCACAAGAGAATATTTAAATGTCACTTATATAAAACATTTTAGTCATTATGAGTAAGATTAATAGTAGTGTACTTAATTGTCAGATACATTACAAATAGCCTCATCAATCCAAAATGCATAGAGACTGATTTTCTCGGTGACTGACATAAACAGCCCTTGCAGGCAGAGCCAGAACTGCCACTGAAATCTGTGGGGCTCTCATGCTTGTCCCAGCCCCTGTTCTGTCCCCTCTTTACATGCATTTTGTTTTGCTGCACACCAGAATGGAAGGGTTGACAGATCCCTATTAAAACTTAGCAGGGAAAAAACCAAACCAACCAACAACAGAACACCCACCCCTCCCCAACAATGTTAATTTTAGCCTGAACCATTTTCTTGTGTAATTTGTCACAAGAACTCACAAATAATTGTACTGGCATAGGAGAAAAAACAACTTCGTTTTGTGACAGTCCTACCTTAGAATGTTGAAGGAACTTCAGAGTGGATTTGAATGTGAAAGATAGCAGATGTTTCCTTTTGAGATAGAGATGGGGATATATGCATTGTTTCTGGAAAACTATCATGCCTGCTAGAGTTTTTAATGTAAAAGAAAGAATGCATGATGGTGAGTTCAGATACAGCTTTGTACTAAAAACTGCACAGTTTGGCAAAGTGTAAGACAAGTCTGTAGAAAAAAAGAAAATACTTACAGTGCAGCATTTTCTTTTGCCTAGAGATATCAGTGTAAGCAACACTAATTCATAAAATCTGTAAAAAGCACATTTAATCAGACACTAAAAATACAAAAGTAAAAAAAGTTTCTGTAACTTTTCAAAAGAAATTATTAATTTCAGCATGGAAATTTTTAACAGGTTTAAGGCAGCGTTTAAAAATGTTTCTGTGAAATTAAGTTTTATTGGTTAGAATTTAGTGAGGGAGATAGAGTTCTTTATCATAGCTGGGTTAGGATTCAGGTTTTTGTTTTGTGGGGGGTTGGGTTTTTTTGGGGAGTGATTGTCCTCTTGTTTTTCAGTCAGTCCAATAGTCTTGTTCCTTTTCCCGTGGTGACAGTTTGGCAAGGTGTGTGCTGTGAAAGTTGCTTTTGATTTCTATGCCTCCCCACATCCTTTCATCCTCTCTCCAATTCTCCCCTTGCCAGCCCCACCCCACGGCCTAGCTTGTGACCATCTGGAGAAATTAGCACTCCAGGTGTGTCTTGAAGTCTTCCCTGTCTTGTCCCTTGGCATTCCTTAGTTATCTTAGTGCCAGAACGTAACAAACACCCTCCCTCTCCTTCCTTCCATTGTCTTTCTGCATGTTCCTCTGATTATTAGGTATTGGGCCTTTTGTAGTTTACCTGTTGTGTCTCTGTCTTCATACCACTAGAGACAGCTAATGCTAATAATTTGTCATAGCATGCACAGATGTTTTTTAGGCAGCTGTTACATAATGTTAAAACTGAGAAAGGTTGCTTGTTGCTACTTAAATGTTTTGGAGTAGGCTGTAGTTATGTGAGAGCAAAAAAAAGTTACTCTTAACTAACCCTGATATTTCTGCATAAGTTAATGGCCACTCTGAGGTTGTGTTGTTAGATGGACCTTTGATCTGATCTGGCTTTTGCCTAGCTAGTTATTTTAAACAAGACTAAAAAAGTATAACTTAAAATATCATCTGGTAGAAGAAAATCTGTTGTGTCACCCACAAGAATTTGGTATGTTTGAGGGAAAAAGGTATACATATTAAGTGGATTGGATAGTATATTAACTAATAAGCACTCTTTGCTGGCAAGACTTAGATGACATAGGTGACTTGCATGTCATTCTTATATTTAAGAATTATAAGTAATTCTGTGAAGGTCATATAGCCAGGTTACAGAAATGATCCACAGTTAATTATTCTAACAATTTTAAAACTTTCATTAATTGTATTTAACTGCAGACTGCAGTTGCAATATTCTTGAGCTATTGCTGGCCACGTAAGCCTAAAGTCAAATTTTTAATTTGATTTTGCTCATAGTTTAATCTTTTTAATTAGTTTCAGTCTTGTAACAATCAAGTTTTTCATTAACTAGGACAGGCCACTAGTCAGAGAAGAAGAAATTGTGTTCTGATTTTTTTTCAATGGAATATTAACCAATTGCTTTGTAAATGTCCCAATTTTGTCAGTCCTTAGAGGAACAGACCATGTAGGCTTACCAAGTCCACCCAGATGTTACTGAATTTCAAACTGATTGATGATGACACCCTTTGTTTTTTTATCTGATAATTTTCTTTTGTTACAAGTGTGTCAATAATTAATGACAATTTCACATGTACAATATTATTCTAATGGTTTCCCAGCAATACTAAGATAAATGTATTGTGAAAGAAAAAAAATCCCCTATTTCAAAGGGAGGGGAAAACCCAAAAGGTTGCTGAATTAGAAATGATAACTTCTGATGTCTGACCACTGAAATGGACAGACTAGTTCAGAAGCCTTTATGTCCTCATTTATTCTGGTATAAGTCTCAAAGAATTTTTAATCATATTCTTGTGCTAATGCTTTTTTGTGAGGTGTCTGCATGATGTCAGTCACAGAAGATGGGGAACTGAAGGGTTACTGAAAAGGAAAAAAGCAAACCCCAATACCAGAAAGACAAGCTGGCTTTATGTGCCTGATTCGGTATTTCTAAGTTGTGACTTCTGAGGTGAAGTGCATTCTGCTGCACTTTACACTTGCAGTTGAGGCTGCAAGTGTCTTTGATTTCAGTTACATTTCTGAGTGTCCAGGGCTTCTGTAAATCAGGCCTCGTCATCTCTCCTTAAAAACCCAGAAAATGACTAATGTTTTCTGTGAAAATGGTGCAACACGCTGTTTAACAGGCATTGTATAGAAACTTTGTAAGAGGTGGGAGGCTGGCATGCAAGTCTTCAGACTTCACCAGGTCAAAATATGGCACAGAATGTTCCTTTTCTTCAAATATTTTCCTTCAGTTATAGTATTCTATCTTTAATAAAGAAGAAAGGCGATCTTTGAGCAATATGCTTCCCTACCAAACAACCTTGATTAACTCTGGAACAAGTTTTTTAATGTGAACAGAACCAAGTAATGGCTTCAGGATTTTGGTTGTGGTGCTTCCTTTTGTATGTGTAATCACTTACCAAGTACTGTATTAACATTAGTATTACAAACACTGATTAGAAGTTTGAGAAGTACAGGATTACTTACCTTGGAAAAGAGATGAATAAGAGTTGCTGTGATAATAGTAAATTACAAATTTCTGGGTTTGTCCCCCTCTTCTAAAACTGAAACAAACTGTTGAAGGCTAAATATTACGTAGAGGCATACTGGAAACCTGCAGCAGACCAGAGCTCTACTGTTGTTGTCAATATAAGTGACATGATTTAGTCATATAAATCACTTGAGGTGGATATGCAAGCCAGGATGTATTTTTGTGGTATAATGTGGGAGACTTTTTGTGAATTTAAATGTTTGAAATAAAGTTTGGATACAAAATCCGTGACTTACTGCATTCTTATGAGGAGTTTGTATGCCTACGTTTGCAAAACAGCAGGAGCCTTAGCTGTGCTCAAAGACTCAAAGGAAGTGTTAATCTCTTACTAGCGATATGAAGTGAAAGGAGAACTGTCCCTGGGCTTGCAGACAGTAATATGGAGATGATTGATAGAAAGGGAAATCAAACATATATATGGTTACGTTTTTTCCCTGCCTACTTGAATCAATTAATGCTACTTTGTCTGCTTAATGTCAATGTGCATCGTCTGCTATAAAAAAAAACCAAAAAGCACAACAGACAAAATAATTAGCAGATCCTTGGTCCACAGTATATATTACAGTCATTTTGACATTTTGGTAGTTAAAGAAACCACACCTTTGTTTAGTCCCCAGTCTATGTTAAACATTTTTCATATCTGAGGGGTTTTTTCCAGACTGCGGTGTCTTGTTAATCACCATTGTTACCTAGAAATCTAAAACACATGCTTATTATTGGTGTCACTCAAAGCAATGTGTATTTGCTGGCTTTGCAGCTGCAGTAAACTAATGAACTGTATTCCCATTGCTCTGCTGACATCAGAATTTGGCTGTTGTAAAGATCTCTTAAGCGTGATGAAATACTGCTGAGGATAAACAAAGATTAGATTGGCACAATGTAGTTTCTGCTCAGGAATGAAGATTGAAAACTTTCTGGTACCTGGATAGCATGGGAATATTCTAAACATATATTTTATTTGTGTGAGACAGAAGATAAACCTGATGGAGGTGTCAGAGCTTCAGTGTTAGGATCAGTTTTGCAGCCACAGTGGGGGAAAAATTCTTTCAAATTTGCTGTGAAGGCTGATCAGCCTTTTTAATGTCTTAGTCTCAAGTGAGTTCCTGTTTCTTTCTAGTTGTTCAGTTATATTACCTAATCTTAATGGTACTCTATTGTCTTCCACGAGTACAGCCTGTCACGTTTTGCTGGAATACAGTTTGGTAGTCATTAGCATTTTAGGCCTCATGTCTTTAGTTTCTAATGCTAGAAATGATGACATCTATCTCCATGAGATTTATCAAAACTTTCCAAACTATTGAAACAGAGAAAAGGTTTTGTACTGGCCAAATGTATTCATAAGCATAGAAGAGACATGTCTTTTCTATTTATCAATAATTTTTGAACAGATACAGATATCAGAGATGAAAGAGAAGGAGAAAGAACATTTTTTTAAAAGGATTTTGGAGAAATCAGATATTTCTGGAGTTTTCCCAAATACCATTCTTTGGTGTCTACAGCACCTGAAAAATGCACATGCTTAAAAAAAAAGTAGCTAGATTAGTAGTATTAGAATTTGCTTGCAGTCGTTAAAGTATTCCCTTTCATCTGCAATTGTTGTCTCTCTCTTTCTTACTGCACTCTCTGGAAATAGCCTGATTGACCATGAGCAAATAGCTTAACATCTGCAGGTTTACAATATTTTTAAAATATGTGACTTACTGATCTTTAAACTTTTATCAGTGCATCTAATGTGAAGGCCCATTGAAAGACCAGCTGTAAACTTGTGCTTACTATTAAAATCTTATTACTGTTTTTTTAAGTACCCAAAAATCAGTCTCTCAGAAACTGGAGGAAAGCGTTTGTGGGTCTCAATTTACTTTGTATATGTGATAGAACTTTGCCTGGAAAAATGGTTTTTACCTTGCTTTTCTAATGAAATAGGTTTGATTTCTTTGTTACTGATCTTCCCTGAAGTTACGTTAGTTCAAAACTTGCTGGCATCAGAGATGGAACACTTGTCTAATTGGTGCTGAGCAGAGTAGAGACAGACGAATTCTGTTTACACAAAGGAACATGGACCAGCACTGTTAAACATTTCAAAAGGCAGCAGCCCATGTGTTAGCTGGAATAAATTCAACTAATTATTTCATGGGTGTTTCAAATGTTTTAAGGGATCTGCTGCCCCCTCCCCAGCTTTCTGCACACAGCATCCAAAGGAAAGTGGGCAGGTAGTGCAGGAGGATGAGAGCAAGAGATGGAGCAGCTCTCTGAGAGGAGAGTGATGGGGAAGAGTTCTGTTGGATACCAGCCAGTGGCAATTTTGCTGCCTGTGATAAAATCAATTTCATATGGCAGCAGTACAGGAGATAAACAAGTAAAATAAAGCTCAAAAACTTTTTAATACTCTCTTAAGTCACAAACTGGTAATGGGTGGTTCATGGTATTTGAAAATATTCTTAGTTTTTAAACTTAAAAGTGATGGTTTTTAACAATTAAATATGATACCTGTATTCTGTGCTCATCTTGATGAAGATTTCTTATGCAATATGGTATTACTGAAAAGGTAAAGCAATAATAAAAAAAGCCAGCCTAAAAACCCAACAAAACCCAAATCACTCAAAAGTAGTTTAAAATCTCAAAAGACAAAGAATAAGTTCTTTAGTTGATGTTTTCTATAGTGGTTTTTTCCATAATTAGCTGTTTCGGGTTTTTCTGGCTGCTTAGAGTCAGGATTATGTTACAAATGCTGGAGCAGAATGTGTGCAATGAAACTATAGTTGAACTCAGGAAGTGCTTAATATAAAGAAATTGTGCAGTGTGAGTGTTAAGTTGATGTCAATAGCGATGTGACTGTGAAAAGAAATTTGTTATAATAAGTTGTTCCTTGAAAAAAGTAAGCTAATTGACTTCTGTTACAAATTCAATGTAAGGAAGATGTGGTTGCATATTTCACCCTAAAATTTTTACTCTCTTTCGGCCCATACAAAGTATGATAAATCTTGTTATTTTAATATCATTTTGTACCATTCTGGTACCATTTGAAAATGTATGCATGTACTTAATTATCCAAATGCGGTAATGGTTCTCTGTAATAAAGTCATGACTGAAATTTAATCAAACTATTCATAATTTAGTAGGAAATCATTTGAAAGTAAATTTTGCAGAATATAAAAATTGTTCTTTTCTTGTGGTTTAAGAGTGTAAAGCCTGATATTCAGTCACTTAACTCTGACTGCAGTGCATTTCCGTGGGTCTTATTCCTGTCAGTCATAAAGGAAGTAATTTTTCTTTTAAAAAGTTCGTTTACATGAAGTAGTGAAGAGGAATAATTCAGAAGTTATGCTGCTTTGTTTGCTCAATGGCACAATGTATTGTGGACTATGTGAAGGGAGGTTTCATTCTTAAGCTGTTGCAGTAGTAAGAATAAAGCAAGTAAACTCAGTACTTTGTGATGATGGTAAAAACTATTCAGTGATCTGGGAGAGATGGAAAAAGTGGCCCTATATGTGTGGGTTTTGACAGGTGTTTCCTTCTCATCACTGAAGTGCTGCAGAGTTAACATTCATTCATCTAGAAGGCAAACAAAGAAACGCAAGGCAGCTTTAAAGCTTTTTTTCCATGAAAATACATGTTTATTTAAATGCCTGATTCAGTCGTTCTTTATAAATGTAGTTGGCATGTGCCATTATTCCTGAAAAATTCTAATCCAGCTCTTCTTGAAAGCTCCTACGCCCGCTATTGCCAGTAGATCAGTGGCAAGAAGTACTATTTTTGCTCATGTGAAGTCACTAAATGAAGGTCTAGAAGTTGCATTTGTGAGATGTTAGTAACATTTTTTTCTTAGAAAATGTATGTAGAATATGAAAGTAGGCATAGCTCTATAGCCAAAGGGAAATTGGGAAATCTGGAAATAAGGTTTCAGCTTTGTTGCACTTGAAACTGGTAGTCTAGACTGCTGTAAAATCATGAGAATTTTGCTTTAGGAAATGGAGGGTTCACTAAGTACAAAAACTCTATCTTTGTAGAATATATACACATTAATAGAACTGGAAGTAGGTCAGTAGAAAACTTAATAAGCCGTTAAAAAAATTGCTTTGAAATGGGAGTAAAAACCAAGTTTAGTGTCTGTGTTTCTAAATCTCAGCTGGGAAGGTGGGGGTGGTGTGTAATGTTTTCCAGAGTTATGGTCTTTTGGTCCTAGCCTGTGTTTCCCTTTAAAGGTTAAATCACCTTCAGTCAGATTACAGATTAAAAAGATGCCATTTAATTTTGTTTCACTTTGACATTTTAGATACTGTTCTTAGTTTAGGTTCTTGTGCAAATGGGAGCATTCTGGTTTGAGCTGGATATGCTATAGAGATTAAAGAATACTCATCCTAGAATTGGAGCTCTGTGTGTCACTCCATGTCTGATGCTAAAATTGGGTTCTGATACCTGTGTGTGTCTGTGAGGATGGAGTTCTCCATTAGATTTTTATCTGACAGTGCAGCGGGTTTGAGAAGTGCCTTGAGGGACTCTCTCTCACAGGCTCTGCCTCCTGAGAATTCATACTGTGGAGCTGTGCCCCGATTCCCACTGTTGAGACTTCTCAGAGTTATTCTGACTTGAGTCTGTATGAGGGCTATCATGTGTTTCTGTACAGAATCTGAATTGATGCCTCTCAACACCTTGGTTAAAAGCCTGGCATCATACAGCACCCCCAGAAAATTAATTTTAAAACTAGCCTCAAAATTTTAGAAATTAAGAAAATATTAGTTGCTGGTGTTTTTTGGAAGATTTGTTGAGAGTTTTCCTAATATTTTTCATTTTTATCAATCTTCTGCTCAAAAACAAAGCTATGGGCAAAAATAATTTCATCAGGAAGGTAAAAAGGTGGAGGAGTAAGTAATGGCAGGTTGGTTCTGTAGAGTATTGCAAGTTAGTTTAGTAATCTGAGTTGACCTGCATAGTGGGTATTCTGACATACTCAAAATCAATTTAGTTGGTCTAAAAAAAAAATTTAAAAAAAACCTATTTCTCTTTATAGTCTGCCAGAATTGTGTTCTGGAAACTTGTCATCCTGGCACTGTTGTATCTGACTGCTTTTGAGTACTTTAGGTTGATGCTGCTACTGAAGAAACAGTTCCTCATTTTCACTGCTGCTGCCACTGCTGTTCAGGAAGAATAATGGTTCAAAGTAATTTTCCTTATTCGAGTCACCAGCACTCTTAAAGTCATAGAAACAAATCAAATTGGTGAAGAGTAAGAGGAGAAAAAGTTAAAAATAAAGGCACATAGTGCCTGTAGGGAAAGAGGGGAAAACTGGTATAGTTGGAAAGGATGAAGTTGCTACACAGTAGGTGGAGGATTGCCCTGAATCAAACCCTGGTGTGTGGGAGCACAGACACCAAAGCCAGCACTTTGAGCCAGTTAAATACTCTTGCTTCTTGTGGGCCATTCTTTTCTCCATGCCAATCCAGATGTATCTGTGGCTTGCAGGATACTGGATGGTGGAAGTGTTCCTGTTCAAAAGCACTTATCTTTTTCCAGGGAAGTTTTCGTTTGGATCAGTGTGATTTGCACAGTCACCTACTACCCCCTCCTTGCTTTGACAGAAGCTGTATGACAATATTGGGGTGAACTATTACTTGCAGTGACAGCTTAATTTGGAACACCGTGTTCATTGGATTTGACCTTACTAAATCAATTTTTAAGTCATTAAACTACACCATGAGATTGAGCTGAAGTAGTCTCACCCTCCCCTGTCATTTTTATAGCCATGTAATGAGGTGGTTCAAGAAGCAGATATATCTGAAAAGTAACCTGGGCAGAAAAAGAGCTTTTTCAGTAGTGTCACTTATCAGCCACATACATGCTGGCATAATGGAGGGGCAGATCTAGCAGATTTGGGTTAACTCACACAGCCATGAAACTGCACCCTAAGAAATTCTACAAACACCCCCTCTATTTGTGAGGCGGTATCTCTAAAAAACGTGAAGTGTGTCCCTTGTTTCAGGGAGCTGCAAATGCCAGCGCAGTGAATGATGTACTGGCCTTCCATGTCTGAAAAAAGAAGCTAAGAAACAGAGGAGAACATTCTCTGGTTACAAACAATTGAAATCAGTGCTGTGTTTATCCACAAATGTGTGGATTTTGCTGGTGCCAGAAATTTTGGACAAATGTGAATGTTGGGGAATCCATGATGAATTTTCTGATGTTTAGCTGACTAACTGCAGTAATAGATGCCATTCATCCTAATGCATAATTGCTTTCAAAATAAATTGATTTTCTATTGGAATTCAGAACTGATGTAGTAATAAGTAGAGAGAAGCACTTAGATAACACCTCTCCTTTCTCTAGGATTGTTTGTTTTTCTCTTTTTCCCCTTATTGTCTGTCCTGTTTGTACCTAAGAAGTAATTTGAGGTTTCAGTGTTTTTCAGGCTCAGTTCCGTACCAGTATTATGGTTATGAGGTGCAGTCTTTGATGTTTAGACTGATCTTTTCCTGTTCTGCAGTCCAAACCACTGAGTCTTGTGCTATGACTTGAACTAGAGTAGGTGGTACAGGCCAGTGCTTGCAAACAGATTTGCCTTCATGCTGACTCTCATTCTTACTGGTTTTTTCCCTTCCTAATGCCTGCTGTAGTTGATTGTTCTTTAAACAAAGACGTGTACTAACTTACAGGATGTGCATCTGTCTGTAGGGGAGTAACTGTATGCATACATACACAGAGACAGAGATGAATCTTTTATTTCCAGATAATCACACATGCAAAAAAGAAAATTGTACTACTGTGCAGATAGGCACCATAAACAGCTTTCTTCCCCAAGCATGAATTGATAAAACGCAAGTAGTAGAATCTTTTTTGTGTGTGTATGTCATATCAAAGCCAGTTATTAACACTCCACAGGGCTTATAGGAGGAATAGACCCCAATTTTACTCTTGCACATGAAGCACTTCCAAAATTATTCATAGAAAGTGAAAACCCTGCTTCTTGAACTCAGTTAACTAATATATTTTACACTTTGGGACCTGGGAGTTGTGCAGAACATACTAAGGACTCTTTAATAGGCCAGAAATCCAGCTGCTGTTGAAATACGTTGGAACATAATTTTGTTTATTCTTCTTAGAGGTGGTGTTTACAAGGAGTTTGCACTTTTTTAGTGGTTATGTGCATTGATGTTCTGTAGTTGCCAAACTTCAGCTAACCTTAGAACTGAATTTTGCCTGCTTTTCTGCTAGTAATTTGTTTGTATATGGGAACTTGTATGAAAATAGCAGTGTGGGAATGTTGCCAGAAACTTTTGGATGAAGTTATATAGATAATTTTGATTATACAAATCCTTACTTTGAAATAATTTGATTTCACCTCATCATTGTGGTTGTGGCTTGTTCGGTTTAGTTGTTTCATTTTATATTATTATTGAAGTAAGCCTTTACTGTTACTCTTCAATTCAGAAAGCGTCAAATTAATGCTTAAGAAATGAATGCACGGATACGCTTTGCATATATTCACCTCTGAGCAGTGTGTTGGAATTCCTGGGCTTCAGTCTTTTTGTTTGTATATAAATTCTGGAGACCTTAAGTGACTCTTGATTCAAAAATCTGTATTTACATGGTAAGTCTTTGATAGTCTGTGAAAAAAACCTGTGAGTAACCAATACCATTCATGACCAGTGGATCAAATGTTCAGAGGTTTGACCAACACAAAGCAATTTGGGTACATTTATGGGAAGCAGGATGGAGGCTAATACCTATTTTACTGTAAACTGACTTTGTGCTGTCTTAATCCTGACAAGAATGCTTGCAAAACCATCATACTGAAAACGAGGGGGAAAGATGTTCTGGGTTTCCTGGGCTTCTCTACAACTGCTGACTAGGAGATCCTGCTTTCTCACCCAAGAGAAGTGATAAGCACATAGGATATAAAATGCTTACACTGGAAGAGTATATTCAGTGATGAAAAACTACTTTCCTACCACTTGGGCTCTCAATACCTGACTCACACAAGAATCAGCTGTCTTCTGACCTCTGAAGGCAGCTCCTAGGCAAATTCAAAACAAGTACTGTAGACACAGTGTCAACAACATTCAGGTGGCCACTACTTGATTTGGATGTTACCCCATGATTTTACCATTTTTTAACCCTATATGTGAGCAGTCAGAGCTCTGGCAAAAGAAAGATGCTTGAAGTTAAAGCAGAACAAGGTGATGGTTTCAAGCAGGCAACAGGAGGCATTTCCCTGTGTCCTTCAGTTTTCTTTGCTAAATGTTTCCCTTTGATACTTCTTTTTGGTCCTTAGTACAGGAAGTACTTACCTTTAATGAGGAAACTGCCAATAGTGGAATCTGGGAGTGACATCTTTTGGCCTCTCTCGTTGGCTAGGAATTTGAGCCCCGTCTGCATGAGGGTTATTTGCTCTACTCTCAACATCTGGAGCAGAGTTCTATAATTAATCTCATCATGAATGTATCGGTATTCTGGGACTACTGAATAAAAACGCTGAAGCATTTTCCTCAAGATCCATTACTTGATCTGCTTGTCTCCTCCTCCACTTCTCTTCCATAAAATTAATCGTAAAATATTAGGTCTCAGCCATTTTCTGTAAGGTGCTAAGGGCTTCACTTTAATGTCTGAATTTCAGGCGCTAACATTTGTAGTTGACAGCTTTTGTTTCCTCACCACACATCTTAGCCAACAGCATTTTTAGGATGTCCAGTGAACTGTTGCAGCTATTGAAGACTATTGCAAACTCTACAATTTGTAGGCCAAAGTGCGTTCTGAAGTTTTCATTCCTTGCTATGAAGATTGCAAAATGTGTTGATTTTGAATTTAAAAAAAACCAAAACAAGGCCACCAATTCAATCAGAATACTGCAGTGTTACAGTTTTCTATTTAGGATGGGAAGATGAGAAAGCAAACACAGCAAGGGGCGTTCCACTGGGGGTTTTTTGTGAATGAGTTCAGTATACGTGATCTGCATGCTGTGATCATGAGATTGATTAAAAAAAGAAAAATACTCAAAAAACCACAGAAAAACAACTTACTGAACATGAATGAAAAAGTTTCATCCTATTCTGGCTTTTGAAGAGTAAGAGCAATGGAGTTTCATGTATTTTAGGTCTTATATATGCAAACTTAAGAGAAACATAATACTTTTATATAGGATTCAGGACCTGAAGGCAATAACTATACGGTCTAGAATGGTTTTAGATAAGAAAAGTTAAATTTTGTGCCTATGTGTAATGCCTTATGTATGTTTAAGAATGACCAAGTGGTTTATTTTGACATCATCTAGTTAACTAGTTGTCAGTTCTCCTGCAGAGTTTGTATGTGAAAGAGATCTGTCCTTCTACAGGTAACATTTCCCCTCCTTTTTTTAGTTTTCCCAATCACTGGGTTTTTTATGATATATTGAACCTCCAGCACATGCATGTGAACTACTGTTCTGAGATCACTGCAGCTGAGCAAGTGAAGCAAAATCTCTGTAATTTTTGAGTCAAAGAAACAAAGATCATTTACAAATGAGGCGTTATTTTAGCTTCAGGCCACCTCAGTCCAGTACTACTGATGAAGTGGCTGCTTTCTTACGTGTTCTGGGCAATCATAAGTTTTTGGGCTGAGGCTTGATGCATTCTTTGTAAGCTTCTCAGATTTTTCTTTGACACTGTCTCTGTGTCACAGATGCAGGTGTTTGTGAAGTGACCAAATCCTGTGCCACTAGGTACCAACTTTATGGTCATGCTTGGGGTACAGGTTAACATTGTTTCAGCTGTCTGATCTTAGAAAGGGAATCAGATGAGTTTTCCTGCTATTTCAAGTGAAGGCAAAAGTTGCAGTGAATGCACTGTCTTGAGACATTGGTTCTGTTGTAGTGCTGGAATTTACTGAATGAGGTTAAATAATGCACTCAGAAACTGTAAAATGTAGTGGGTAACAAAGCATTTCTGATGAAATACTAAACTGGATCTTAAAGTAATTCAAGGGGTATAATCTCAAGAACCTCTCTTAAGTCTCACCTCCTGTATGGTTTTGCACCTTTGGCATTGAAATTTCTCAAATTTTGTCATGGTGAGGATAAGTGATTTTTCTGGATGAACATGCCAAAGTGTTTTGCAAATACAGAGCTACTGTGTCTCAAGTGCTTTTTTTTAAGTATTCTGGACCTTCAGAAATTTTGTGTGACTCCCGTTTTAGGCATTCTTGATGAGGATATTGCTGGCAGCTATTTAAATTATATCTGATACTTGCAGGTTGTTGATTCCAACAATGTAGTTTAGTGAAATGTTATTTTCAGCTAAATTCAGCATTATCAATTCTGAGACTGAATTTGAATGGTGTATTTAAATATATAAATTAAGCATTAAATACATAAAGTATGTATTTTAATAAAAAATGTTAAACATTTTCCAGACTTCAACTTTGAGAAGTCTGCCAGATGTGAGTTTTTCCTTGCATAGTTATGTGAATTTTTTTCCAGAGAATTTATTCACAGATAATGAAAATGTTATACTAATTGGAGAGCTTCCAAGTAAAGCAGAAATGAACGTAGAGGTTAAAATGAGAAAACACTGCACAACACAGGTGGTATGAGTGGTTTCACTAAGAATAGTTTGGGGAAACAGTGTAATGATGGATACCTGGTGTCTGCAGTGACAGTGGTTCTGAAGTCTCTTTCTAGCAGAGCAACGACATGGCAGTGCTCTCTCATTTTTGGAACCTTAATGAACTTTACATATTTCACAAATGAAGTTTTAGTACAAGACACTCCTTATTGGAACTTAAGTCAGTCAGTTTTTGAAAACATTCTTAAAACAAATGTTGCATTAACTCTTTATATCTGATATACTGCCTGCTTCTTATCTTAATAAAATCAGTAGCTATAAAGCTGATCACATACGAGGAATGTTGAGGGACAGGTACAGCAGTTAGGGTCATATTCTAGCTCTCTACAAGGAAGGAATTTGGTAGAACTGATAGGCAGAATAGTTGCAGAACTCTTGTGATGGAAGCGAGGAGTTACTTTAGTTATCAAAATACTACAGAAAAATTCCCAGACAGGACTTTATTAGCCTGACATTAAAAATAACTGCAGTAAATCAGAGCAAAGCCACCACTGCTCTGGGTTATATGACATAATATCCTCTAAAACAATATTACTAGTCCAGAAAGGCATATTAGAGCTCTACAAAAGCAGGAATTTGATTTTTTTCCCTTTAATTAGGTAATAAAAAGTCGTGGTTTTGTAAACAGAGTACGTATTCTGGATTTGAGATAATTTTCAATCAGCTCAAGATTGAATTGCTTGAAAATATTATTAAAATGTTTAACAAAATTGGAAACAAGGGAAAACATAATCCTGTTTCTGGTGATTGGGTGTAAATGTCAAGACCCAGCAAATAAAAATAGTTATGATATAGAGACACAAGTGGGAAAACCTGGGTTTTTTTCTTTTTTTTTGTTGCTCTCCTGTCCTTGCCTTTTTATTTTTACTTTTTCATTGAACATACAAATGCACATTACGCCCATACTGAAAATGGAGAAGTGTACATATACTGTATTATAAAATGAACAGTAACAACATTGAAACCAACATTTTAAGTACTGTCCTGTAAAGTCCACGAAAATGCTTTCTGTAAATAATATATTCGATTCGAAATATTTCCACACTTTTAATAGTGGCAATTATGATGGTAATATGAGTTTCTTGAAGAATTTTAATGTTATTCTTTGCTACCTACGTTAGAATCACATACATAGATGTATCATATTGATCTTACAGGCTTGTTGCTCAGAAACTCAAATGTCCTGCACATAATCATTATGTCCTTAGCATCATCCTTTTGCTGAGCACTGTGGATTTGACTTTTCTATCCTTATATCAGCAAGATCAGTGCCTTTTATTTTTCCTTTAGTCTCCTACTTGATTTTAATGACAATTTTCAAACGGAAAATTTCTTAAAAATATTACTCATTTCACACAGATCAGAAGTCAGTCTATTATTTAGGGGTTCTTGTCATTATGCACAGTAAAATAATTTAGGCTTGCTAAATGACTTCTAGAAATATAATACTTTACATACATTTATTAGTAATTTTCTTACTCCTTACTGAAAAATTGAGACTTACAGCCAGGAAACCACTCCAGCTAAGTTTCAGGTCCAATTTTTTTGCATCAGTTTTTCCTGTGCTTTAAGAATTTTCAGAAACTTTGTTTTTGATGGGGCTAGTTAAAAATAAAATGAGACCACCAGACAAACACAAAGTAAGAAAGTTCTTGCATTTTGCTTTCAGTCCATTTTGTAGTGCCTTCATTTTGAGCTTGGTACCTGCTTGAAGACAAAGCTTGGTGGGGGGTGGTGTTGCTGATACAGGTAACAGTGCTCAACAGGTAGCAAAGTTATCTGGTAAAATAGTGCTTCATTGGAGAAGGATAATTTGTCTGAAGAGAAGTTCTTGCAGCAGTGCATCTCGCTCGGTAGGCATGGCAGCTGGCACTTCACCAGCTGCTGGCAGAGAACATCCATATCAGCCGGTGCCTTCTGAGGAGCTGGTTTGATGTGCTGGTTTGTTAGGGGTTTGGTGTAGTTGTTACTGGTTGGTAGTATAAGTTTTGATTGTGAAAGATCAGAGGTTTTTACAGTTTTACAGTTCTGATTTTTGTCCAGCCTTTTGCATTGAGAATGGAGAATCTCAGCTTCTGCATTCTGTATAATTGTCATTGATACGACAGTCTTGTTCTGTGACTCCAGCAGATGACAGGACACAAAATTCTTCAGTGAACTTTTGTCACTAGATATGGTTCATGCTAGGGTCTCACATGATTTGCCCCCCAGTTTTCAATTCTAAGGCACAGTGGAATCTGGCGCCTAAACAAACCAGAAAGTTCATGTCATAACTAAAGAGTATTTTCTTGTTGCCTCATGGTACCTTTGTTTTGATACTGCCTATGATGGCATTATGTGCAATTGCCGGTCATTCAACAAGTTCCATGAAAGAAATTCTAATTTATTTCTTCTCTTACTGTGACAGATGAAAGAAATTTTAATTTTTTTCTTCTTTTACTGTCACAGACTGTGCAATCAGTTAAAGATCAAGGTACAAATATTTCACATAATTTTCTGCTTGGGAGGTGTTCAGCTCACCACAATTTACAAGATAGCTGAAATAGAAAAGCACTTTTCTTGGAAGAAACTTCTTTTTTTTTCTTTTTTTTTTTGGTCTTGTTTATTGATTATATTGAAGAATGTATTGGGTTTGTGTGGCCAGGCTTTCGTAGTGGGGGGGCTACAGGGGTGGCTTCTGTGAGAAGCTGCCAGAAGCTTCCTCCATGTCCAGCAGTGCCAATCCCTGGCGGCTCCAAAGATGGATGTGACGCTGGCCAAGGCTGGGCCAAGCAGAAATGGTGGTAACACCTCTGTGATAACAGATTGAAGAAGAAAAAACAAGAAGTTATTTGTGCAGATGGAAGCCAGAGAAAGAGAGGGGTGAGAATATGTGAGAGGAACAACTGTGCAGACACCCAGGTGAGTGGAGAAGGAGGGGCAGGAGGTGCTCCAGGCACTGGAGCTGAGATTCCCCTGCAGCCCCTGGTGCAGACCATGGTGAAGCAGCTGTGCCTCTGCAGCCCACAGAGGACCATGGGGATGCTGAGATCCACCTGCAGCCCGTGGAAGAGTCCCACACTGAAGCAGGTGGATGCCTGAGATGAGGCTGTGACCCTGTGGGAGACCTGTGCTGGAGCAGGGTTTTGGCAGGGACCTGCAGACCCATGGAGAGAGGAACCCACACTGGATCAGGTTTCCTGGTAGGACTTGTGACCCCTTGGGGGATCCACACTGGAACAGCCTGTCCTGGAAGGACTGCACCCATGAAAAAGTGTCCCACATTGCAGCAGCTTGTGGAGAACTGTTGCCTGTGGGATGAACTCACATTGGAGAAGGTCATGGAGAACTGTTTCCCATGGGAGGGACCCCACACAGGAGCAGGGGAAGGACTGCACTCCCTGAGCAGCAGCAGATACAACATGCGGTGAACTGACCATGATCCCCATTCCTTGTCTCCCTGTGCTGCTGAGGGGGAGGATATAGAGCTGGAAATCATGGGGGGAAGGTGTTTTTAAGGTTTTATTTTACTTCTCATTATCCTGCTCTGATTTTGTTAGTAATAAATTCAGTTAATATTTCTAATTTGAGCCTGCTTTGCCTGTGACGGTATTTGGTGCGTGGTCCATATCTCAACTCATGAACCCTTTGTTATGTTTTCTCTCCCCTGCTGTGGAGGGGAGTGATAGACAGGCTTCAGTGGGTGTCTGGCATCCAGCCAGGATCAATCTGCTATAAAACACAAGCAGGAAAAAGCATGGTGTGCTTTATATATGCCCTGCTTCTGGATGACAGTCAGAAGACTGTATGATGTACCATGGGATATACCTGCACTGTAGTGTAGAAATACACATGGATATAGTCTTTCCAACATCAGTATTGTTGGCAGCATAGCTCTCTAGGTGTGTTTTACTGTGAAACCCTAACACATGATTGTGCTGTAAGAATTGATCTTAAATAATCACTTCAAAGTGAATCCTTACAGTCAATTCACAGTAGAAATGCACATGCCATTGTTTTGTCTAGCACTGCCTTCTCTTTGGAAGAGGAAATGAATTAACACAGAGCATTGAAGAATCCTGTCTCTCACATCTGGAGGCTATTATTAAAGTATTTGCAAAACTTCATATGGAAATAGAAACTCCTTCACCATGGGGAATACGGGTTGAAGAATTTTTTTAGTTGTACCCCAGCCATATATAACACTTGCGAGTATACCTAGGGGAGGAGGACTTCTTAATAAAATGCTTCTAACTGATGATGTCTTGAATTATCATTAGAACATTTAAAAAATAGGTACTTTTTAGTTCCCTCTGCAAAACTCATTTGTTATGTATCTATGTATGTGGAAGCAAAGTCTCTGAGAATTTAGATGACTTTAGGAACCTTCTTAGGGTATTTAAACAATTATTAGTCTTTGGCAGGAAGGTTGGAAATAATACTGTTACAAATCTTTCCAGTAATAAAGACTACATATTGCTGAAGGCTGAATCACTTAAAAAAAATAAAATTGGTGCTGTGATACCACACTTAAATCATAGATGTGTAAGAGATGATGAATAGTGTATGAAAAGATAATGTGCTGATAAATATGTGCACTCTCTTTTCGTTATTTGAGAAGAAGTATACATACATTATTGAAACGTGCGATTTGATTATGACTATAGTTTGTGGCATAAAAAAGTTTTGTGAACAGGTTTAAAACTGGGGTAACAAAATACCTTAGGGATTGCACTATTGGTACACCCAAACTAACAATTTTTCTCAAGTGTTTCTTGCTTTAAAATAACTTTAAAAGGTCTTGGATTGAGTAGCCAGGTATTGTCATGCATCAAAAGCTGCTTGTAAAGAAAAAGTAGATTTCAAGAAATAATTTTTGTTGGTGACAAGCCGTACAGTGACCTAATGTTAGGTACTATTTTGCACACTTGAAAACCTTTTTGCTGTTTGGGAAGTGTGATGAAGTGAATTGGTTTTGTTCATCACAGCCAAGGAGAATTTCACAGAGTATATGTTAAGTCAAATAATTTGAGTGGAATTGATCCAGTGGGAGCTTTTAGGCTTAATGTTGAATAAAGCACAGTAACGAATAATGAGAGAAAGTAAAACTATGACTTCATGAAGTTGTAAAGGACTAAATGAGGGAATTATGATGCATAAGTTGAGGTTACTCAATGAAATCTTTGACTGAACAGCTTCTGTTAAAAAACTTTAAAAATTTAGTGCTGGGTAAGGAGCCAGATGGTGAATACTATCTTAGGCTTCCCTTACATTAATCAGATGTGTGTGCTCATTTGCATACTGTGTGAATGTACTCTGTGCAATACTGAAGTTGTAGTGAACCTTTGCCTCCAAAGGTATGAGATGAGGGTATGATGAGAGCAGTAAGAACCTGTAAGGCAAAGAAAGTGGTGGCCTAAAAAGGTGAATGGGAAACCTCTGCTGTGTCAGGTCATGATAAAACCCCAGGAAACAGATTATTAAATTAAAATTAATCAATTAATTGATACATTGGATACAAGTTCTAAAACTTCCTGTAGCAACACATTTCAGAGACCTTGAATTTAAAATGGTCGGTGATCACATCTTATACCAGTTTTTACTAAATAGAGGTAAAGGTAAATTTTCTGGGGATCTAGTAGGATTTGGCTATCTGTAGCTGCCCATTTCAGGCTTCCTGAGCTTGCCACTAGTAAGGTTAGGAATTTGTCCCACTACTGGGTTGTTTGTTAAGAGTTTATGCACTGGAAGACTAAGTTCTTCACTTCCTGGTCTTGGCCATTGAAGTCTTAACTACCTTCCTGCTACTGGTTCTGGAACATATCAGATCTGTCTGTGATCTAACTATGCCTGTCAGAAAACTATCCAGGATTTTTTCCAAGAGACTTTTCAGACAGATCAGTACATTAAATTTTATCATGGAGTTGTTCCACAAGTGTGCTGGCGATGCATGGCCAGAAGCAGGGCAGGGTGAGTAATAGGAAAGGGAGAAGGGGATGGTGGCTGCAAGTGGTTAAACGGGATCTCCATGTCCTGTGGAGCCAAAACCAGAGAGAAATTCAGACCTGTTTGCCAACCAGTAGTCATAGCAGTACACAGTTCAAACCTGTCTCCAGATAGCTGTGATTTTGGTTGCATGTCATCACTTCAAATAGTCCTCATTTCAAAAGAAAGGAGAGATTATAAAGATTCCATATTGTTGCAATGGTGTGAATATAAATAAACTTACAGGTTGTTCTTACATAAAATGTAGTGGTACCTGCTTAAACACAAAAGAAATGGACTTGCGTTTAAAGTATCATTTACCTGGAGGAAAAAGCACGTTACTGTTGCATATAGTGGTGAAGGAACTGGGGGTGTACAAAAACGGTTTTGAATCTTCCAAATCCTACTTTAATAAAAATTTACAATCAATGATATTGTCTAAAATACTCAGTTTTGAGCAAAATATATTTTGACAAGGTTGTAGTGATAAGAAAAGGCATGTAGTATTTTCCTTGCACATCACAAATCTGATTTTTCCCATGGGCTTGTTTGTGGCCAAAGAGTAAAAGATTTATTACATGAAGTGATAACAGCATTAGGATTATCTTCTGCTGGGCTGGAAGGATAGAGTTTTGCTTCCTTTTGCACCACTGTAGCCTTGGGAAGCATACTTTCTTGGAACTTTTCCCTGTAACAGTCCATATGAGTTGCTGTAACCACGATGTCAGGGTTACGTGACTGATTTTTGCAGTGCAAAATTTTCAAGTGCTATTTAAAAAGCATGTTCTAATTTGTGCCATGGTAAGTATTTTGGATTAAGGTATCTGATATTTCTCATTTTATTTGCCTTGTTCCTCCTTCTGTTGCATTCATGTTACTATGAGGAATCATACAGCTTTACAACAGAACTGGAATTCTCCTGTGTGTTGATTACAAAGATATAGTATGTGGGTAATTGTACAACCCCTCTCCCAATTTGGTAACAATACTTGTCCTATTTATGTGATATTTGAATTCATTTTGTAGTTACTTAAAAATGTGCATCAAGGAAGTTACTTCAAGTAATCCATGAACTTTGTGCTCCATATATTCATTTTATTATAAGTAGTAGTGAGTCTTTCTGCTTTTTCATATGTCAGATCAATTTAATATCTAGGCTCTTGGAAAATAGTCTGACTTGCTTGATGTAAGTAAAATAATACAGAATATGCTGTTTCACCAATGCGAAGATAGTGGTAAATTACAAATCTGTGACTTCTTTGCTTGTTATTGGTCAGTTGTCCAGAACTCCAAAGAAAAGCCTAGTGTAGGTCGGTCCCCAGGGGAAGAATAGCCAGTTAAAACTGTTTGCTCAGTGATAGGGATATCACTGTGGCTACCATTGCTGTTGCTGCATCAACTTTGTGTCTTGTATGATACATTTGTAATCACATCTGGAAACCCTGTTCATTGGCTTCAGGTGGTGAGCAGGATACAAAGAAGAAAGCAAAGTCTTTGCTCCATAGAGTGTACAATATGTTTTATATCATCTTTTGTTCAGCTTTTTTGTTTTCGTTTTTCCCTTCCCCAAGTAATCCAAAGTTAAATGTTTCATCAGAGAGTATAGATTAAAGAATTTGTAGTGAAAATGGGTCAATAAAATTTATTTTTCTGATTTTACTAATAGTATCTGACAGGGAGTGCTACTTTTCATTTTACTAGTGATAGCAGCAGAACTTCACAAAAATGCATCAGCTGCTTCCCAGTTCATTGATTTTGTTATTCTCATGTTATAGAATCAGAGAATGGTTTGGATTGGAAGGGACCTTAAAGATCACCCAGTTCCACCTCACTTTCCACTAGACCGGGTTACTCAGAGCCCTGTTCAACCTGACTGTGAACACTTCCAGGGTTGGGGCAGCCACAGCTTCTCTGGGCAGCCTATTCCAGTGCTTCACCACCCTCACAGTAAAGAATTTTCTTCCTAATATTTACTCTAAGCATACCCTTTGTCAGTTTAAAGTCACTCCCCCTTGTCCCATCACAACATTTGCTTGTGAAAAATCCCTCCCCAGCTGTCTTGCAGGCCCTGTTTAGTACTGGAAGGCTGCTATGAGGTGTCCCTAGAGCCTTCTCTTCTCTAGGCTGAACAGCCACTCTCAACCTGTCTCCCCAGTAGAGGTACTCCACCCCCCATTTCATTTTTGTGCTGTCCTCTGGACTCACTCCGTCAGGTCCATGTCCATGCCCCAGAGCTGGATGCAGCACTGCAGGTGGGGTCTCACCAGAGCAGAGCAGAGGGACAGAATCCCCTTCCTTGTCCTGCTGGCCACACTTCTATTGATGCAGCCCAGGACTGATTGACTTTCTGCGCTGTGAGTTTCCAGATACACTTGGTGGGCTTCTCGCCCACCAGCACCCCCAAGTCTTTCTCCTGAGGGCTGCTGTCAGTCTATTCTCTGCTCAGCCTGTATGTGTGCTTGGAGTTACTGTGACCCAGGTCGGGCCTTGCTGAACTTCATGAGGTTTGCATTGGCCCATCTCTCAAGCCTGTTAAGACCCCTCTGGATTGCATCCCTTCTCTCCAGTCTGTTGACTCCACTACACTGCTTGGTGTTGTCAGCAAACTTGCTGAGGGTGCACCCAATCCCACAGTCCCTGTAACCAGCAAAGATACTAAACAGCACCAA
Organism: Orthonyx spaldingii; assembly: GCA_013397795.1. Lineage (NCBI taxonomy): Eukaryota > Metazoa > Chordata > Aves > Passeriformes > Orthonychidae > Orthonyx > Orthonyx spaldingii. Next base: position 353,667 of record VZTJ01004014.1, on the reverse strand, counting down.
TCCTGACACCAGCCCTGAGGAGCACTGCTCTCCATTGTACAGACAAGACTGTTTTCCTGGACAGAGTCAAATGCACGTGTCCAGGTTGATGATGTCAGCTGGTCTTCCCTGAGCCACCAACACTAACCCCAGAGTAGAATGCCATCAGAATTGTCAGGTATGATTAGCCATTAGTGAAGCCATGTTGGCTGTCACCAATCACCTTATTTTCCATTTGTCTTAGCATAGTTTTCAAGATGATATGCTCCGTGATCTTACTGGGCACAGAGATGAGACTGACCAGCCTGTAGTTCCCTCAGTGGCCTCCTGAAGAGGAGTTGCTTGTGTGAAGCAGTTGGTACCCCATGGCTTATGCTTCTGCAGTCAGAAAGCAGCCCCAGTTCTGAAGCTGGAGATCCTGCTGGCTCATTTCTACTTGCAGTATTTTTCCAGCGCATAAATGGCACTCTTATATTTAAAGCATATTTTAAAAATCATAGAATTAATAAGGGCAGAGAAGACCTCTCAGATAATTGAGTTCAGTCAGTCCAAGCAGTCCAACCAATCTACACACAGACACTTTCAGGGATGGTGATACCTGCTTGTGAACCGTCCTTTCAGTGAAGAATTTTTTCTTATCCCCATGTAAACCTCCTTTGGCATAACTTGAAGGCATTTCTTCTTGTCCTTATTACTTGTTACCCAGGAGAAGAAACTGACCCTCAGCTTGCTGCAACCTCCTGTCAGGTAGTTGTAGTCTCTCCTGAGCCTTCTCTCTCCAAGCTAAACATCCCCAGCTCCCTCAGCTGGTCCTTATAAGACTTGTGCTTCAGACCCTTCCCCAGCTCCATTGCCCTTCTCTGGACTTGCTCCAGCACTTTAAAGTCTTTCCTGAACTGAGGGGCCCAGAATCAGAAACAGAATTCAAGGTGTGGCCTCACCAGTGCCAAGTATAATGGGACAGTCACTGCCCTAGCCTTGCTGGCCACACTATTTCTGACACAGTCCGGGTGCCATTGGCCTTCTTGGCCACCTGGGCACACCCTGATTCATGTTCAGCTGGCTGTGGACCAGCACTTCCAGGTCCTTTTTGCTGAGCAGCTTTCCAGCCACTCTGCCCCCAGTCCGTAGCACTCCTGGGCTTGTTGTGCGCCAAGTGCAGGAGCTGGCAGTGGGCCTTGTTGAACCCCATAGCACTGGCCTTGGCCCATCAATTTGTCCTGTCCAGGTCCTTCTGCCAACCCTTGTGCCTTCCTGCAGACAACACTCCCACCCAGCTTGGTGTCAGCTGTGAATTTACTGAGGGTGCACCCAATCCCTTAGTCCAGATCATTGATAAAGATATTAAACAGGACTGGCCCCAAGGGGAGGTTTTCAGCTGTTGTTTCTAATTAGCATAGTCTGGTAAATATCTCCTTATAAGAAAAGGCATTTGATGTTCCTTTGGCAGATACCTTCCATACTGGTCTCATTTCTAATTTTTTTTTTTAAATCAGTGAGGGTAATCAGGACTAAATAATGTGTTTCCAATCAGCATTTGGTATTTTTAGCATTTCATGAGTTGTATTGCTGTTTTTTCCTTTCCTCCTTCTGTCATATCCTGCAATTGCATTTTCATTGTGTCCATGTACATAGCCTGTTGTTGGCTCATAAATTCTTTGCAATTGCTTACTAAATGTCCATCTTTCTCCTGTTGTTTACAGCAGATAAGCTCTTAATAGCATGAGTTCTTGAATTTAAACACTAAGCATATGACAATTTAGCAATGGTGGTTTTTTGGTATTTTGTTCTTCTCGTAGAGTATCCTGTCCTTTACTGCCATTCTGTAACTATGTCATAACCATCAATTCATACTTCTTGTACCACAGTTTTTTATGGAAATAGAGTCAGTTATAACACCATTCTCCACCAATAAATTCCTTCAGTTCCAAAAGGTTCTTTCAGTTTACCACTTTGGGAAGGGGCTAAGGAGACAATATTGGCCTAGTTTTCATCTCTTTCAAGCTCCTCAGTTTCCATGTGGGTCAGTGTGATGCTGTTCTTGACACTCAAACTAAGTTTCTTGTCGTGGTCGGTCTTGTGTAGAGTGTTGATTATCTTTATTAAAGGCATGAGCTGTTTTGAAATGAGGGTTATCGAAGTAATTTGCTTTTTATGTGCTACCCTGTTTTTCTTGACTTCTGGGTTTATTTACCCATTCCAGGTTTGGTTTGTGTTACAAAATTCTGTTGATGTCAGCCTGTTGGATGTATTGGCAAGGTGTTATTTCTTGATTATTGCATCAATATTTGGTGCTTTCTGCTTAATTGGTATCTCCCTTGTTTGAGTGTTAGCTTGGAGTGGTGGTGTTATGTGTGTATAGTTTGTTGTTCGGGATTATTTTGCTTATTTGTTGTTTAAAGAAAAGCCAACAAAACCTGTGTTACTACATTTGTGATTTCATTTGTGAGGAATTTAAAGATTTTGAAATAACAATTATCTGGTCCTCCCGATTTGAATATTTTTATTTATTTTCTTTTTCGCCACACTTTAAAGTCTGTTTTTTCCACATTTGTTGGATGCTTCTGGCTGATGGATAGGACTATATCTGAGGCCAGCGAAGACTTCTCATCCTAAATCTGCACCACAGAGAAGTTTTTTTTTTCAGAGACACATGTCTGTGAAATATTTTGCTATGTTTTCCTGTGAGATCTGAGACAAAAATACAATTTATTGTTAATAGTTAATGGCAAGAATGACCAATAGTATTGCTTAAATCATGTGAGGAAAAATGTAAAAACACTGATGGCAGAGTTGCATTATTTGAGTCTGCTGTGATTTCAGCCTTTTCTTGGCATCTCTCCTTGAATTGTCCTAGCTCTTGAAGTGTCATCTGGGTTCACATTCATTTGGTTAAGTTTTACTTTCACATATCTTTTGTATTTAATCTTGTACTGAAGTTAACTTACAGTTACAACAAATACTATCAAATTCTCTCAATTGTTGAATTTCTTCTTTCAGTGATTGCAGAGGGATTTTTTAAAATACTGAGTATTTTTCTCTGGTCTTTTTACAAGCCTAGCGTTGTTAAATGTTACTACTTTGGAACCCTATGAATAGTGTAAGAACAGTAAAACAAATGCAACATGTACACACCTTCCCCCTGCTGTGACTGTGCTTGTCCTGCTAGCTGCAGCAAGGCTTTTCTAGATCTGTCTGCTTCTTCCTCTCTGCAAGTGCTGGTTTGAGTCTTTTCACTGTCCATACTGATTACCCTGTCCTCTCTTGGTGTTTATGCTGCTCTCCTCCCGGTAGTACTGGAGTCTTCAGTATGTTTCAGCAGTAGATGGGCTTCCTGATCCAAGAAACCATTTTCCTAAATCCTGCATTTCTGAACAGCAAAAGTTACTATTCCTGTCTGAGGCATGGGTCTTGCACAAGAGCCACAGCTGAGTCACATAAGGGCAAGCTACCATGCTGATTTGGTGTTTGGAAACAGGCCACATGTAAGCTGCTTGTGAGATGTGGGCAGTGTGTGAACAGCCCTTTGGCAGCCTCTCGTGTGTGTTTCAATGCAGCTGAAAGGCTGACAGTCTCACAAGAAGCTGCAGATATTGTTCATCTCGCCGCATTTCAGGCCTCCGGTCACACTGAGCTGCTTTCATGGTTGGTGCAGAGTTCCAGGGCAAAACTGAGGCAACATCTGTAGATGTCATCATAGACGTCTGTGCTTGAACTCAAGAGTCTATGTATTTCTCTCCAGTGGGTGAAAGGGTAACCTGGAATTGCACACTGCGTGGTTGATACAATCAGATGAACACCTTCCTGAAAGCTTTAACTTTTCAATTTTCAATATGTTCATAACATGCTGAGAGTGACTTCAGCCATCTTCATTTAGCTGTTCTCGCTAGTTTGAATGAAGGTATTTGCACTTCTTCAGTGTTATAATCTGATCATTTCATTTATACGTTTTCAGAACCTGGAAGAGTAAAATCTTGCTCTGGTAATTAGAATTTCAGGTTACTGTAGTAAAAACGGCAATAATGTCAATTGCTAAAGTAGTTATAATACTTTTATTTTTTCAAGCTAACTAAAGTACCAGTATGTGACAAATTAATGGAGATACATTAAATCAAAAGAGATGCAGAATGAATTTAATCATAAATGTGCATAACTGTATTCTGTTTACATTTGTTAGAATTAGTGTTTAAATTGACTGCTTAATTGTTTGGAAAGAATGGATGATGTTACATTAATATTGTTAAAGAATGCTTTTCTGTCTCCTGCTTTTTGCACAGAGTACAGGTTTTTGTGGTGAAAGCTGCTCAGTCTGTGTGGTTTTATATAAATTAATATTGTTGTTCTAGATAGTTTCAATTGTACAGCCAGACTTCAGTTAGACAGTATTACTGTAATTTGGAAAAGTAGTGAGTTCCTGTTACAGGTTGATCACATTTTTCAGGAATAAAAACTGTCTCAGCATGACAATGAGTGGTTTCCAGTTTGGACATACAAAACCTTAAATTATTTGGGCTTTTAGCCTTTTGTATCTATAGAGTTTATTTTAGGTTTTCAGTTTCATTAGCAGATTATTTTAGGAGATCGATTTCTAGCTGCATCCAGGAGTCAAGGTGAAGCCACCCCAGTGCAGAGCAGAGCAGGGCAATCCCCTCCCTTGCCCAGCTGGTAATGCTGTGCCTGATGCACCCCAGGACACAGTGGCAAATGGCCCTGTAACAGGCAGACCTGAGTTGTCAGTAGAAGGATGGTTTTGTGCTTTCAGCTAGGGCTTTAAAACATAGCTTAAGAATATTTTTAAGGAAACAGACTGATAAGATACAATTTGTATCTTTCTGGGCTGTAGATGTAAAGTTCCATTTTTTTCTGTTTGTTGTTGTGCATAGGGTTTTTCTCCTCTCTTTTTGTTTCTTCTTTTTTGTCTTTGTGGCAGATTGGATAATACTGGTACATTTATAGAAATGGAGGAGGATTTTTAAGTAATGTACTGTAGGAATGGTTGCTATCAAACATTTATTTTAATTTATAAGATCTGCTGAATTTAAAACTGTATTTCAAAATTCCAGAAGGAGAGAAAGCTGAAAGACAGCACTTTCATGCTGGAAGTAGGGACATGCTTAATAGTGGAACCCTAGAATTATTTCAATGATACCATAACAAAAAAATTCTGGTTGAAGTAAGAAATGTATTTATTAGCTGTGTGAGCTCAGTCTTCTTTTGTGCTTTACTGTCACTATTTTAGAGGTGAATTTATCCCATCAAGATTTATTGTTCTGTGTTCTCTCTAATGTGTGCACTGTGTATACTGTGTCTGTAGTGGGTATTCCAAATCCTGTTGGAATGCAGTGTGGCTGTCCTTCACAGTTTTAACTCTAAGGATGCTCAAGTGACATGGAACAGTGGAACACAAAGACTGGTTTCACTAAGGTCATACTAAGAGTCTTTGGCATGTCTGCCCTTTCTCTGCGGGCAGACATGAGAATGACGTCCTAGAAGTCATTCTCATCCTTTAACACACTGTTCCAAAAGTTGAATCTGCAACTTTTTATTTCTTCAAACTAAATTATTACTTTCAGTTTTGCCAAATCATTATGTTGAGAGGTTTTAATTAACTGTAGTTGTAAAATAATTAAAAATAAACAATTTGGTGGTATTTCATAGGAATTGGTAGTTGTTAGCTGTGCTAGAAGAAACAAAGAAACCATGGGGTTAATATTTTACATTATGCTGATAAGGCTAAAGATGCAGCTCTGAGTATGCAGAAGGAGTAGATCTTCAGTGTTACAACTTATTTTACATGAGGGATTAAATTATCCAGTACCTGGTTTGTTTAAACTATGCAGAAGGATTATGCATATGTAAAGTACTTGCTGAGGTCTGTGCCTCAATAGAGGCAGACTGTTAAGAGTGACCTCTTAGGCTGCTCTGGTCCTGGCACAGCTCTAAAGCAGCTGCATTACAGTAGCCATGTGTTAGGCCAGATGGCTCACAGCCCCTTGCACTCTGCATACTGAGGTGAGTCCTCACTTGGAATTGCAATGGGACTGCTTGAAGGAAGAGATGCTGCCATCTCCAACCTCATCTGTGTGCAGCAGTGTCTGTGCTGTACCTCAGGTCAAGATTGACAAAATAAACAGAACTGCAAAGTGGTTTTCAGTGTCTCAGTCTAAAATATCAAGTTCAATAAACCTTTAAGTATCAGATTAACACTTCTCTTTTTCTGTTATTTGTCCTAACAAAAAAATTGAAGTACTAATTGTGATTATGCAGCAGAACATGTATTGATAGCACTGCATCCTTTTAAAAAGCCTTGTTTAGTAATAAGGAATAAAAGCAGAAAGAACTCAAATTTTTTTTCCTCGTGTTTTTCAGATGGTGGTAAAAACCTTCATGGATATGGACCAGGACTCAGAAGATGAGAAGCAGCAGTATCTCCCATTAGCCTTGCACCTTGCATCTGAATTCTTCCTCAGGAATCCCAATAAAGATGTGCGCCTCCTTGTAGCATGTTGCTTGGCTGATATCTTTCGTATCTATGCTCCTGAAGCTCCATATACTTCCCATGACAAACTTAAGGTAAAAATGCTTCATAAAATAAAGGCTTTTCTCCTACCTTATTCTTACTGAGGAAAATATAAACCACCCCCTCCCCCAAAAAACCCAATTGAACCAAACAGTCACCCTCCCCCAACAAAAAAACCCAAAAACCAACAGAAAAAAAATGTTTTTATTCCCATGTATACTGATTTTCAGTTTTATTAAAGAGATGTTCCTTTAATCCTGTAAGTCAGTGTAATACTTAAGGGCCAGAAATGTGTAAAGGAATGCTAGATGGCCAATATCTGTGTTGGTGATAGCTTTCTGTCAGTACCTAAAAAAGACTATTTAATATTCTCACATTATGAATTTGAAAATGTGGGTAGATGTCACTACTAAAGGATTGTATTTTTACTTTCTGCTGAATCAAGCTTGTAAACTTTGTTTTTTGGCAGGACATATTCTTGTTTATTACAAGACAATTAAAAGGCTTGGAGGACACGAAGAGCCCTCAATTTAACAGATACTTTTACTTGTTAGAGGTAACACATTAGTTGTAACTTTCAGTAGATGCTATTAGCTCTGTAAGCCTAAGAAGTGTAATCAGTCTTTCTCCTGATGTGCCAGTATGTCTGGCAAATTTCTTTTATTTTGTAAGTCACACTAGTCTCATTAAAGTTCAGTGAATTGCTTCTTTCAGTATTTAAAGTGCTGTTTGCATTTAATAAGTTCATCAGTCTGTAGGTGTTAAAGCAATTGGTATTTATTGACATTTAGCCTTTATCTTACAATTCCATACATTGGGGTTTTTTTTATCAAGAGAGAAAATTTCAAATGCTGATTAAAATGCAAATATACCTATATTGGTGATGGGAGAAGGAATGTAAGATTTTTGCTTTAAAAACTTGGCAAAACTATACTTTGGACAGGAACCGAGTGGTGGGGTTCAGTGTGGTTTTAGAAATAATATCTTATTTGTAAACAAAATACTTGATGTTTACAGCATGATGCTTAAAATTGTATTGTTTTATAACATGAAGAAAAAATAGGGCCTTATTATATTAACAAGTTCCATAAATCTGCTTTTATATTTAAGAAATCAGATTATTCTGTGTTTAGTTTTTTCTGGATATGTCTTGCAAAGCTGTGTTAGGGGCTCTTTATATGCAAAGCAAATATCCAGTCTCTTTCTCCAAAGCATTTACATCTATTGTATATTATTTTTCTTTAAATAGAGGAAAAATATAGCTAACATGATTATATTTATGTGACTTAGTGTGACATTGTACTAGCCTAAATATCCTAATTTTTGTTCTAGAATTTAGCTTGGGTCAAATCTTACAACATCTGCTTTGAGTTGGAAGATTGCAATGAAATTTTTATTCAGCTTTTTAGGACTCTTTTTTCAGTTATCAAGTAAGTTGAATTGCTTCTATTATATTAACTGTCAAAATATCATGAAGTTTGGGGGTAGACTGAATCACAGCATAGTCTACAGATAAATATGTCTGAACAGAAGGCTTTATTTCCCTAAAGGAAGGCTACAGGGAGAGCAAATGAGTGTGAACTACTGACATTATGGAGGGGTGTGTGTCTGAAAGTAGATGTGTTTTAAAATTTGTTGCCATGTTACAACAGTATACTTCATTCTCATTACTTTATCTGCATTTTTGTATTGGTTGTTATTGTCCTTTTTTATTTTGATTCTCTTAAAGCAGAGCTAGGTTGTTGTAGGTTTTGGACCTTTCTATAAGGGAGGAAAGGCACATAAAATAGTTTTGAGATGTGGAGAGTGTAAGGGAGAGCAAACTGGACAGCATTAGATATTGTTTCCTGATTGTACTGTTAGTATTTGTCAGGGTCTGAGAGTTAAATGTTGATAATATTCTTTATGATTTTAGTAATAGCCACAACCAGAAGGTACAAATGCATATGCTGGATTTGATGAGTTCTATCATCATGGAAGGCGATGGAGTAACTCAGGAGCTGCTGGACTCAATTTTGATTAACCTCATTCCTGCACACAAGGTCTGCCAAGTAAAATATTATCATAGTATACTGTTATAATAGCAGTAATTCGTACTGCCTTTTGCATGTTATCTCTTTATACACTTTGCCTATCGTGACTTTTGCCTTCTCACATTCATTTGGGAATTACCTGGTGCTGTTCATTAGCTGTGTCTAGATTATTTGATAAGACATCATGCCACCTCAGAATCTCTGTACTGAAACATAAATAAAGTGTTTTCAAGCAAATGTAATAGGAAAACGTATCTTGAGGATTGTGGGTAGTTGGTTGTTTTACTTTTGGGATATGTTGGGGTTTTTTTAATAGAGAAGATGTGAAATATTCCTTAATTTAAAAAAAAGGGGGGGTGGGGGAAGATATCCCCAAGGCTTCTGTGGTGTCTTGCAGTTCTCCTCAGCTTGCCAGTCAGACTTTGCTCTGCCATGCTAGTTGTGCTTCCCACCCCAACATTGTCTTTCTCCATTTAATTCACTTACAAGGAACAAAGTCTCACACACACACACTCCCCTTCCTAGAGGAATTTTATACGAGCTCTTCCTCAAAGAGGGAATCACTGGGTCTGCACTTGAGCTTTTCAAGTGCCTTCATTGTAATGCCTTAATAAATTTGGAAAGAGAATAAACACAACTTCTTTAGCTGTGAACTAAGGGAAAATAAGGTGCAGGCTGGTGATGCCTTACATTGACCCAGAAAATTCCCTTGCTAAAACACTTGTACTTATCAGAAATAGTATGGAGTACTGTAAGTTTCAGTTATTAGTTACAGTAGATGAATTGTGCTCTGATTACCAAGTATGTGTTTCTGTTTGTTCATTTGTTAATTTGAAATCATTACAAAAATTAAGGCAGGTCCCTCCATGGCTACATAATTAAAGTTAAATTCGTATATAAAAGCAGGGATTATTCCTTTGGTTGCATAAAGAGGGAGAATTCATGGATATGTGTAGCATGGGATTGACTAAACTGTGGTCATTGTCATTTACCTGTGAAATCTCATCAGGTGTATAAAAGTATCTATTGGCTGAGATGAGTTTGCATTCCTTCTGTCATAATCATGAGACAGGAATGCCATTCTTTGAAATCATTTTTATTGACAGCAATGAGATAAGGTCTTACTGAAACTGCTAACACAGAGAGGCCTCTTGTAACGAGAGTCCTTTTGAAAATACACTGTTCTTTGTAAGGTGCTTCTAATGAATTACAGGCAGTAAATACCAGGAATGGAAGTAGAGAGTGGCAATATGTATGTCAGGTGATGCTATTAACAATGGTGGGCATTGCTCTGAGGGTACAAAGGCCCAGTAAAACCTTGTACAACTTAACAGTGTGTTGTGACTACTTGGTTTAGGCAGAGTAAAAGTGAATGTGATCCTTTAGCATTAACTTTGTTATGGATTTGCCTTATGAATAAAATTCTCAAGCAAGGCTCTAATAAAGAGGGAGATAAACTTGGTGTAAACATTGGGTGGTTATTCACATTTAGTCTCACTTAGAGCACTGGTGCCACTCTTACTGGCTCTTGGTCATGACTGAGCAAATAATATCCTCTAGTCAGTGCTCAGTGTTGTAATTTAGTCAGTATGTTGATCTGTGTTACTTTGTTTGAGTCCTGTAACAACAGCACTTAAACTACTGCTTTACCATGGTAGTTAAAAAAAACCAACAAAATGAGAGCGTTCTTTTGTCTGATCTGTGTAGCAGAGTTTGACTGTTGTAACTATGTTCTCCTTTCCTGAACAGATCTAGAAGATTCTGTGATTATATTGCTTGTCTTGAGATATGTAAATCAGAAGCACTGTAGCCTTAAGAGCACAGTTTATTTTCTTGTAGAATGCAATAGAATACTTTCAGGTCTGTGCAAAGCAGTCAAACGCCAGTCATTCTGTGCTATGACATAGGAAAAGTATCAGTGTGGCAAGACTTGATGGAAGTTCGTCTTTGTAAAGAAGCTGAAGTAACATGTTTTGGATAATGCAGTCAGGTTCCCTTTTTTAATTAGACATGATATACAGTCTACCTCAGATCTAGATTATATCAATTTGAATGTCCATTCTCAGTAAAGTGATGGTGGTGTGCATCGTTCTCTGTGTGTGCTAATGTGACTCCCATCCAGTAAATCCAGGTTTTCAGTAGCAGTAGCATATGTCACATTTTGCTCAGACCTGTGGCTTCCAACTGTAGTCCTTTCTATTAACTTCAAAAGCAGTGCTATTCAGTGAATATTTTTCTTCACACTCTTACTTAAGTTATTCCTTAAAAACATTTTCGTGTGTTAAAAATCTGTATTTTCTTCTGCATGTTCAACAGCATAGCTAATCCAGACCCATTGGGTTTCTTTTCTCCTAATATATTGATTATTTGGTTATGTATTAATAGCTGTTTGTTTTATCAAGATATATATTACTTTTCTAGGCTGTGTTGGTGTTTTGTTCTTTGGTATTGTGGTGTTTTGTGTTTCTGTGTGTATTTGGGTTGTTGATTTGGTTGTGTGGAAGAAGCTGTATTGAAGATCCATAGAAGATGTGTTTTAAAGTCTGAGGTTGGCAGTCTTTTAGTTTAATACCAGCATGCCAGTCAACAAGATTTTAATCATGGCTTGGTTTGGAGAGAAACTGTTGGGATATTTTTTGAGAAGAGTTTATGCAAAACTGTCTGTCTTCTATAATGAGACATCAGTTTAGTGCTTTGGTGACTGAGGAGATATTTGTTTGAGCCTTTGGCCATTTGTTTCTCTTTACTATCTGTTGATGAACTGTCTTTGTCATCTCATTAGTTAAAAGAACATGAGGGAGTTGTTCTCAGTGTAGACTTGCCAAATACGGTCTTTCCGAGAATCAGTCATCCCTAGGCTTTACCTTCATTTTTTCTGCAGTGATTTGTAATTTTCAGAGCCATCAGCTCATCCATTTCTATTTTTTTTTCCTTCCAAGCTGCATTTATGGTTAGATGATATGAGATAATGCATATGGGATTTGTGCAGACTTGGGCAGTTAGATTTTTCAGATGTGGAGCTACATTCTTTTTCTTGCTCAAGAGCAATATAAAAAATGTTCAGATTTGTCATGTTACAATCAAATGCTTACTTTGAAAGTTAACTGCTTGCTCTGTCCAAGTGTAGGTGCTTTCTGTAGTCTTACTGTGGGCTGTCTCAACATATGGTACAGTCTGTGGAGACGTCAGTGCACAGTTCTACTCTCTAGATAAGGCTGAACTTGCAACAGAGTGTACCTTTAATGAGTATGTGGGGGGCAAACAAAACCAGATTTAAATATTAATTTAAATTCATTCATTTTTCAGTGCCAAATTTGGTGCACGGTAATTTTCAGAGTATGGGAGTATGGCAGTGTTTCTTCAAGATTTGTTATTGCGTGTGAAAACTCTGTAAAATTTTATTGTATTTTCTTTGTTTCAGAACCTTAATAAACAAGCGTTTGATCTTGCAAAAGTCCTGTTGAAAAGGACGGTCCAGACCATTGAACCGTGTATTGCCAATGTATGTAAATTAATCCATGTCGCCTGCAAGTAACAAGTGTTCTTCTTACTGTCTTGATTTATTGGAGATTTGATGGGGGTTTTTATTCTTTTAAATATTGTTTATAGAAGCTACTGCCGTTTTCCAAGTAGGGTATTGTTGGCTTGGTTGTTAAGTACGTGGAGTGTTTCAAATAAGTGAAGAGGAAATTAATTTTTATCCATCCCAGTCTAATGTTAAGCCTAAATCTAGACTGTGAAAATAGTGACCACCAAAACTCCTGTAACAACAGAAGGAATTATTAATACTTCATATGTCCAGCAACCAGACAGCCTCATTTCATACCAAGCTTTAGGATGAAGAATTTCAAACTGTTAGCTCTTTGCTAGATTTTTTTTCCCCTGCTAAACTTGCTATGACTTGTCATAAAAAGGGAAAAGATCTATGCTTTTTACAAGGTTTCCTTCAAATTATAATTCCTTCTTGCCGAATGTGAGTGTTGTATGTTCTGCCTGTTAATACAGCTCCTGCAGTCTTTGGTGAATGTGGCCTGATCCTTTCTGTTGCCTTTCCTTGGTGCTGAAGCCAATAGAATTCGCAAGATTCAGAGTAGTTTGAAAGGGAATTAGGCAAATTCATAAAAGATTAATCAATAAGTATTTAAAAGCTGACCGAGTCTCACTAACATTCCAATTCCCCTGGTTTTTTAAGCTTTTTAATTAGTCACATCTGGAAACAGGATAGTACATAAAGTAACGTTTCAGATGATTTAGTACTATTCTCGTTATTTTCTTTTTCAAGTGTGTAATAGCATTTTTGCTATTGCATTTGCACTGCTTAAATAATACTAACCCACAGCATCCAATAGGAAGTGTTAAATTTTAAAATACTTTTCGTAAATCCAAAAATAAATAATTCATAATTTAGGCTACTTCAGTTTGTGTCTGTTAGATGACTAATGGCCTTGATACATTACCCATGAAATTTTGCAAGACATAACATAAAGACATCTGACATTCTTTAAAATGGATTTGAACCAGAGAACTTTTTTTTTCAGCATTTGATGATTTTCAATTGGATCGGGTTTTAATTAAAATAAAATTTTTAAAAAGTACTACTTTTTTTGCTGGTGTTCTACTGGATTAATATGCATTTTAAGTTAACAATTCTTTTATTACCTGTTAATTTTGCTTGGGAGATAGTCATTAAGATTTGAAATTATCAAATTTTCATATATTAAACTATCATGATAGAATTAATAGAACTGAACTGAAAAGGATGTTTGTAATTTATTTAAGCCAAAATTATAAGGGTGAAATGCTTTGATTTAATGAAGAAATTGTGCACTGAGTGTCTTCCATTAGTATAAAACCATTAATGATCCTATGTTAAAATAATTTTTTAAAATAATGTTTGCATTAATGAAGGAAAGTATACGACGTAATATTGTTTGTATTTTAGTTTTTCAACCAGGTTCTGGTACTGGGAAAGTCTTCAGTAAGTGACTTATCAGAACATGTGTTTGACTTGATACAAGAGCTTTTTGCCATAGATCCTCACTTACTGCTGTCTGTCATGCCACAGCTGGAATTCAAGCTGAAGGTGAGTTACAATGTAGCTGTGGAAAATCAGTAAAATTTGTGGGGATATTAAGAGTGCAGAACTGTAGATCTAATAAGTGTTCTACTAGAGGGATAAAAATCCTGTATTTATTGCTTTATTTTGAAGATAAATATAATACTAAAGAAGGGATACTGGAAATTTGTGTACAATTATGTATTTATTGTGCTTGCAAACATATATTATGCACACCAAATATATATAATCATTATAATGATAAATTACTGCAGTCTAATGCAAAAACTTAATGTACCTAATCTTTGGATTACACCCAAAATTTATAAAGTAATTAGGCTTTGGTTGGCTTATCTTATGAAATGCAAATGTGTCAGCTTCAGTATTGATTTGCAGAATTTTCTTCTATGAAATAATGTTTTAATAGCAAGAGGAAGCATTTCCTAATATTTTATCAGATTTGTTATTATGAGCTAATAAGTCAGCTGACTGCTTTTGAATCCTTGAAAATAGTTAATTTATCCTGATTTGGAAGTTTGTGGGGATTTTAATTAAAAAGCTGTTTGTCTTTCCTGGGATTGTAAGTGGACAATAAAAATAATTTTGTATGTGTGAATGTGCGTATAGGCTATGGTTGCAACAAATAAAAGTAACCAAGAAATAGGTATTTGGTGAAATTACATGTAGCTTTCATTAGTGCATATCTGTTTATAACATCTTAATTGGTGTCTTTTTCACACACATGAAATAGTCTTAAAGAATGTTTTAAAACAAATAATTAATTATTGAAATTGTCAAAGATATGTTAATCAGAGTACTGTGTAAGGGTTTTTACTCCTGAAAGAGAAGGTACTTTCAAAGCACAGCCATCTATTCAGTGTCTGTAACACATTAGCTTAATAGGTATTTGTATATTTTGCCTCATATTAATCCAATAAGATAATTAAAGAGAAGGAGGATTATCAGAAATATTTTCAAACTCAGTTTTTAATCTAACTGTTCAAACAACAGAAAGAAAAGGAAGCCGGAAATAATTACTAAGCTATTTATTACAGATAATGATTTACAGTTCCTCTTTCATGTTTTGATTTTTAGAGCAATGATGGAGAAGAACGTTTGGCTGTTGTTCGACTTCTGGCTAAACTCTTTGGCTCCAAAGATTCTGATCTGGCCACGCAGAATCGACCTCTTTGGCAGTGCTTTCTTGGGCGGTAGGAGAAAGGGGATGGAATTCTAAATTTCTGTTCTTTTTGGTGTGAATTTTCTTATAGAATTTCATTTTTCATAGTGTTTTTAGAGGATGTAACTATTTGTATTTGAACAAGTTACTTTGTTAGATCTTCAAAGCAGAAAACTGCATACAGTTATATTTTAGAAGAAAGAAGCCTGAGGGACTGCTGCTATATTGCTGTCAGCTATGGGCATACAAGTCAGCACTTTATATGCATAGCAGAAATTACATGATAACTATGCCAGCGTTGTCTGAAATTTCATACTGTCCAGGTGTATCTGCAGCCCTGTTTAGTGTGGCATTTACCTTTCTGAGTGAAGAGATACTCCCTTTTAAGTAAATAGAGAAGTTTATAATTTTTAAAAAGGGAATGTTTTCAAATGGTACATGTTAGATGCCAGCTTACATTTCTATAATTTTGTACAATTGACAGTGTATGGAGAATTGTGTTCAGATGTCAGTGGGCAAAATCCATTGTGTCAACATTTTACCCACATACAGTGTATTCATTCTTTAATTCTAGTCCTGACTAAATTTCACAAGAAATAACAAATACTTGTATAAGGTACAGTATTGGAGATAATTTTAAAACATTTATATTCTATAATTTTGCCATATAAAAGTATTCTAATAGTTAACAGAACATAGTATCAACACATGTTACTGCATAGAGAATAATACTGATTTGCAAAGCTAATTAAAAATTAACATTCATCATCTTCTGTCCCTCTAGGTTCAATGATATCCATGTCCCTGTGAGATTAGAGAGTGTGAAATTCGCCAGTCATTGTTTAATGAACCATCCAGACTTAGCGAAAGACCTCACTGGTGAGATGCTCATACAGAGATTTAGAATAATCTACAAAATGAGCAAGGAACTGTATAATTATTTTTGTATATAGCAGCATAGTTCTGAAATGTATCAAGTCCAATGCTTGATGCTGGATGGAAGAGGTATCTGCTGAGAAACTGATTTCTGTTGAAGACAAGTGCTAGTAGTTAGAGAGGAGCGTGTGATTTTGTGTGGACTTTATCAGACTGAGTCATTAAGAAGCTACCCACTGCAGAACGAATTTTAAAGTAATTTCAAGTTCTAAAGAAGGTTTTGGTGAGGCAAAGCAAATATTGGTGCAGCATCCTGGCTTATTTTCAAAACCAGTCACTATGTTTACCACTGCTCTCTTCTACTGAGTTCAGAAAATACATTTTTGCTGATCTAAACTATGAAGTGTCTTCTTTCACTACAGTATCATTTTAAGTATGAGAAGATTTTCAGGATTAACTGAAAATACTGTTGTTTTTTGATGCAAGCTATTCTACAACAGTTGTCAGTATTTTTCATTTATTATTTACATTTTTCACTCTGGGAATGAGAGTTTCTTCTCTTTTTATTCCCTCACCCCCTTTATTTACAATGTATTTTAGTCAATTTTATTTCACTTTATTGCTTCTTGCAAATGAGGTTATCATAAAAGCTACTCACTTCTATATTCTTCTGATATTTACAGTTATCTAATTGTTTTATATTTAACATAGAAAACATTGGAACAGATGTTTCCTGTGGGTAGCTCCATATTTGATAGATCACATGGTTGTGTGATATATGACTGACATTTAATTGTTTTAACGTTATTAATAAATCAGAATGCATCACACTTGCATAAAGAAGCCAAGATTTTCATTGTTTGTGCTCATAACAGAGTATTTGAAGGTGAGATCCCATGACCCAGAAGAAGCCATTCGCCATGATGTGATTGTTACAATTATCACTGCAGGCAAGAGAGATCTCTCTCTGGTCAATGACCAACTGCTTGGCTTCGTAAGGGAAAGAACGCTGGACAAACGGGTAAGTGTTAATACTGCATTTTCAGCAACTACCTGCTTCTAAATTCTAATTGCCTGCTTTTTTAAAAGTAAAATTAAAAAAAACCAACAAAGTCACAGAATCAGAGAACCTTAAGAGTATTAACTTGACTATTAACAAGAATACTGCAGGGGAAAAAATTAATTTTCTTATGAGAACATCTTAATGAAAATTCCATATTATGGTGGCATCAGTCAAGTGTTGTCAAGCAGATAGGGTCACTGACTTGTGATCAACACAGTCATATTGTAAGAACATAACAGTGGTCACACGTTTAGATCAAAGGTCCCTATAGCCCATTATAATTCACACAGTGGTCAGTTTTGGCTTCCAAAAATTTGTGATTTAAGGGTTTCGTAAGTCTGCTGGCCCATGTTCATAATAACTTTCAACAGAACTCTGTTCCATGTATTTAACAAGCTCTTTCTTGAATTTATTTGTACTTTACATGCCTCCATGGGATATGCATCAGTAAATTCAAATTTAATGCGTGTTTGGGAAAAATAATTTCACTTGTTTGTTCTTGAAATGGTGTGATAATTTGGCCGGGTATCTCATAGTTCTTGAATTACATAAAATAAAAAATATTTTTTGGCTCATTTATGTTTAATAAATATGAATACCACATCTTCTCCAGTTCTCTACTTTCCATTCTAAAGTCCTGATTAACTTGCACACAAATTGATTATTATGTACTTCTGCTCATTCTTGTCCAGATGTTCTATATCCCGTTAGAACTGAGGTGACCAGACTTGATAAGGACATTCACAGGTTGCACTGTGTTGTGTACATACTTGATGATAACTTTTTTTCTTATTCTGAAACATTCTGTCTCATGCTGTTTCTGAGCACTGTGCTGGCAGTTTTGGGAAACATTCATGTTAACTTCAGTGTTTTTCTTGAAGAACTTTAGATGATATACTGCCAAATACTGTACTTGCAGAGGTCATGCTGTTGGGAAAACCTGTCCTTAATCTGAATTTCTCCCATTTTATATTGTAACAATTCAGTAGTATGACATTTTTCTGCAATTCTTCATTATAATGTTACATCTGACTACCTCAGAAAATGTTATACACACTGTTCAGTTTCTTTTCTAATAATTTTTCATATGTTAAGTGTCAGAGATTTCTTTCTGACTCTGTCTATAGGTTCCTTTTGTTCCTTTCATTGTGAAAATCAGTCATTTATTTCTACCCATTGTCCCCTATGTTTTAGTTATTAATCAATTCACAACAGAATTTTTATTTTAAGGCACTCTGGTACGAGACTTTGTTGGAAGTTTTTTGGGACCCTACTGCATTTTACTGATGTACTTCTGGGTCTGCTAAAAGTTACTTTTTCTTAGATAAAACTTCCCATTATATGAAGTTCAATGACACACATCCCTAACTTATTTTTCGGTAGTGTCAGCTCTTTGTTGTCTTTACTGTTCTATTTCAACCTGTTTGCCCATTCAAAATCAGATGTTCTGATAAGTGGCACAGGTTCTCCAGATCCTTTGGTTTCTTTCACATTTGCTGTCTTCAATCTGTTCATTGATTGATGGCAATAATAGAATAATTAGTATTTGGTATATAATGTCTAAATTCCTGTAGAAGTCATAGATGGGATAGCACCTGGTTTTAATGATTTTGTTCCTGCTTGCTTTATTAATTTTTTTTAAATGTCTCCTAATGACACTTCAAGAAACCTCTTCAGACCTCTCTCCTGGAATAAATCTGTCTTTGAGCCATGCAGAAAGGGTCTGGCAGACTTCCTGCTTCTGGAAGCTTTGGTGAAGATGTTTAGTTTAGTGTGCTTTTTGTAATTTCATTTTGAAACTGTTGCCCATGTTTCATCAAGGATTTTCTTTCAGCTTGCCAGAGCTGATATTGTTTCCTGTTCACATTTTTTTGGATGTGCCTCCATGCTCATTGGAGGGTGATGCTTAATAGCAGACTTCTCTGTGCCGTGTAATCAAATCGAATTTTTTTTTCATTATTATTGTTCTTTTTTGATAGGCTATAGAAAGGATGCCCCCTGTGTCATTCTAGCTACTTTAATAATTTTTAATTAATTTTACATTTTTTTATTCCTCTTTTTAGTGAGAATGTTGCTATAATGGATTTTGAGAAAAGGATGTCATCTTTACACAGAGAAATACTAATTTTGAGTATGTTCACTATTATAAGGAAGCTGTTCAATTAGTTGTACTTGCAGCTTGGCATTGCATGTTTTTCAGGAGTGATCAAGATCACCTTCCTTCTTTTTCAGCCACTAAACATGTCCAAAAGGTCATTTATGACATCTAAAAGTTTTTAGTATAAGCACCACTTTCCACTGGGACCTCCACCTAGTGAGAATGGGATGGTTGTTACTGAGTCTTCAGCACAGGGTCTCTGTTCTGTTCTCCTTGAGCGTGTTGCTGTCAGTAAGAGGCAGTCAGCTATTACTGCACAGCTGTAATACTGATTTCTACAGGGCTAGGTCTTTTTTCATGTGGCTTTAAATCCAGTGTGGTGGCACTTAATGTTCTTCATATGTTTGACTAAGTTATTTTACACCAGTCATAGGTTTGATATATTGCATTTTCAAGGTTAGATGCTTTTTCAGGCAATCAGTGAAGAATAACTTCATCTGTGTGTGATGTTTCTTTTACAAAAATCTGTGGAGAGACCTTTAATGAAAATATATCCTGAGGAGAAGATAAAATTGGGCAGTGACTAGAAATGACTACAACAAATACTTAGCATTTGAAGTAGACCTTAACAGTATAGGATGTCTTGGTAAATGTAATTAGTGTTATAAAATGAAGATCAAGGACTTGTAAACTTCCATCTGTTTTTTTTTTTTATTTTTAGGATTTTTCTCCAGTTTGGGAGAGGAGCATTGATAATGTCCATGTAACTGTTGTTATGATTTCTGTGTAGGATTTTCTCAGTTCCAGGCAGAGTGCATTACACCTATTTTAATCATTCTTTTTCTTTAAAAGAACTCTGTATTCTGCTGGCTGCATTTACCCTTTGTAGCTGGGTTTCTGTTGAGCACTTGTACTGCAAACTCCTAGATGATCATTCATGAGTTTGACTTCATCTTTTTAGGCCTGCGATCATCTATCAAATGAGCAGTGCTATTACTACAAAAAGAATGGTTGTCCAACAGGCTTGAAGCGCCAACCTGTCATTTCAATTCTGCCTTTTATCTTTATAAGACAGAGAAAAAAATTACATTGTGCTAACTGGTATGCCATTTAAGTGATCTGTTTTTTCTCCTGACCATATTCAAATTGGAATAGTATTAATAAAGATAAATACTCTCTAGAGTAAAAGTTTCTGACTAAGAGACACTACTTAATTTTTTTAAGGAACGTCTTTAGCTGACTTGATCTATATAGACATTTGCATGATGATTGTAACTATTTAAAAAAACAACACCACTAAAAAAACTCAAGCCAACCCCACTTCCACCTGTAGTTTTCAAATCCAATTTTATTGATCCAGATGGAAAAGTAATTCTGGTAACATATGCTTCCCAAAAACTGAAATCTAGTCTTTGGTAATAATTGTTCTGAGGAATGTTCCATTGGAACACTGTCTCAAGGGTCTTTCCAGCATCTTCACTTTTCAGAATGATTAGGAGACATTTTAAAAACAAATAACAAAATTATTCTTTTCCATTATACTGGAATAATCGTAAGAACCTGAAAAGAAGTGAGTTTTGACAGCTGACTTCATTGACATTTCTCCCAACAGCCTTTATGGTGTAAAGACTTAGACCCTTCATGAGAACTGACTTGCACATCATCAGCTTGAAATCAAAAGCTATAGAGTGAGGAGCCATAGATAGAGACTTCCATTTTCAGTTTCTCTCTATGCATTTTTCTGCATGTGGGTTAGTTTTAATTGTACTGAAAACCATTGTAGCTTTTTCTAGATGAAGGAAAACAATTGTAAGATGTTTATGAGAGGAACAGGTTAGTTATTCTAATGGGTAAGGGATTGTATTGAGCTTTCAATAACAACTTTTTTCAAAACTCAGCCCAACAGTCATCAGTGGAGGAATTTAATTATGTTGGTCAACCAAGGAAGCTAAAGTTATCAAAATTCTTTTGTTAATTGAATCAGGTTGTAATTCTGTTAGCTGTGTTTATTCATATGCTGCCTTTGAAATTGATTTTTACATTCCTCTTAATGTTTGTTTGCTGTTTTGGCTTTAACTCTCAGAATATCTTACTTTCTTTTCCTACATGTATCTCCTGTTCAGTGACTTGCTTTCATGGTGTCTCAGAACATTGTCTAAGGGGTTTGTTCCAGTGTCTCCTGTTGCCAGTCTGAAACTGCCTTTCTGCATACTCTGAGATCTACTCTACAGCAGTTTCAGTAATCAGAATTTTATTGGCAATCCAAATCTCCTTTCCTTTGTAATCCCTTGTTACTCTTTCACTTTAGGCTTAAATTTTCTGAAATAATTTCTAGCAGTCCTTTTTTGTTGTCTTCTAACAAGTTTTGCCATTCTTCCTATCTCATATAGGAGATCTGATGAAGCTATCACCTGCATTGGAAGGGTATATAGGAATGCAGAAAAATATTAATACTTTTCTGAAAATGTTTCCCTTTCAGGCCTTTATTTTCTTTAAAATGTGCTTTAGATCACAGTGCGAGTGAAAAAATTCCTTCAGAAATGTTAAACAATAACACCTGTTTATAGCTAAAGATTTTCTCTTTTGTGAAAACTAGTTACTGTGTTATGTTCCAGCAAAGTCATTACTATCTCGACCTGTCATGGTTTTAATACTTAAGAAATACAAGTTTATTTTTTCCATCTTATTGTTATAACATACTCCAACAGCTAGTGGTGTCTTGTGGTGACATAAGCCATATTATCTGCAAGTTTTGTCTTTTCTTTGCCCTTCAAGAAAATTAATTATTTCAGTAAAACTATTAAGAAATTAAATGCGCACTGCCTCAGTGTTATTGAGACAAGTCTTCAGTTTAACAAGATTGAGGAAGTTATGCACATTATGAATAATAGTATCTACATTTAAGCTTTGTAGGGTGAAATGATCTGAGCATTGTTAGTCCTTGGGAGTTCAAGGCCAAAAGTGATACCTAGTGTGTTCTGGAAGAAATTATCTCTTTTCAGTTTGAATTTCATGCATTTCTTTAAAGTGGTGTGGGAAAACAAGTTTCTTCAGAGTTTCTTTGTGTAAATCATTCAGCATGAGACACTATGCTGTCTAAATTAATCCTCAAGGTGGTTATGGTATGATTCCTTACACAAGTCAGCATAGGAGAGCTTATGGATCTCATCTGTTAAATTGTTTAATAATGGGATACTTGTTTACTTGAGGGGATAAAGTATGATCACCAAAAGCAAGGATGAGAACCCATGAACTCCTCCTGTAGCTGTTGTATTCTGGGTTTTTTTTCCTTAATCCCTGGAGTCTTAGAGTGATTGCTTCAAGGCTTCAGCAAAATGGGTGTCTCTCACTGTCCTGGAAAGCGGCCAAGGAGTTCAAGCCCTAGCAGGTTTGGCTAGGCCTAAGTTCCAGCTCTCCCATTTCTAGACAAGGGTGCTGTAAGATGGTGCAAGGCAATGGGAAGAAAGAAGTCTGCTACCTCTGGTGCCTTTCAAATGCTGACTCAGTAAGTCACTTACTCAGGCCTACATGTTAAGCTGTACTTAACTGGTTTTCTGCTGGCTAGCTCCCAGATTTTCTTTGCTCAGCACAGGGAAATACTAGATTACTGGGTACTGACAGTATTTAATCTGCATAGTACTGGGAAGAAAATCCTTACATAGGCTTTGCAAATTCTCATCTAGAGGCTCCAAACAGCATTTTTCAGCTTTTGAAGTGTCTAAATATAGGAGATCAGAAAGTGGCTATTTTATCTTTCATGCTTCTACATCTTTACTGTGTTTTGTATGTTTGATTTATTTATCTGTTTACCAAAACCACTTTCCCAACTCCTTTTCATTTCTTCTCTCTCAAGTGGCGAGTAAGAAAAGAAGCTATGATGGGTCTTGCCCAGCTGTACAAGAAATATTGTCTTCATGCTGAGGCTGGAAAAGATGCTGCAGAGAAAGTGAGCTGGATAAAGGATAAACTTTTGCACATATATTATCAAAATAGCATTGATGACAAGTGAGTCAATCTAAGTCTTCCTAATTTTAATTGTATTGTGATAAGAGATACTCTGAAAATATGTACTTATCCTGTGAAAGCTGTTATAGTCTGTATTTGTGGGTTGATGTATGATGTATTTAATTAACAATCATTAAGACATGTATGCAGATATTTGGATTGTTGCCTTATCTGGTCATGGATTCGTTTTTATATACTGATGGAACTAGATCTATGATGGTAGTAGATTTTCATTAACTAACTACTGTGTAGAAGAAAAATTGTCAAATTGGGCATTTACCATGCCAGTTCTTGTTTGCCTTACTGCTTTCCAGAGGCCAGGCTGTTAAAATCCAAGATCTGTGACGCGTGTCCACACCACAGTACATGCACGGATCTCTCCTTCTGGTATGGACCTTTAGGTAGATCAAAAGCTGAACAAACATCAGGGATGCTTTCACATTTGATTCATCTCTGTTTCGTCACTCAGTCCCTTCAACTTTTTGAAATACCATTTTTGTGTTGAAAAGAGTATTTTGGCCAAGGTTTTGGAAGATTATTAATAGTCTTTCAGAAAGAGAGAAACTGTGAGATCACACAAAGGCAGAATTTCAGCCCAGACTTTTAGTATGGGAGACTCAGAAAATTCCTTGCAGTGTTTCTTAGCGCCTTGCTTATACAGTCTGCTACGTCAGTATGTTTTGTTGTCTTGGTGACTAGTCTGAATGGGCTAATAGCGTCCTTCAGTTGCCAGTTATGATACTAAATTTTTAATCACTGCAGTGGTGAAGGCTCTCGTTTTGTCCATCTGGCTGATCGTAAGTGGGCCAGAGTTACATATTCAGTTAGTTGGCACCTTTTTTGAAAATCAGGAAATCTTCACATAGTTTATACAAAACTAATTCTGCATATGCATAAATATATGCTTTAGTTTGCATTGAGAGGTTTCTGGTTTTTCTACCATGTTCAGATCTCATTGTCAGTACACAGGTTTGATAGTGGACAGAGAAATCGAAGTTGTATAGTGAATGGGGCAGATGCTGTCTGTATTTCTGCTCACAGCAAATGCAGAACACTGATTGAAATGAGGCAGGGAATTTTAAGGGAAGAGCGTATCATCAAATCTGGGTTCCTTTCTCTGACATGATTTCTGAAGGTCTGATTACACTGTTGAAACCAGCTTTTTCATGGGGAGGCATGGATTGCATCCTGTTTGTTTTCTGGGTATCCACACAGAAAGATTGGTGGCTTGATTTTTAATGTTCCTCTAGGTCAGTTTGGTACCCTGAATTTTAATTCAGATTCTACTGGATTTTAAGGCTGGCAATGAAGTTCTTGCTCACTCACACCATCGGGTTGTTTTCCTGATCTCAGTGGAGAGATAAATGTATTTCAGTGTTAATGGCATGATTTTAAAGATTTAGCAACTGAAGAGCTGTAGAAATGCTATGATCTTTTAAGACAGAGTCTATCCCATCCTTTAAACACATAAGAACGCATGGGCCAAAATTAGCCAGCTCTGGCCTGTTTTCTTTCATTAGTGCAGCAAAGAGGATGAAAAGTAGCAGTGAACAGCTCTAAGCCTTGGAGTATTTTCCAAAGGGTGCATGGGATAACACTAGTTCTTACAGAAGATAATAGTGCAGTATCACACTGAGTTCAGGCATGAAGTGGAATAGAATAGATTTTTTTCCACACATTGATAACTTGGTCACTTGATAATGTTTTTGTTGTTGCTTGACTGTTGATGTACACATCTACTCCAGACTGAAAACTTGTAACTGTAAGAGCTGCCTCTTGTATTCTCTGAGCTTCTTTGTTTTACAACAAATACGAAGGGAAGGGAGTGAAATAACCACATCTGAAACAGTGCTCTGTTACCAACTATTGATATGCTAGCCAGTCACTTTCCTCACAGGAGAGAAGTGTGTCTTGCAGTTCCCGCTTTGTAGATCTTGACTAACCAACAGGGACCAGGGAAGGGATGATTGCCTTGCCATTTGTAGTGACATCTTTTCTTGAACATGTATCTGTAGAGACACGGGCTAGAGCCATGTTCATAACTTGGTAAGAACTCTGATGCCTCTAATCTCCTAGTGTGTTAAACAGATCGAGTCCCTTGAGATCTGAAGATCCTGTTCCCCAAACAACTTAGTTCTTGAAGTCATCAGTAGGAAAGTGTACATTTAAAGAGACAAAGCCAGGTTTTCTTTAATACTGGTGGACTGTCTTGAGATAGTTTTATCCATATTCATGGTCGTCCAATTATTCCTCTGAGCCTTTTCTCATGTCTCTTGGAATTTTCTTTGAACAGAAATAAGCTGTGTGAGCAGAAATACGGTGTGTTTGATCTGTGCTTCTGTGGTCTCTCTACAAGGCACTCCCAGAATACTTGCTAATACTAGTATACTAGTACACAGTGAAAAAGTTTTAAAATCCAAACACACACACAGTATTTGTCCATAAATATCAAATTGTATGCTGAACATTGCACACAGCTTTCCTTAGTGTGAATTAAATTCATGTTTGAATGTTCTTTCATTTGGGGGGGCTGTAATTAGATGAACTACTCATTTGTATTTTGTAGTTCAAAGTTGATATTTAATGTAAAACTTCCAATGTGTATTTTAAAAAGATAGATAATTTGAGAGTGTTTTTGCTGGTTTGGTTTGTTCTCACTTAGTTTTCCTTTTGCCCCTTTGGTTATATATGTTTTGGTGTTCCTTCATCTCCACCTTTTTAGTGCTGATTTTTAGTTTGTGTATTAGAATAATGAGTTGATTCTCAGGTACTACAGTTCACTCTTAACCATTCCCTCAAGGATACTTCAGATTTTTACTTTTCCTCCCCTTTGAGTTATATTCTTGTATTCTTTCTCCTTTATTTGTGCTTTTTACTGTCTGTGTTCCTTCTATATATTAGAATAAACAAAGGGAGATTCTCAGATCCTAAAGACAAGGAGAATTTGGATGGTGACGGATTACTCCCTCTTTTAGGTGAAAGTGAAAGAACGTGGGAAAGCTCTCAAGGAGCAGTTCTTGCTAATCTTTCTATCAGCAGTGGAAGGAATCCTTACAGCTGAGAAAAAGGCCACTATTTTTTAATCTTTTTTCTTTGTTGAAAAATCTGGTTTTAATGACTTCCACTATTTCTTGATTTTTCAGCTTGTCTGAAAGGTATCACTACTGTTCAACATGTGCAGTTTTTATCTTCTTTTCCTACAGATTACTGGTAGAGAAAATCTTTGCTCAGTATCTTGTTCCACACAATTTGGAAACAGAAGAGCGAATGAAGTGCTTGTACTATTTGTATGCTAGCTTGGATCCAAATGCTGTCAAGTGAGTATAGTTTGTATTCAACAAATACTTGCTTTCTCAGGCTTTTCTAACATCTGTTATCTTACTTGTATAATAAAAATACAAATAATGGATGCTTAGCATTATTAGTATTTCAAAACATTTCCCTTTTATATACAAACCCAACACGTCCATTAGACAAAAAGATCCCATTATATTTGAGAAAAGTGATTTTATCCATTCGTTTTCATTAAATGAGAACAATGTAGACTTAAAAGTGCACAAGTGATGACTTCTAGTTTTGCTCTATATTAGAGACCATGATGAAGATATCTGTAACTGAATTCTGGTTGATGGTTGCCTGTTTTTTATTTGGGTGGTTGTAAGAAATACTGTGGGTGTCCTGCATATGTTAAATTGTTCCAAGAAGAACAAGAGATGATGTTCTTTAAAAAGAGAAAATCAGTTTCACCTTGTTTTGAACAGTTATTTTTAATACTTGCTAGATTTTGATTGTACCTAGCAGGTGTTGCACTTCTAAGATAAATAAACAATCTTATTTATTAAAACATCCAGCATGTTCTTGTCATGAAGATTTTCTTTTCTGGTTTTCCATTTTTGCAGAGCACTGAATGAGATGTGGAAGTGCCAGAATATGCTAAGGAGTCATGTACGAGAATTGCTGGATTTGCATAAGCAGCCCACTGTACGGTTTTGAAAATATTTATACTTTATCCAGTGGACCTATTGGACTTATTTACAGGGGGGCTTTAATACTGTGTTATTTGTTCAGTGTAACTTTGTTACGCATTGATTTCTATGTGTAAACAGCGTTCCATTCTCATGAAGTTGCTTTCTGTAATGCTTGAAGGGTATATGACCTTCTGTTGATCATTCTTTCATAGTACTACTCAAGAACTTCGGAAGAAATTTCAAAAGGTTCAAAGTTTTTTGTTTGCTTTTGGCAGACCTTTTTTCTTTCTCACTTTCTAACATATTTTGAAAATGGAATACGTTGGAACATAAAGCAGTAATTTCTTTGTTGGTTAGAAAAAACAAGTTTTCAAGTATTTGTACAGGAATTTTACTAGTAGAAATTTTAAATAGAAGGGCATTGCTTTGGGGTTTTGGTGAGAGAGTGGGCTTGTGGGAATTTTCTGTTTTGGGGGGTACTGGAGTCTTTTTCCGGCAGTTGATTTTGATGTGTTGCATGAATTAATGAATTTTTGCAGTTCTTTGATGTTATAATATTTTCCCCATTTCTGTGTGTTGTAGCTGCTAATGAGAGTTATACTATTCTAGTATCTATTCTTAAAACAAAAACATAAACCATAAGATTCAGGAGTAGAAAGTAGTGCTGCAGAAGAACTAACAGAGCAGCTTAAAGGTGTGTTTTGTAAAGGAGATACTGCTGATTTCTTTGTCTGTTTTTGCTGTTGTCCTCAGTCAGAAGCAAACAGTGCTGCCATGTTTGGAAAGCTGATGACCATAGCAAGTAAGTGTTAATAACTTTCTATAAATATTTTATAAACTACTACAGCATTCCTGGAAACTGTATTTCTGTGAATCTTCTCATGCTGAAGTGGCAGATTTATCTCATGTTAAACTGTTTTTAATCATACAGAAAACCTTCCAGATCCTGGAAAAGCACAAGATTTTGTGAAGAAATTCAATCAGGTTTTGGGTGATGATGAGAAACTTCGGTCCCAGCTTGAACTGTTAATTAGCCCTACATGTTCTTGTAAACAGGCAGATGTCTGTGTGGTAAGGAAATGAAAAAGCAAACTTGTATACCATAAGTATTTGTGCTTAAAACAGCTACCTGGAATTAATGGTCTTCTCAGTTAACTAAACAAGGTTTTTACATGTTACTAATTTTCATAAAATGCATTTTTGGTTACCTGTAGAGATTGGGGAGAAAACAATTACGATCGTCATCTTATGAAAACATTAACTTTATTCCTTCCTGGGATTATGAGTATCAAGCATCATGTCTAAAAGACTAATTTATGCCTTTAAAATATTTTATTTCAAGTGCCCCTTCCATGGTAGAGTTCCCAACCTGTCTTCTCACACTGATTCAGCTTCCAAGTACTAGCAAGCCATCTATTACCTTCTGCATATTATTAATGTATTTTTCATCCTAGAACAGTATTTTGAGATCAGTCTTTCTTTTTCTGATGTTATTTAACCTCTTTGATAAAAATACGCACCTTAATATTAAATCATACTTTTCCAGATTCTGCCAACCACCACAGATTTTTTTTCTTGTATGGTCCAAACCAAACTAAGCAATTTCATTGACAGAAATTACAAGGATCACAAAGAGCATCTACAAACAAACCTAGACTCCTTGGGTTTTGTCTAATGGCTCAAAAATTGTGCAGGGAAGGGAGCAAGACAAATTTTTCATTGTTATGAAGTCTTCATGTACTGCAGGGTTACCCACAGCTTTCTGGATTATGCCTGACAACACATATACTGTCTGTGTACTGCACTTCACTGTTCCTTGATTTCATTCTGACTCTAGGCTGCAATTCTTAAGAACCCCTGAAGAACTCTAACTAGAAACCTGTTCAAATAGTTTTGTAAAGTATGTCTGCTTTGAACATGATAAAGAACGGTGTGGAGATACCAACAGCCCCCCTTAAAATATGTTTCACTGATTATATAAACAATCTCTATGGTAAAAAGAAGTAACTATATTTAACTTACTCAACATGCTTAAGAAATAAGTAAAATGAGTATAATTCTTGTTTGTATCTAACATTCTTGTAGAGGGAGATAGCCCGGAAACTTGCAAATCCTAAGCAGCCAACAAATCCTTTTCTGGAAATGGTCAAATTTCTTTTGGAAAGAATTGCCCCTGTACATATTGACTCAGAAGCCATTAGGTAAGTTTGAAAGCTCATGAATGATACAAATGGCAAAAGAAAAAATAATTTTCTTGGGATTTAAGTTGGTCTGTCTTAGCACTAAATGTGTGGGTGAGTTTTAAATCAAATTATGTAGATGTATTCAGTCCCAGCAACCTAGAGGAGGTAACTTTTTTTGATGCTGCTTTGCGGTGCTGTCTACAGAATGATTTAAAAATGTAGTAGTTCATGGGGAAAATTCTATTTGTGGGGCTTTAGGTGAAAATTATGAACATAATTTTCACATAGTTAACTGCAGCAGTCTTCCATATAGCATCTGAATTAATTAGCTTTCGTGGGATTGTGTAAGAGAATGTTTTGATTTCTTTTGAGACTTGTCTGGCAACTTCATTACATTCTGAAACTTGTGCAAGTATGTGTTGATCTAATGCCACCAGCATGGTGGGGGTTTTTTGGGATGGATTTTCTTTTCCCTCTAAAGAATTCGTTTTGCAGAAAGTGAAATTAGAAGGAAAAGAACTAATGTAATAACTTATATAAAAATAGCATAAACTAAACAGCAATGCCAACACCACCCCCAAAGGACTGTTGCCTTTATATGTTGTGAAAACCAAGTAATCTTGCTTATATCTCCAACCTTTAACATTGGCATACTTACTTGTTTGTTTCTTTTTGTATCTCTCATTTCAGTGCACTAGTAAAACTAATGAATAAATCCATAGAGGGGACAGCTGATGATGAAGAGGAGGGTGTAAGTCCTGATACTGCTATTCGTGCAGGACTTGAACTTCTCAAGGTAATCTGCATTAATGCAGCTGTAATCTGTAATGGAAGGGACAAAAGTGGTATGAGTAATGAATTAATGTTAGCATGGCTTTAATAGTTATTACTTAGATAATTACTTTTTTAATATATGAAAGTGGTTATTAATACTTGCTTGAAAGAAGAGTAATGAAAGAGATGATTCGTTGTAAGAAGTATGTTTTGAAAAGGGTGCCGAGAGTTGAAATGCACGTTAAAGCAGTAATTGGTTTCTGCTTAGGGAAGTAGAAGAGAAGAAGGTGTAGAGGCAAAGTGAGAGGAAGAGAAACAGGGAAGCTGGGAGAGAGGCCTTCTTTGGGGCGTGTATGACACTGGAAGGAAAGCAAGCAGTTAGCTCAAGAGCCTCATTATGTAGAGAAAAAAGGGGAACTTGTGTTCTCAGTGGTGCCGAAAAGTGGAAGCGGGGAAAGGAGGATTTGAAATATCTGGAAAACATCTGTGATGGATTTGGATGTTCTCTTATGAGACTATTTTGAATATGTTACAAAGAGGACTATAAAATGTAGGAAGGAATGGAGGGGAAGGTTACATAATTACAGTGAGACATCTCAGAAGTGTGAATGAATGAGGTGGGATTTATGGAGACATAATACACCACATTGGGTAATGGCAACCATGGTAGAAATAGCAATACAGAAGTGTGCTAAGAAGTAATGTCTATCTGCTAGTGTAGCTCAGAAAAGAAATCTGCCAAGGTTGAAGATTTTGTTTCTGTGACATGGAGCTATTTCACACATTAATACTCACACAAGTGAGCAGCTCTGGTCAACAGAACCAAGCTAAGATAAATCCAGAGAATACACAAAGTACATTCAGCTTTTCATTGTTCTCCCTACTTTGTTATCTACCGTGTCTTCTTGTGTTATCTTAGGTTTTACTTAATATAGTTTTGCTTTGAGATAACCTTTTTTTTCTGCTTGTCCTGCCTTGAATCTCTACCTGCTTAGTTTCGTACTTGGTTTTTCTCCTATTTTAACAGACTGTGTTATATTGCTTTAGCTTTAGATTTAAAGGACAGCAGCCCATGTTTTGCTTGTAGATCTCTTAACCTTCTTGGTCTCTTTGCTGCTCAGGCACTGTAGATTCTGAAGAAATTAAAATTTCAGTTCACTTAAATTAGGTTGAAGTGTTCTTAAACAGATTGCAATATAAACGAATATTCTTGAGTAAGTGTTCACTTGAAGAAGCGTGTTTTTATATATTCAAATAATGTAGTATCTTATAAAATATTTGGGGGACAGGAGGACCTGAAAAACAAAACCTAGATGAATTTATTTGAAAATTGATATATAATCTTCTCCAGAATGCAGTTATTGAATGTAATAGTTTCATATGGGCATGTAACAGCTATCTATGTTGATGGTAATGCTCATAAACAGCTGTCATTTTGGTTTTCTGATTATTCATTTACTGTGAATAAATATACCTTTGTTTTAATGTGTGTCTGCAGGTTCTGTCCTTTACACATCCTACCTCGTTCCACTCTGCAGAGACCTATGAGTCTCTACTGCAGTGCCTCAGGATGGAAGATGATAAGGTAGCTGAGGCAGCCATACAGATTTTCAGAAACACGGGTCATAAGATAGAAACAGACTTGCCACAGATAAGATCGTGAGTATTCTGTTACGTGCTGCTTTTCATATCTGGAATTCTGCCTCTTGATAGTTTATTCAATGCATTGCCCCTATACAGTCTTGTTAATATGAAGAACTTCTCTTCCATTATGTTTTCCTTCAGTACCTTTCTGTCTCTGTCCCTTCATTTTAAATTCTGTGCTCTCAGTTTTTAGGTATTTATTGAACGTGTTAGGTACTTCTTAAAAATCTTCTTATGATAGATACATTAAACCAGTGCATAGCAAATTTTCTAGGTTACAAAATAAGCAACAGCAAAAATACAGAAGGATAATTCCTTGGCATAATTTCTACTCATATCTGTCCTTCACACAATTTTTCTATCTTTGTAAGGAGCACAGATGTAATCTCTGATATGGTTAACAGCTCTGCTTGTTATTAAACAAGATGGGAAACAAAATCTAAAACCAGGCATGAATTTCTAGCAAAGAATCATTGGCTATCTGTAAGCTGTCATGCAATTCATGCTGTACTGCTGATTAAAGCTGCGTAATCTACTAGGTGTTCACAGACTATTAAATACCTTGTGAGTAACATCTGAAACCTTAAAATCAGCCCATAAGTAACTGACTTGTTCAAATTATAAATCACGGATTTCAAGTTCTCATATATTGAAATAGCATTTTGAATATTGCCATGCTAAAATGCATAGCAGTGTACACCTTTAAGTTCACTGTAAATTAAAGCTGTAACCTCAGCAATTCTTCTGAATGTGGACCAGATTTTGGACAAAAGAAAATTATTACAAACTCAGGTATATGAGATACATTTTAAGATATTTGTGGGGGTAAAGACGAGGAAAAGCACAGCAGACCCCCTTGTCAGTACAGTTCCCAGTATAGTCCTAGGTGTCTTTGTTTCCCTACCAGAATTTAAGCCAGACTCTGTGTTGCTGGGCTATATCATGTTCTCTCAAAGGATCTGGTATTGCTGACATTCGTTTGACTTTGTGCCTTAGCCAGGTATTGGTGAAGTTTAGTCTGGGAGGTCTCAACTTAAAAATGTAACTGTCAAAGTGGAGGTGGCATCCTTGGCATGGTTTCCCAGGCAAGTCAGCTTGGCGTTCTGAAAGCCAAAAACCATGTCAGTGTTTACACTTGACATAAAGAAGTCTGAGGACAAGTAGATGTTCCAGGTTTCATATATTCAGAAATCTGTGTCATAAATGAAAGATTTCATACAATCAACAAGACAGTTTGTTTCAAGTGACCTGTTTGTGTTTTGGGTTGTCTTTAAATGCTTCTGCGAGCGGGCTGCTTGCTGTGCTTTGAAGCAGTGTTCACCAGTGGCAGCTCAAGTTCTTCCTTGTATAGGAAATGAGTAGGGTTTTTGTACCAGTTCAGGACGAAGCCTACTGTGTGACTCGGGAGCCTGTGCTCAAAGAGAGCCTGTGGACCATGTGTAAACTTATAGATGTAAACATGTAAAGATGCACGTCAACATGTCAGGTTTCACCTTTTGCAGATTTGTGTTAGTTGGGGTGTGCTGAGGTTTGGTTTGTAAAGGCTGCACCAAGGCATGGCAAAGACACTTTAATGTGCATGTACTTAACACCATGAAAAATAGGTTAGGCATTGAAGCATATTTTAACTGTAGTTTTTACTGAATTCATTGCTATTTTGGTTCTTAATCCAATTTGTGGAATCTTGGCAGGTTTGAGAAGATTTTTCTACTTTAGGATACTTCTAACGTGTTTTTGAGGGTCTTTGGTTTGGTTTTGGATTTTGTGGGGGTTTTGAGGAAAATGTTTGAGGTTTGATTCTTTCAACCTGGCAAGTTGCTCTTTACCCTCTGGTTGCTGATTTTGATTATGTAGAATGTGTCAGTGAATGCTGTGTACTGAATAATCCATGTACTGAATACTGTATTGTTAAAGAGCTTTTCAAGAAAGCAAGGAAATGTTTTGGGATGTTTCTGTGTCAGACTCTTTCTAGGCAATTTTGTTTTTTCATGTCAGTTGCTGGGTGAGTTGCAGGATGAACCTCCCGGGTCTCACTGCTGAGCTCTGAGGGGACAGGCCTGCCTTCCAGCACGGTCTGGGGAATGAAACTGAGCAGTCTGACTAACCTGGGCCTGCTCTCTGGAGTGGCTTCTGCCCTTTGCTTTCCTTCGGTGCCTTCTGATCAGCAGATAGATTTCAGGAGATTCAAATTCAAAATCTCACAACAAAGTAGTTGTTTACTTGGGTAAACATTGCAATTAAAAGTTCCAGTTGTAAAATCCTGATGTTTAGTGGTTATTCTTGGCTTTCACAGATTTTCTTCAGCCCTGTCATTCCCAGGCTTGGATAAATCCAGGAATTCACCCTAGCTGAAACTGTCATGTTGCCCCCACCTTACATTTGTCTTCCTAAACAGCTTTATTTTGGTCATTATTTTCTTTCATGTTTGATTTTTGCCTGTGGTCTGTTTTCTTCTTGTGTGTGTATAGTCAGATGTTCAACAGGTATTACTAAATACAATTCTGTCCTGCTTTTTACTTTATGATTGTGATCTTTCCTGAACAGACTTCAAAGGAATGCTTGATTTGTTAGACAGGATAGATTTGTATGTGTGAAGATAGGTTTTTTTTTTCTGTAGATTGCAAATTGCATTTTGAAGTATTCTATTTAACGTTCACAGAACACTAATTCCGATTTTGCATCAGAAAGCAAAAAGAGGCACTCCTCATCAGGCAAAACAAGCCGTTCACTGTATACATGCTATATTTTCAAATAAAGAAGTACAACTTGCACAAATCTTTGAGGTATGTCTTGCCCTTTTAAAATTTGTTTCTCTTATTAATTGATACTAGTGATTATAATTAATTCCTACTGTTTTTTAAGAGAGAATAGTTTATGAGGTCAGGAAGCATACAGACGTATGGTAGTTGAGAGGAGTCATTAATTTTACAATAGCAAGTTATTAATATTTGTGTCTTAAAGTCACAATTTACTAATATTCTCATGTCTGATAGATGAAGGTTTTCCTTTTTGTCCACATGGGAGAAGTTTGGGGGAAGTAAGCTAAATATGCTTGACTGATGCACAGCAAATCCCATGGGGACACAGTTAGCAGATACTAAATGAGACATAACATGCCCTGCCTTTCAGCTGTATTGAATTACCCTGCTTTACGGTCTTTGCACATACAGCCTTGCCTCACTAAGGCAGTTCATGCAGAACAACTTGACTGTAAGCTCACACATCAGCTCACTGCTCACTTACTGCTTCCTTAGACAAGTTATTAAGCAAAAGGACTTTCTATACAGAGCAGAGAGTTTATTTCTCACTGTAGTCTTTTAAATAATAACATTATTAATGTGCACGTGTAAAATATTTTAGGTTCTTCATCTTGGCTGTCTTTGGGCCTGTGCATAAGTGTGAAAAGCTTTGAACTAAGTTTGCAGAGTTCGATCTCTGCGTAGACTTCTGTGAGAGTGCTTGTTTCCTCCGTAATACCAGAATATGATACAGTGGTGTGATACAGGAATTGCCCTGGTGACTGTTGCCTGGAAAGTAAATACTGATGGCTAGTACAAATGTCCCTGGTGGTTTCCAAGGTTTTGGCTGCTGTTTTCTACCACTGGCAGTTGGGATTCAGGTTGTCACAACTTCTGAACAGAATTGAGTCAAAGTTTTTTCCCATGTCTCTCAGGTTTGAATGAGTTTCAGGGTTAAAATAAGAAGAGAATACCGAATTTGTTTTGCCCTTACCTTATGTGAGATTTTTGTTTACTCTGTTGAATAGGAAATTGTATTCTTTATACTTTGGATTGCTAATTTTATTAATTCTTTTGGAAAAACAGTGAAATGCATCAGCAATCCAGCAGTAAATAAATTATTTTAAGACATGTTAGCATATTAACTGAAATTGAATTTTTTTTTTCTTTCTCAGCCTCTTAGTAGAAGTTTGAATGCTGATGTACCAGAACAGCTTATAACTCCCTTGGTCTCCTTGGGTCATATTTCTATGTTGGCTCCAGACCAGTTTGCATCTCCAATGAAATCTGTTGTTGCAAATTTCATTGTGAAAGATCTCCTAATGAATGACAGGGTAAGATTTATCTTTTTTTGCTAAGTGCTTATTATGCGGTTTGCCTGTTATGAACTCTGTGGGGAATAGAGCTTTTTTGTCAAATAAGTCAATAAAATAATGTTCTATAAATGGTTAGTACAATGATAATTGCATTGTTAAAGGTATTTTTGTGAAAGGAAGCCTAGTCCACGACTTTCCTCTATTTCTATATCTTCATTTTCTGTATGAGTTGAACCAGTTTGTAAGCTTACATGAATTTCTATAGTCAACAGGTGAGAAAAATGGAAAATTGTGGTCTCCGGATGAAGAAGTTTCTCCAGAAGTACTAGCAAAGGTGTGTTATCTGCTGTCATTAATAATGTGTATATCTGCAATTAAAAATTTACTTTTCTTCAAGCTGTGCAATGGGGAATATTAGAATAAATCCCTTTGAGTGTTTTTGTATTAGTCCTATTAGAATATTATTGTTTTTGCAGGTTATACACAGAACTGATAAAACTGATAGAAACTTCACTTACTGATATTAATTAGTCTGATTAGTCTCAACTCTAATAGTTGAGAAAATGAAGAGATTCAAAAGTTTTTAGCTTTCCTTACAGGAAAGGTGACTTTCCTTTGACTTTACTGACTTGTATACAGATTTGAAATAAACTGAGACCTTGATGAATGTGAATCTAATTATGGCCATTTCTAGGAATTTTTATCTAGTTGCTCTTTTAATCATCTAGCAAGCATCCTACATCTTCTAGATGCACTTCTGCAAAGACAGTGGACCATATTCGTTGAAGTGTCCTGAGGTCACAAACACTGCTTCTTCCTTCTTCACTCTAAATATTTACTGCTTCATTCTGTTCCTTTAAAAATGTATCAGCTCTAATACACAGGAATCGATGGGAATTTCAATTTGACAACAGTAGGTTTTAGTAACTTACCAGCTTTGGCAAGTAAGTTGATTGTTGATTTGCTTGTGTGCAATAGGTGCAAGCAATTAAACTTTTGGTGCGCTGGTTGTTGGGTATGAAAAACAACCAGTCCAAATCTGCCAATTCCACACTCCGGTTATTGTCAGCCATGCTTGTCAGCGAAGGAGACTTGACAGAACAGAAGCGAATCAGGTGGGATTTTGTTCCTTTCAGGCATCCATAAATTTTGTTGTAGAATTTCAAAGAATGGTGGTTCTTTTAGAGTGTTTTAGGAATGTTAAGGTCAGCACAATGTTGTCTACAGGTCTGATCAGAGTACTAATGTTAGCAGTGGAATGGCAGCATAAAATTATGTTAGACACTCCCTCTTTCTTGCAATTTGCTAATACTTGCAGAGTTCCAAATTAGGTTATTTTCCTAGTAGAAGACCTTGTAGAGAGTAAAACACCTAGTGAGGTATCTTTGAAAACAATTGATAACCAACTCCCAAGCATATTGGATCTTATCTTGGGTGGAGCTTCTTCATTCCAGCTGTGAGGTAACTGCACCTCCTATCTTGAGGGTGAAGGAAGGAAAAACTGGCAAAAGTGTTGCTTTCATTTAGACAGTCATAGGAAAACAAGAAACTTGACTTGTCTCATTTCATTGTTTTACTGGAAGTAGGGGTTTTTCGTGGGGAAAGTAGAGCACTTTCTTTTTCACAAATTTGGTAGGGTTAATTTAGATTGATCTAAAGCTATAGTATTGTGATCTCGTTGATGGGTCATTGATCTTGTAAAAAGAAGAAATTGAGACATGCAGGTAATTTAAGGATAGTTGTGGTGAGCTGTGATTAATTTTGGGGGTTTTTTTCTCTGCCATGTTTAGTAAATCAGATATGTCTCGACTGAGATTAGCTGCTGGTAGTGCAATAATGAAGCTTGCACAGGAACCCTGTTACCATGAAATAATTACCCCAGAACAGTTCCAGCTCTGTGCACTCGTCATTAATGTAAGTAACTGCATTAGAATTGAAGTGACCCTTAATTGAGTTCTGAGTCCTTTTGTCTGAGCTTTTGTTGCTGCTACACTGAGTATATTCTGTTTCTTACTGCAGCTTTCACAAGCGTTATTGAAATTTGAATTTCAAATGTTTGTTGTGCTGCTCCTGTTCGTATTTTTAAAATGCCTCCTCATAATTCCACCCTGAATGCCTTTTTTTTTGTAAGACCAGTATTTTTATGGTTACATTTTTATGGTTTGTGTTGCTGTAGGATGAGTGCTACCAAGTGAGGCAGATATTTGCCCAGAAGCTGCATAAGGCACTTGTGAAATTACTGCTCCCTTTGGAATATATGGCAATCTTTGCTTTGTGTGCCAAAGACCCTGTGAAGGAGAGAAGAGCACATGCCAGACAGTGCTTGCTCAAAAACATCAGTATACGAAGAGAATATATTAAGCAGAATCCTATGGCTAACGGTGAGTATTTCAGTAAAATTGTTAAGAATACAATAGTCAAATACTAAACTGGAAGGAATAATTATTAAACCTTAAGCAATTAGCTTTTGTAAAGAAACACCAGATGAGTTTAATCTGTTTCCTCATCTTTATATTAGACGCAGTCAAATCTAAATTTACTTAATTCAGTATTAGCGTAAACCATAAAATACTCCTCTGTACGTTGCTGAGAATTATACATGTAAAATACAGTGCCTTTATGGTTGTACTTGTTTTGCTCAAAAAATAACATTTTCTTTCCTGATATTTTTAGGCTTTATGACCTTCTTCCTGAAGCGAGACCAAGTCGTTTTGTAATAGAAAAATGTGGTCATGTATTTTAAATGATTTATTAAAACTAAAATTCATAGGAAGAAAATGCAAGTCAAAGTTTTACATTTTGTGTTTGAAAAAGTACTTTGAAAAAGTTTTTCTTATGATGCACGTATATGTGTGTAATATATAAACAATTTTTCATTGTTTTTGTTACTGTAGAAAAATTGCTGTCCTTGCTGCCTGAATATGTGGTACCGTATATGATTCACTTACTGGCACATGATCCAGATTTCACAAAACCTCAGGATGTTGATCAGCTTCGTGATGTCAAAGAGTAAGTGTCAAGTGATTCTAGAATTCCTATGCTGAGAATTTTTCTACACTTGGAAAGAAACTGATTAGGAAGAGGAAAAAAACTAATTAGGAAGAAGAAATACTTGTTTTATCAACAGTATCTTGCAAACCAGTAAATGGAAAAAATGGAAATGTGGAACACTTTAACCATGGGAAGAAGACATCAACAACTGCTTGGCAGTATATTCTGAAAGCCCAGATGGTAACCTGTAGGTCATACTGCAGTATACCAAATTAGTGAGTTGTGTATGCCTCTTTGAAAATAAGTAATCATTTCAGACACTCGTGTTTGTGCATAGGAATATTTTTAGGATGTCAAGCTCCAGTATTTTGGAACTTTTGAAATAGATGGTTTCTCCAAGACTCGAAAACACTGAGGCTGGGTAAGTCCTGCCTCACTGGAAACTCACTTTCCCCTTCCTATGTAAGCCTACTTGAATTCATTCTAAGTTTGCTGCTGACTTACCATTTGCACTATACATCAGCACTGCAGGCTTAGTATTTCTTAATGTATTCAGCCCAGATTACTCTATACAATACTGTCATACTTGTCAGAAGCTTGTTCTACGCTGTTTCCAGATTCAGACCTTCGTGGGTGCCTCAAATAATATTTCACATCTTAATTATAACTTCTTTTGCTCCTTGTGTCTTGCAATGAATTTTAAAACTTGAAAAAACAGTTAACACTTAAAAATTGTTAAAGCATGTTTTCTCTCCCACCACACAGCTCTGGTTTTAGTGTTTGGTTTTTTGTTGTATTAATTTTTGATGAAACTGAGCTTTGTTGGTTTTGTATTAGGCATGTATAACCACATACTACAATTACATCACCCGAAAAGCAGTTCTTTTTTGGTACCATTAGACTAGTTCAGATCTTAATTATTTTTGTACCTTCACGTATGACAGTCGAAGGCTGATTCTTTCTTTAAATGAAAAACTTGGTGTGTTCTGATTTCTGAGCTACTTGATTCACACCTGGTCAGACCTGAAGTCAGTGAAGATTTTTTACCTGATCAACAAGTCTGCATTTTGTCCCAGGACTCCTTGTTCCTGGCAACATCTGAAAGCATCCTCCAGCATGTACTTTATCCAAAATGCATGGGAACAAGTTCTGATTTGCAGTCACTGAGTTAATACTTTCTTTGAGAAGTGCTTTCTAGCGTGCAGAGCTTTTTTTGGAAGCTCCTTGTATAGCTTTTCTTTGTTGTCAAATTTCCTCCCTCATGTTTGTCACAGACTGGCTGAACTAGCCAGAAAGGACTGCTCCAAACAAAGAAATACTCTGTAGGGGAATTTTGGCAGGAATACTTCTCTAAAGAGTCTCCTGAGATATCAGAAAAATGTTTTCCATTTAATGTGATACAGTGTTTAACAGCTCTGAGTGTCTTAGCGTTCACTTTAAAGTATTAACATAGATGCTTGCAAAGTTAGAAAAACAGGCCTTGCAGTGCGTTTTGTGGGTGTCTCCTTAGTTTGTCTTGGTTTACATGGCCTAGATACAGTGATGTAAAGTAAATGCATGCTTAGCAGTTCTTGATCCATAATCGGTGATACTTGCTGTTATTGATGAAGTTTTTTAAGCTTATCCTGCAGACATATGTTTGGAGTTGGTTGTTTTTTATCTTGATACTGTTGCAAGCATCTTTCTCTTCCTAATTCATATTCCAAAATTACTGAAATGGATACAAAGAATGATGTAATGTGACTGTGTTCGTCTAGGTGCATATTGGTTTTTTTACATAAAATCCCACTGGTGTTTTGGACAGGTCTTGTTCAGAGTTGATAATTATTTATGTAATTTGCTGACTTAATGAGAAAGTCAGGCTGTTGAATTTGACATGAGTTAAATGAAATTGCCAGAGTAGAATGAGTTCTCAGTAGTAATCTTTGGGTGACACTGGATTTTGCAGAACCTGGGTCAGGGTGGTATGTTACTGGTCCTGTATTCATCCTGTTCAAGTTCTTGAAAATAGTGGATAGATGGATATAAAGCTGTCTAACAGATTGATGTACTACAGCCTTTGTAACTCTTGGATGCGAGTCAGACTAGAGACATTTTAGTTTTTTGAACATCAGATAGCTCTATAAGTATTTTGATGCACAAGCCTCTGAACTTTTGAGAGAAATGTTCCTTCATCTCTTTCATTACAGTTTGTATCAGCTAAGAAGATTGGGGCTTTTATGAACAGGGAATTCTAATGTTCAGTCATCCTATTTTTGGGAGGTTTTATTACCTCTTTCTACAAAATAATCTCTCTTCCAAAGCTTCAGAATTAAATTAGCTATTGGCAAAGCCTGCATTTCTCAGACCCACCCACTTTCCCAACTAAGTACTATTTTACTGTATCGTGACTGTTGACCCTCTTACCATATGCAGCTATGGAGCTTGATAGCAAGTGATAGCATGGATGGACCAGTTGTGCTTTATATCATCATTGAAAAATTTTTTAAACAAACTTTCAGTCAAAATAAAATGTATTCTCACTATAAATAAGTTAGATTTAAAGACAGAAATGTAGGCAAGCTAATTTCATTATGTGTTACCTGGGAGAATTTTCCTCCTATATGGGACACTAGCAAGAATCTGACCAGCTTTTTGGATCTCCTCTCCTGTTTGAACTGCCGTATTAATTTACCTCCTGTGGGTAACTGTGTAGCAGTAGTGTTGTTTTGTTTAAGCCTGCCTTGAGTGTGCTCATGGTACATTGTTGATAGGGACATAGTGCCCAAGGTAGTGATTACAGAATTTCATTTGGATGATGATAGCACCAGAATTCTTGTTTCTGTTCATGTATGGAAGAGAAAAATGTTGATTGGCTGGGCAGTATTTACAGATGTAATAATAAGCATCTTAATTTGGCAGGTTTACTCCAAGGAGTGCAGTTAAGACTGTGTGTGGTAAAGGTCTAGAGTCTGTTTACACTGTTATATGATGTTACCTGTTTATGTCTTCAAATTGATTTTTGGTTTCTTAAGAAAAAGCTGGTACAGCTAACAAAATTTTGTAAAGCTTTGCTGTGTGTAGGAGCTGTATTATAAAAGCTGGAGTGTAATTGCTTGTGGTTTTATGGCTTTTTAGGTGCCTGTGGTTCATGCTTGAAGTTTTAATGACAAAGAATGAAAACAATAGCCATGCCTTCATGAAAAAGATGTCAGAAAACATCAAGCTTACCCGAGATGCTCAGTCTCCTGATGAGCCAAAGGCCAATGAAGTAAGAAATGCAGCTGAGATTAATGCTGGGTGATGAGCTGAGGCCTTCACAAGCAGGATTTGCAGGAAGTCTGAAAGAACTAACTCTGACATTTTTATGGTTTTTTAGAGGCAGTGCTAATTGCAAGCGCTGTCTATATGTTTCCAATCTCATTCTTGCAAAACCTTGCTGACCTCAGCCAGTACATAATACCTACACTTTTTTAAAATATTCGTATTACTGCCTGCCTTATTTTTACAACTCCTGCCTAGCTTCCTGACATAAGCATCTTCTGCTGTTGGGGGAGGAAATACTGCATTATACAGCTACTGTTAAACCCTAGTTTCTAGGTGAGATGAGAAACCATTTAAGGTGATTTGATTTAGCAAGAGCTTCAATTGTATAGCATAGTCATGTAAAGTATTACTAGTTTTTATAAATAGTATCATATGAAAAATGAGGACTTCTCAAGAAGACCCAGCAGTATGGTTAATGATATAATTACAAAATATGTCCTTAGTGGTGGTTATTTAAGCACATAGTTTAAATTTTTTAAAGAACTGCATTCTCTCTACACTGTAAAAACAGTAAGTAATTCCTAAAGCATGCTTTTTTTGTTTTTTTCTCCAGAAACTTTACACAGTATGTGATGTAGCACTATGTGTAATCAACAGCAAAAGTGCTTTGTGCAATGCAGATTCACCGAAGGATCCGGTATTACCAACCAAATTTTTTACACAGCCTGAAAAGGTAAATTTGTTAATTTTATTTTTCAAGTAATAAGGGAAAATACTTTTTCTTTTTTAAATGATTGAGAGCTGGTTATCTCCAGAATAATAAGTGGGAAAATGCATCTTTTATTATCAGCAATTATTTTTTTAATGTCAGCTCTGTGCTGTGCTATCTATGTATTATGAACATGTGGCAGAAATGTTTGCAACCAGGTGAGAGCTAATTGAAATTAGTAATTATATTAGCATGTATTGCTGAATCATTTGATTAGTGTGTTTTACAAGTGCATCGGAATATATGAGAATATATATATATTCTGACTATATCTGAATTAGAATGCAAATCAGACAAAAAAAAAGGGAATATTATTTTATGTTATCTGTGGTATGTTTCTATCTGTGAGTAGCTGTTTGGCTATTTTGCTTGCTGTACAAGTTGGTCCTCTTATTGCCAAGTAATAGCCTTGGCGAGTACAGCTCTGCTGTCAGCAGTGGCACTACTGTTCTCCAAGAGACAGACTTCTGAAAAGTGTAAAGGCAGCATAAGTAATTCTGTGGAGCAGACCTGATGTTTTGGTTGTCCTGGAGAACGTACTGGCTGGCGTTTTTCAGTGCCTTAGACTGTTAATTAACAGCCTTTCTAGAGTCTGTTTAAGCAACATTCGGTTTCCTATTTTATTGTGAAATGGCAGATGCCATGTAACAGTGAGCTGGTGTCTGTGCTAGCTACTTTAATTCAGTTACAGGATTTCAGCCTGTGTAAACTCCCATACCCTGAGTGACAAAGGTAACAACTTGCAACTTGTTTAGAGAAAATGGCACCTCTTTTCCTCTGTTAGGACTTCCCATTAAAAACATGCAAGTGAACAAATAGGGAGAGTAGTTTTGCATCACTTCAAACAATTCATGTCACTACAGAAGGAAAAATGTTGATCCCAATTTCAGGTATGGCATACTGTCATTCAGTAATGCTTGCTACAAATCTCCACCAAAATACTGGTTTGACCTTATCTTTATTAGATTGATTCATTGGTCAGCAGATTGCATGGTGTGAAGTAGGTGTAACACTTGATTGTTGCATCTAATTTGAGAAGTCAGTTGGGTGTATATATTAAAAATGGTGAGGTTGAGACATCAAACACAAACTAATTATATTTTTTATGCAGGATTTCTGCAATGACAGGAATTACATTTCAGAAGAGACAAGGATTCTTCTTTTGACGGGAAAGGTACAGTATTTTGACAAATTGCAAGTCTTTGAATATTACTTGTGATTTTTAAAATGTTCTGGACTGTCGTAGTTCAAAACTTATATTAAGAGTTTGTGTACAGTAATTTGTGACTCTTTTATTTGATGACATATAATTAATTCCTTGAACATACTACCTGATGAGTACACAACACCAAGATCATTATCTGTGCTCTGAGGTACAGGTTCTTGATTACCGTTTCTTCCATACTGAAATAAGCTTGGTGTAAAGTTATGATACATATAGAGAATTGTGATACGACTAACATTGGAGATCTTCAATTTTCAGTTGTAATATTTTTAATATAGCTGGTAATGCTGTTAAATTCAGCTGCAAATGTCAATGCTGTTTTGAACATCTCATTGTATTTCAGAAAGTCCCTTCCACCTGGAGATATTCTATGATTCTAACATACTGTATATGCAAAGCAAAGCACTTCTGCAAGAGGCTTGCCAAAATGTAATGGAGAATTAGGTTCAATACAACAGTAGGAAATAGCACAGAATCATTAAGATTGGAACAGCCCTCCAAAATCATCGATTCCAGCCATTGACCAAACACCTCCATATAAATTAACCACAGCACTAA
This sequence comes from Orthonyx spaldingii, assembly GCA_013397795.1. Classification (NCBI taxonomy): domain Eukaryota; kingdom Metazoa; phylum Chordata; class Aves; order Passeriformes; family Orthonychidae; genus Orthonyx; species Orthonyx spaldingii. The sequence goes on along the minus strand of VZTJ01004014.1, from coordinate 309,445 downwards.
ATGTCATGCTGAGTATTTCTTGAATATTTCCAGTGATGGTGACTCCACCACATCCCTGGCCAGTCTATTCCAATGCCTGACAGTCCTTTCAGTGAAGACATTCTTCCTGATTTTCAACCTGAACCTCCCCTGGCACAGCTTGAGGCCATTTCCTCTTTCCTGTCTTTAGTTGCCTGGGAGAAGAGGCCACTCCCCACTTGGCTACAACCTCCTCTCAGGCAGTTCTAGAGAGTTCTAACACCCCCAGCTCCTTCAGCTGCTGTTCACAAGGCTTTTGTTCCAGACCCTCCCCCAGCTCCATTGTCCTTCTGTGGCACCTCAGTGTCCTTGCAATGAGGGACTGAGAATCAGGAACAGGATTTGAGGTGTGGCCTTACCAGTGCTGAGTAGAGAGGGGCAGTCACTGCCCTGGTGCTGCTGCCCACACTATCTCTGACNTGCTGCTGCCCACACTATTTCTGACACAGGCCAGGATGCCATTGGCCTTCTTGGCCACCTGGGCACACTGCTGGCTCGTGTTCAGCAGCTCTCAGCCAGCACTCCCAGGTCCATTTCTGCTGGGCAGCTTTCCAGCCACTCTGCCCCAAGTCAGTAGCACTGCATGGGCTTGTTGTGAGCCAAGTGCAGGACTCAGCACTTTGCCATGTTGAACCCCATAGCACTGGCCTTGGCCCATCGATCCATCAACCCATCCAGATACCTCTGCAGAGCCTTCCTGCCCTCCAGCAGGTCAACACTCCCACCCACTTGGTGTCAGCTGTGAACTGACTGAGGGGGCACTCAAACCCCTCATCCAGATCATCAGTAGAGACACTAAACAGGACTGGCCCTAACACTGCTCCCTCAGGAACACCAGTAGTGACCAGGCACTGCTGGATGTACCACCCTTCACCACCGCTCTCTGGGCCTGACCACCCAGCCAGTTCTTAACCCAGTGAAGAGTGCACCTGCCCAAACCAGGTACTGCCAGCTTCTCCAGAAGGATGCTTTGGTAGACAATATTAAAGGCTTTAGTGAAGTCCAGGTAGACTACACCCACAGCCTTTCCCTCATCCACTAGGTGGGTCATCTGGTCATAGAAGGAGATCAGGTTGGTCAAGCAGAACCCATCTTTCCTAAATCCATGCAGGCTGGGCCTGATCCCCTGGTTGTCCTGTACACGCCATGTGTTCGCACTTAAAATAACCAGCAGCTTCCTGGCCACCAAGGTCAGGCTGACAGCCCTGTAGATCTCCTGGATCCTCCACCTGGCCTTCTTGTAGTTGGCGTCACAGTGGCCAACCTCCAGTCATCTGGGACCTCTCCAGTTAGCCAGGACTGATGAAAAGTGGAGTGGCATGGTGAGCTCTTCTGCCAGCTCCCTCAACACCCTCAGGGGGATCCCATCCAGCCCTATAGACTTGCGAGTGTCTGAGTGGCTCACCAGGCCACTAACTACTTCCTCCTGGATTGCAGGGGGTATGTTCTGCTCCCTGTCCCTGTCTATGAGTTCAGGGGCTGGGTAGCCGTAGTATAACTGATCTTTCTGTTAAAGAAGAGACAAAGAAGGCATTAAGTCCCTCAGCTTTTCCCTTGTTCTTGGTTACAATGTTCCCCTCCATGTCCAGTAAAGCATTGAGGTTTTTCTTGGCCCTCCTTTTGTTGTTAATGTATTTGTAAAAACACTTTTTACTATCTTTCATTGCAGTGGCCACATTGAGTTTTAACTGAACTATTATATTTATATATTTATGATCTATTTTTATATTGTATTTGTATAGTTATATGCGAAAAGGTGGTTTAGAAGTAAACACTATCTCTTTGGGGTTCTCTGATACAGTTACAACATTTTAGATATTGCTGTAGCTGATGACTTGACCCATGTGCTTAGGCTGAGTAGGCAACAGGAAGTTTTTTATTTTGTCCCTGGAGAGGAGTCAAGAAAGTTTTCATAACTGTCATGTCACATTCTTCATGTGATTTTACATTTCCTTAGAGGCCAAGTTAATAAATTAAGACATTCCCGAGAAGAAAAAATAGTTCCCATGTGTGGAAGTTATGATAGAGCAGGCAGGAGAAAGCTTTACAGATGCAAGAAAATACTGGCTAGCAAAAAAAACCACAATCTCTGTAGAAAGGGCTTGTTACATGTTCAGTGGCTGCATCATCCTAGTGCTAATTCTGTACAGCATTTACTTAAATATATTATTCTTTTAATATAATAATTTATTTGTTCAAATTACTGAGTAGCTGAGTTTACTGCATGTGCAAAGAAGGAAGACAGAATGAGTGAAGAATCTGGAGCACAAGTCTTATGAGGAGCAGCTGAGGGAACTGGGGTTGTTTATCATTCCCCCCAGACAGTTTTCTAATACAGGGCTCAGGGGATCCCAGGGCCCATCATTGGTGTTGAAGACAGAGACAGAAATGGCCGTAAATGTTTCTGCTTTGTCACCTCCTGTTTGTGAAGTGACCACCCTCATGAAATATTGGCCCAGTGTTATCTCTGATCCTCCTTTTGCTTTTGACATATCTTAAAAAGCCCTTTTTGTGACCTTTATAGTGCTGGCCAACTTGAACTCTAATCATGCTTTGGCCATATGAATTTTCTCCCTACAGTAGTGAACAGCATCTCTCTAGTCCTGCCATGTTGTCTGTCATTGCTTGCAAATACTGTATACTTCGTTTTTCTGCCGAAGTTTTGGAAGGAGATCCCTGGTCAGCCAGGCTGGACTTCTACCTCACTTGCTTGACATCTTACACTGTGGAATTGCCTGCTCCTGTGCTTTTAAGAGATGGTTGTTAAAAAGTGACCAGCGTTCACAGATCACAGTGCCTTCAAAAGAGATTCTCAGAGCACCCAAAAGTCTTAGAGAACCAAAAGTCTGCTGTCCCCATATACAGGGCCAAAGCTATCTGTAAGGCCAAGGGCAGTTGATCCAGAAAGATCCTGTAATTCCTTGTAGAGTTACTCATTGCTGGTAGCATCCTGGCTGGGTGGTCAATAGACTCCCACAACAATATCTGCTTTATTTGCTTTCCCATTCATCCTTACCCAGAGGCTCTCACCTCTTAAAATTGCCTAACGTTTTGGCTTTTGTTGAGACTTCTCCAGCTGCTATGCCTTCAAAGCGTGAGAGAGAGAAGGGCAATTGATGAAGTGCTCTTAAATTGCAAGAAGTAAAAGGATAAACAATGTTTTTTAAGTAAAGATAAGGTTTGTAGCTCTAAACTGATGGCACTGTGGTCAAGACTGTTCATTGAGAAAAAGTATTTTAAAATATCGAAGAAAATATTTGTAAATTTAACTATGTATCTGAAGTTTGCATTTTTTAAGATATAAACATTTTTTTCTAGCCAAAACCAACTGGTGTATTAGGTACAGTAAACAAACCATTATCTGCAACTGGAAGGAGACCATATATTAGGACTACAGGATCAGAGACTGGAAGCAGTGTAAACTCTGAGCTGAGCTCTTCTGCAGGAAACAGATCAAGGTACAGGAGTTCAAAATTTCTTGCATCAGCTCTTTACTTCATGTTCTCCACTGTGCTTGCAAGTTTTAGGACAGGAGATGATTTGGTGTGTGTGCTTATGTGTTTCAAGGGTGTCCTTATTTTTTCTGGTTTTAAAAACTATAGTAGTTCTGAATAAATAAAATCTCCATACTTGCTTTTTGGTTCAGTTTGTGCAGTTGATACTTGCATGTATAAATTAGGATTAATCCTGATTGGAAACAAGGAACTTTTTTGATGTAGATGAAATATTCTGATCTGCGTAAGATTAAGAATGATAAAAAGAGCTTGTTGAAGGCCAGGGTCTCAGTGGAGAGATGCAATTTATGATTATAATATTCAGTGTTTCTTCTAGCAAGCATGATTTTTATATGGATGCAGAGTTTTAAAATTTGTTGTAAATCTGGAGAAACAGTTTGCACATTCAGATTTTAATATTGTTTAATTTGGTTTGGAATTGATTATTTGACTAAAATAAAGGGTTAAAGAAAGCAGAGAAAGTCAGCTCTAGTTGCTACATTTCATAAGGCCAAAGGGAAGTATAACTACTTTCAGAATTTGTTTTGTAAGTGTGCATGATACAAATTGTGATAATCTCATTTTTTTCTTTTTTGTTATTTTGTTTTTGAAACTGTGAAGTTCGGGCATTATTGGTGTTTATTATTCTTCACTACATTATCTGCTCTTTCTATTTGGAAAAAGAACACAGCCTATTTTAGAGCTCTGGTCTTAAGTTTGCACAAGGCATTATATGGTGGTGTGTCTGTGGTAAGGGATTTGGCTCAACAACCAGCCAATTCTTTTCAGACCTTTCCCAGTTCTGGGAAAGAAAATGTAAGTGTGGACTCTGGCAAATTCAGGTTTTTTTAAACTAATTTAGCCTGTTGTGTTCATTTCCCTCCCCTACACCTCCCCCC
>VZTJ01004014.1:248376-304947 GCA_013397795.1 Orthonyx spaldingii | reverse complement strand
CCCCCCCGCCTTTTTTTACCCTCCAATAATTCCAAACATTTTTCTTCTTTTCTATATATTTTTGTTTTCTTATGTCTTCCATGATGCTCCCAGGGAACAAAGTTCAGATATATCAGAAACCGGAGTCAGTGAAAATGATGAAAATCCTGTGAGGATTATTTCAGTCACACCAGCAAAGACAGAACCTGTGAAAAACAAGGTATGTCCAGGGATTTTATGCACTGAATGTCTATAATGAGCTTGGCATTGGGGTTTTTTTCAGTACACATCACTGCGGGTGGTCTCTGAGGAACTGGTAACATCAGTTTCATTTCATATAGTTCTATCAGTTTCCCAGCCTAACAGAAGACACCTTACTTTCAAAACTGCCATTTATTTTATCCAGAGTAATTTATAGAGCTCATTTGAATGGACTTCTTTTCTAAAATTCGAAAGTATTCCTACCTTTATTCCATGTTTTCCAATATAAGTGGAATATATTAATATAATAAATATAAGTTTCCAGTAACAGTGAGGCTGGGATTCAGAGTGAAAGTTCACACCTGTAATAGCTTTAACTGAAGCTGTTGCCAAGAAAATGTCAAGTGGTCCTATAGCATGAAATAAACATCTAACTTTTGGATTTTGTCACAACTAAAATCTTAATTAAAAATTTATTGTATGGTTCTCCCCCCTTTCATTGAAGAGAGAACACCATGTGTAAATCATAATGATTCTTTAACTTATAAAACATACAACAGCATGAATTTTAACACAGTTGAGTGCTGCACCTGGGATAGATTAAACTCAAGCAGCTGTACAATGTGCTGGGATCTGCCTACCTGGAGTGTGGCTTGGCTGGGAAGGACCTGGGGGACCATCCCCAGTGGACAACCAACAGAGCATGAGCTGGCTGTGTGCCTTGGCAGCAGTGAGGGCAGCAAGCTGTGTCCTGAGCAGTCAGCACAGGGAGAGATGTGGCTATTCCACCCTGTTTGGCATTCATTAGGCTGTACGTGGAGTGCTGTGTCCTCCCCAGTTTGATGCAGATACTGAAGAACTGGGAGAGCGCCTTGCAGAGGACACCAGCACCATAAAGGCGTGGAGAAGTTGTGTGAAGAAGGGTTTGAAGTGTTGGGTTTGTTCCGCTTAGAGAAGAGAAGCCTTGGAGAGGATCAATGAGTCTTTCAATATCTAAAAGGTATTTGTGGAAAATATGGAGGGAAGGAAGTATTCTCAAGGCTGCTTGGTGGAAGAACAAAAGGCTGCTGGTGGAAGTTGCTTCAGGGGAAATTCTGTCTGGATGCAAGCAGGAAAAAAAAAATTTAAAAAACTACATTGTGAAGAAATTTAAACACTGGAACAGGCTGTCTAGAAAAGTGATGGAATATCACTGTTCACTGCTTGACTTGTCAAGGCCCTGGATAACCACTGAGGCCCTACTGTGAACAGAAGGTTTGACAAGATGATTTTCAAAGATCTCTTCCAACCTAGATGATTCTATGATTCAAAATATATTTTTGTAATAATGTAGGGATACATAAATGGTTTAGGCTGTATGCTTTTTAAGAAGTTACATATCTGCTTAATCTCTTTGTATCAGATGGAATCAGAGTAATAAGCAGGTGTTTTGGATTTGTATCATCACATAGAAAAGTTAGGCAAAGCACATACAAAGTAAATCTTCAAAAATGCTTTCTAGGTTCTTGAAGTTGAGATTTCAGAGTGGCTATCTGTAAAGTTCATGTGAATAGCAATTGTGTCTGCTGTGAAGCCGCTAGAACAGCAGTAAAGATTACAGAGATTGCCTGACTCAATCAAACACATAAATAGTAGTAGAATATTAACAAAAAAAGTCCTTGGTTCAGATACAGCACTTAGAATAGTGACATTGGTTTGTTTGAAATTGCTAAGTCATCCCAGCCATACTTCTTCAGTATCCTGTTCTCTATCCCTTCTCCCACCTGGTTTGGAAACCAGTGTTCAAATGAAGGCTTAGCATCCATTTTCGCCATCTTTGATTCCATATGAATACTGCTCTGTGTAGAGAAGTACATTGCTAACCCTTTCTGTTTCACACATACAGACACCTCTTCATGGTATTTAATCACCTTTTTCAGTGTTTTGAGAAAAATACGCACATAGACCATATCTATTCAGGCATGACAAAGAATTAACAAACACAGGAAGTTTCATTTTTTGTGTGGTCTTACTTCTTTATTCCCTACAAGCCTTGGGTTGTTCTTTACTGGCACTTAGGACTTTGGTAAAAAAGGTGCAAAATATCTGCACCTTTACTGAATATTGATCTCAAAATTTGCTTGTATGGAAGTAAATAGTAAATATTGCTGTATTGAAATCATTCTTTTGCTCCTCAGTTCTCTGCTGTCATTTGACAAAGAGACAGTAAAAGGAGCTTGTTCAGAAAAACCATCATGGGAGGAGCTGAAATAATTAGTCATACTGTAATCTCTCTCTCACACAACTAAAAGATACTTTGGGTGCAGATATTAACATTACACACAATGTAGAAAATATTTTGGCAAGGATAAGGTCTAAAATCCCATTTAGTAAAACTTATTACTAGGTCTGAGACCATGTGATGTGTTTTCATAACAATACTTAGAGTTCTAAAAACACGTACTTCTGTTGGATGGAGGTAACAATTCGAGTTTGACTTCGGGAGTCTTCTTTTCTTCACATTCATGATTTTATTTTCTAGGAGATTAATTCTGATCAGACTGCACAAGGAAATAGCACTGAACGTGGGAAAAAAAGAACAGCAACAGCATCTGGAACTGAGAATATTCATCAAAAAACAGAAGAAAAAAGTGTAGAAGAAACAGGCCCATCGCTCGCAGCAAAAACCAGAAGAGGGCGACCAACCAAACCGGAACCTCAGGGTACCACTGCAAAAAATGAGGAAACAAATAAACCACCTGTCAGAGGAAGGAAGAGGGCAGCAGCCAACCAGGAAAGTCCAGGGAGTTTAGAGGCAGGTAATGCCAAAACACCAAAACAGCAAGACACAGCAAAAAAGCCAGCAGCAGCACAGAGACAAATTGATCTACAGAGGTAAAAATTAATAAATAAGTAATAATATACATGGGTGTGGTTGTCCTTTCCTGTCTCCAGTCAGACCCTGAATTTACAATTACAACAGACCTAGCATAGTTAAGGGCACAACTAAACCACAGTGGATGGATGCCATGATCCACCATACGTTGCATTGAGTTCTGTTTTTGAAAGTATGTACCTGGGCAGCTGGAATTGGAGAAATTAATTTGTTTGGTCAGAACAGGATAAACTTAACCTGTTTTCACCAAATGTTACTTTTTGTCTGTTGCATCCTGGTTCCCCTTTCTAGCATTGCTATATAAAGAACTAAGAGTTGAGGGTGTTTCAGTGCATTCATTAATGCCAGCCACACAGGCATTTGGCTACTCTGCTGTGCTTTACTTCAGTGATAGCAAAGGCTTGGAAACTGCCTATCTTTAATGAACAGGGAAAATTGTAATTCTAACTGTAACTATTTCCTGATATTTTGGGTCTGTGCTTGTTTTCATATTAGCAGTACTGTAATAGCTATTTTAAGTAACTGAAAATTAACATTTGGAACTTCGTAAACTACAAAACAGCTTTTGAATGATAATCTGGGCTACTTCAGTGTTTAAATGTGTTGACTTGGTTTGCAATATAAGCAATTCATAATGTACATAAACACGAGAGGTTTGTTTTGCTGGACCCAGTACATAATTAATGCAAAAGTGTCCAAAGTGGTAGAGCAATAAGGTCTGCAAACCAGTGTGCTCTAAGAAATCACAAATTAATCTAAAGGAAGAAAGAATCATTGGAATAGTTTCTTTCTAGAGATTTGTAAGTTGAAGATCTTGCAGAGAACCTTGAACAAAAATAGTTACCTTTTCTTCCCAGAACAAGGTTTATACACCAGTCAAGTGTTCTGCCTGTCAAGAGGGTAATATTTGTGTACTGCCTTGCAATGCTTGTTTAATATGTCAAATTTCTTTAAGTCTTCAGAACAAATTGCACTATCCATAGCCTTTAATAAGCTACTGTATCAGATAGCATCTTTAATTTATGTAATATCTCAGTGTTTCTTGGACAAAATACCGAAACATTGTTAACGTTTTTCAGAAGCCAGGTGCTTGGAAGTGATGGAGATTCACTGCTGGAGATAGACTCAAGTTCAGAAAGCTCTCAAAATACAGTGGAACTTTTTAAGGCCTGTGGGAGCAGCCAGGAAGATACTGAGGATACAGAGATAGCAGAGGGAGGCTTCCTTAAGGTGTAGCAGGCATCTTATATAGGACAATTCTCTGTTTTTACTTCTTTGTCGTAGTTTATACAGTAAGGAATCAAGGAAATTTGTATGTAAAAAAAGCTCTGTCTCATAGCTTTTTTTGATTCTAAGTAGACATGTACAAGTTACTGTAAATACTTGGAAAACATTTGAAGTAGTGCCTATTCTAAAGTAAAATGGGCTATTTTTTAAGCCTGGGTAATTACAGTTAACTAGACTAGTTATTGTTCTTAATCTCTGATTCCAGTGAAAGCAGTGGATAACTGTTTGTATTTATGCTGAAAAAACATTACTCAGTTATGGAATTATGAAATGCACAATTCAAGTTGTGTATTTTCAAGTTTATCAGGAAGTTGTGCTATCCAATAAGGAAATTCAGTGGTATTCAATTAATTATGTAATTGTTGAGACGATACAAGATGGAGTTGGAAGAATCACAGTATAAAGAGTGTGAAAGATAAAATGTAAAAAATATTTGGTAGGATTTTGATTAAGAATCACTTGTAATTTCCATGTCCTTGCGATTAACTTTCATTTCCTTTTCTCCCCCGTAAAGGTAAAAAGAAAACTTGCTCTAAAAAGGAGGAAATGAAGGCCAAATAAAGGCATGCTCCAAGCTTCTGCAAAAACTAGGATTCAGAAATTTCCTGTACAGGAACTGAAATTACTTCAAAACACAAGCTTTCAGCTCTGAAACCAGAAGGAAAACTATGCTTCCCTTTCACATGAAATTAATCCTTCTCTACGGAAATGTAAAGCAGAAACTCTTGAGAAAGAGGCTAAAAGCATCTGTACTTATTTCCCCAGAGACTTTTTTTATGAAAAGTCAATAATTAAGCAAATTGCTTAACACTTGGTTCCAGTTCCTGCATTCTGGAGTTTAAAAGTGTATTTACACCATTAACTTTCATGCTGCATTTTTTTTTAAAGAAAGTCAGAGAAGGTCCTTACACTGACATTGAAAATTCATGATCCTAGAGCCAGGTATTCCCATGTTTCACAGAAAAGGTAGAAGTCTACTGAATGGATTTTAAACAAGACTAGAGGAAAAAAGAAAAAACACAAAAAAATTTTTTTTGCTTTACTTTTGGAGACTGTTTTATGTATAATTCTTTCTGCCTGCCTACTTTTCTGCAAAAATAAGATGTACAGATTTCAGTTCCCTGCTATGAAAAGTCATGTGGTGGCAATTTTATAAATGTTGCTTTCTGATTTTTATCAGAGTGGGAAAGTAATCACTTAAAATTATTATTAATTCGCAAGTAGACATTTCATTTTTTAATTTTCCCTCCATTTTAGTTTAATATAATTTGCAATAAATGTACATATTGATGTTTGTTTTATAAAAACATATATCACTTTTAAGTGTTTTTACTCCTGCGGTTCTGTTGGAATATTCTAAATTTTAAAGGAGTAAAGACAGTCCAGCATTTGATTTTATAATGTTTGTCACCAGATTTTTATTATTGATGTAAAGAAAAAAAAAATCAGTTTTTAAAAATAGTTGGACTTTGGCAGCTTTGTAAGGAAAGTTGGAAATGTTTAGGATTGCTCTCAATTTTAAGCATTGTGCTGATTGGAAGTAAGTCTGTTTTGCATTTTGTCTTCCTGTCCAGGCTCATTTTTTAATGTTTATTTTAGAAGATTGTTGCATCAATATTATGTTTCCTGGCATTGTTCAGCATAGATACAGTGTACACTTTTATGTACACGTGATCATATTTAAGTTTGTTGCATAAAATAAACGCTTCTAGGTGTCATGTGGCAGTCTTTTTTTAATTTTTTTTTTTTTTCTTTCACAGAAAACTAATTGCCATATCTGTACAGGGGCTTGGACATTCACAGAAGTATTCTGCAGAGCAAAGGAGTTGTAATGCAGACAGTTAGGTAGTTTTAAAGTTAAGTTTTTTAGGTCAAGTTATAGTGCTTTATCCTGTAAAGGGGGTTGGGTTGGTCTGCAGAGTCACAGTGAAGAGTTTGCTTTGTTTCCCAATGCCTCAGTTGCCCATTGCTCTTCTGCAAATTGTTTGGAAATCCCTTGATTCATGTAGAAGAGCTGGATACTGGTGGCATTAGTTAAGGATTGCTTGTGCTCCTGAAATGGGTAGGGTGCAGTTGTGTGCTCGAAAACATGACTGAAGTCTCTCTTACCAAGTCTTATTTTCCTTCTGCAACAGGAAGTCAGGCTCTGTGCATAAAGCCCTATGTGCAGCCCCCCTTCTAAAGCAACCTGCAGTGCTTTGACCTGAAGGATTTGAAATGCTTTTTTGACCAAGGGAGACCAGGAGATTTTAAAATCATTTAATGATGCATCTGTCAGGGGTTTGATTTCTAAAACTGAAATAGTTTCATAAGGTGGATTTACTGATGAGAATGCAGTTTCTTTTTAGTACTCTGGTCAAATACCTCCCTCTCACAAAAGTTAGAGTAGTTTGGTTTAAACTAATTTAAAAATGTTTTCGTTGAAAGGTTTTTGGTACTGCCTGAAAAAGAAACTTGCTTTTAGAAAAGAATTCAGGTACCTAGTGGTGTGCCTTTAACAGTGATCTGAAATCTGGACTTGACAAATCTTATAAGTAATTCAGATTTTTTCCTTTTTATATTTTTTTGGTCAGTTTTTAATTAGTTACAATGTCACATTACTCAAGGAATCATCATAGAATAATTTAGGTTAGAAGGGGTTTCTGGAGGTTCAAGTGCCATGCTCAGGTCATGGTTTTCAATTGTATTTCTCCAGATGGAATTATGCTGAGTTTCTTTCTCTGTTTTGTTTTCTTTTTTTTTTTTTAGTGTGCTCATTTGAGTTACTCTTGTATGCTGGCTGTCAGTACAGTTAGTTGGTACATTCATGTAGCAAGTTGTGCTGGACAAAATGGGCTGAGCCACAATGCAGCATACAAGAACTACCAGAAAGGTCTAGTGGTGGCCTGCACTGATTGTTTTCAGAGTTTGCCCCAGACAAGGCTGTGCACAGAATTTCCTGCCTGCCCCGTTCAGGTCCTCGTGGCAGCCGTGGTGTGCTGGGAGCTGCCTCTGCCATAGTGGCACCTTTATGTCAGAGCTGCCCCCCCAGGCCAGGGACCCTGAGCAGTGACAGCAGCAGGAGGCAGCCCGGAGAGCCAGTACAGAAAGCATAGCCACCATTTTTACAGTGACATAATTCATGCATTGCCAGTGCTGCTGAGGCCTTAAAAATCAGATCTGTTAAAGAGTAATGAGTATAAAACACTGGAATTGAAGGTGAAGTATTCTAAAGAAAATGGGGGGTGGTGGGGCTGTGTGTACTTGGCCATATATCAGTTTTCAAATATTGAACATAAGAGTGGGGATTCTCCCATTATAATAGGGAAACTGATGCTCAGAGTTCTTCACTTGTTAATGTGCAATTAAGAATAATAGGAAGCCTGATAAAACCCAGTCTTCATGGCTTTTTACCAGTGTAGGATTTAAAGGTGCTGAGGTTTCACATTCAGTTACATAGAGCTAAGTTCTTACCATCTTTTAAGTTCCCATCTTCATAAATGTCTGGCTGTGTTTCTTAGCAGACATACATTTATTTCTGTTTCTTTCTGTCTTCTGATGCCTGGACTGCACGGCTTTCATCAGAGTAAGACAGGAAAGCTGTTCTGAGAACATAACTCTGTACTGTGCTAAATTAACCCTCTACCACTCAACAAAACTAAATCTGACCAGTTGTTTTGGATGAAATAATGTTGTCTAGAGCAATCTTAAACAGGAGAAATAATAGGCATTACAAACTTTTTGTGCACATGCCGACAAGCCCTGTAAGTTTTAGAACTGGTAAATAACAAAATGTTATCTAAAATGTGCTTCAAGCTGTCAGATACTTAGCTCACATTGTTGGACCAAGTTCAGCATCAGACTGACTCTTGAGTGTCAAGTTAACTGCTGGGGCTGTCACAGCTGAACTGTTTCCTCTAAAGAGAAAGATTTGGGATCACCAAACATTTGCAATACACAGGAAACTTGCTTCTTAAAGAAATGATCCACGTGGATCCTACTTCTCTTGCACGTGTGCTTCGTTATTGTCTTTATCAGCAGTAAAAGTTCTGTTTGTGCGTGGAAATCAAATCTCAAATTGGTGCTCAGGGGAACAGCCCAAACTAAAGAAGCTGGGCTATGAAGCCTGCTTGCCGGCCTGGCTGCAGGTGCACAGAGCTGATAACCAAGCATTAGTCACAGCGTGGCTGGTGTCAGCCCAGGGCACTGTATCTCAGTGGAGGAACAGATTTGCAGGGGAGCAGCAAGGTGATAAAAAGCAGGGAGGAAAGTCCTTCTGTTAAGCAGCACTTTATGTGTCCCTTGAAGCCTTCCCCTGCTTGAATTTCTGATAGGAGGGAATAGTGCTGATGGGTACCCCAGGTATTCAGATGGCCAGAAGGAAGCTCAAACAATACTGTAAAATACTCTTGAAGTTCAGAGGCCAACAGTAGCTTCCATTCCTGAAGAGTTTTTAATCCAGACATTCTGTGGATTGATTTGCCTCAGTTCCTTGAAGGCAGAAAACAAGACTGGACTTCCTCAGGAGCAGAACTGAGAAGTGGTTGCTGGCAACCTGTGTCTTCTCAGCTGCACAGCCTGAGTTGGGATGTCCTTTATTTATTTCTAGATGAGAAACCAAAGAGGGTGAATGACCCAGTTGCTCCCATCAGAGATTCCTTAGACCCACAGGATGACTACTTCCACAGACCACTCCCTAGTATACTTCAGATTCAGAACAGGAACATCTCTGACTCCAAGGAACTTCCCAGCCCTATTTTTTGCAGTCTGAAAAGAGATGAGCTAGTTTTTGGCATGTGCACCTGCTTGTAAAGAGCTGAGTAGGACCAAAGGCTTGTTACAGTTCAGGCCTCCAGCTCACTCAGGCCAGGAAAGCCGAAGGCACAGCCACAGGAACCCTGGCCGCTGGTAGGAGCAACTCTGCAGCCCAACTCACAGGTGCTGGAAGATGCTGGGAGCCTGTTCCTCGGAGCCCTGGGGTCACATCAGGCAAAGGGCAGTTGTCACACCACTGGAACAAATCCTCCTGTTCATCTGATGGAAAGACCTTTCCCACCTGCAACAGAACATCATCTCCCTGCCTAGGGAAAGTGCTGACACTTCTGTCAGGACTGTCGGCCTGCACGTGCTGCGAGCCAACAGGAGGAAGTCAGACTTGTGATGACCCCTTCAGCTTTGGCAAGAAATGACTACAGAGCCATTCCACTTTGAACCTGGTGGATTCATCACCAACTGTGCAGCTCTATCTATGGTCAGCAGAGCCGAGACATCCATGGGCAATGCAGGTGGGCAGTGCAGTTGTCTCGTGTTACTTGGTGAGGAGGGACAGCCATGAGGAGACATCTGCTTTTCACAGAGGTTATCCAAGCTAATTTGTAACTCACTTAGGTCATGCTAGCAGCAGTGCAGTCTCAGCATTGTCCTACAGCCCTACGAGCCACAAGAGCTCAGATGTGTGTTCATAGCACTGCAAGCTGGGCATGCTCCAGAACAAGAAATACATGTTCTGCTCCTTAGTTCAGACATTTAATTCTCTCATTGCCCTGGAAGCAGAAATTGCTGGGTTGGCTCTGATGCACCAAAGCTCTTGGAGCAAGAGACAGAAGGTGATTATGGCTGTTTCTTTGGTGTTTGGATCCAGTGGCTATAAAGCAAGTGAGGAGTCACTGCGTGTCCTAGGTACTGTCCCCAAACCAGAAATAAGCTGGGTTTATGCTGGTGGCAGAGGTCTGAGCCATCAGTCTCCTCTCAGGAGGTTTATGTGCTGTCTCCAGAGCTCCTGCACTGCTCACTGTTCCCTGTTGCCCACAGATAAGCTCTTCTCCACTTCCTGTGAAATGAGGAGAGACTCACTGCCCACATAATGCAAGCCATCACCTGCTTCCATCCTTAAGTGTTCCCAGGAAAGGAGGGAGCAATCTGTAATCTGCATAAATTATTCTGGATGGTGGTAGCAGGAACCACTGTTATCCTTCCTCAGGCTATTACACCAGGACAGGATTCAGGCTGGGACAGGGACAAGGAAGCTGCTCTGCACACCAGGGGTGTGAGCATGATGGAATAGCTTGGTGCCTTTCCTGAGTGCCCTTTCCAGTGCCCTTTTCTCAGCCTTGTAGTACATTGTTTCACAGCTGTTCTTCAAGGCCTCTTTGCTGTATCCATCCATGCCTGCACATTGTGTCTTCTGCATTATCTTCTCACTTTAATCTACATGAGCTTAGATTTGAGCATAAAAGGATTTGGGAAGAAAGCAGACTCTGCCTTGATTCATTTCTGAGGCTTATGGGGTCCTGCATGTCACAGTTTATCAGGCTCTGCTTTAGTAACAAGCTTCTAAGGTCTGGTTTTCCTACTGGGACCCCATGTTCAGCGCTGGTATCCTCCATCCTCCCTAGGTCAGCACCTGGTTCCTGCTGTTCTCACTGCCTTTGTCAGGAGGGTTGTTACTCGCAGTGCCCCTCCCGTGCAGGTTCTGGCTCCTGTAACCTGTATGTTGCCAGACTCACCCATGTGAGAGCCACGGTCACCTCAGGAGCTGCCTCAGGCTGTCAGTGTGTACTAACTGGCCCAATCTCCAATGCTTTAGGGAAGTTTTCCAGTCATCTGGACTGTTACAAGACATGACAGGAGATCCAGCATACCCCCATGCAGAAATAGGATGTAGTTTTTATCCTTTTCTAGTTTCCACACATGTATGAAACACCATTGAACAGACTCAGCCTGCTGAGTCCACATCTCTTGTGTGGACAGCTGGCTCCCTCCAGCCCATCCCAGCAGAGCAGGACCTGGCATTCCTGCTGGATGTGGCCTCACCAGGGCTGTGCAGAGAGGCAGGATCACCTCCCTCAGCCTGCTGCTGGCACTTGGCCGCGTGCAGCCCAGGATGGAGTTTGCTGCCTTTGCCATGAGCATGGGTTCGTGGCTCAGGTTCAGCTTGGTCCAGATCCCAAACCCCCAGGTCCTTTTCTGCCAAGCTGCTTTCCAGTCACCCCAGCCTGTACTGGTGCCTGGGGTTTTCCTCCCCAGGTTCAGGACGCTGCACTTCCCCTTCCTGAATTCCTCACAGATGAGAACCATTCACAGGTGAAAAGAATGGCACACAAACAATACAGAGAATGACTCTTCCTCTTTGTTTAGAAGAGATTTCTGGGGCTAGTTTGTGCTTTGTCTTTTTCCCCCTCCACCTCAGCATTGTCTGACCCAGTGAGCTTTTGGTAACTATTTGGTTCATACGTATTTTCTTCCAAAGAGTTCTCTCTCCTGATAAGCATGGCCTAGAGACAGTCTGTACCAACATTTTGGATTTGTTTCAGACCATTAAAGGACTGGAATGTGGAATAAGCTATAGTGAGCAACGTACATGCCAAGCAGAGTGAGAACATGCCCCCATCCCAGAAGGTCATTCACCTATAGAACCTTCATACCCATGATTCATCTCTTGGAGTTGCCTCTTTAACAGTAAAAGCCGTAAACATCAGGTGTTTTCATTCCATTTGCACTGACAGCTTTGGATCCTTTAAGCCACTTTCTAACCAGATAAACAGCTTCACACCCAACAGTTTCTTGCAGCAAGGTGAAGGTGTGATGGCGACCACTGCCAGAAACACCTAGGACCAACTTTGTGTTTGGTGTTTGTTCTCCAGCCTTGTGTTGGTGGAAATTTAAAGCTGTGGCAATGACACAATTTCCACTGCCCCCAGTGATTGACTGCAGACCAACCAGTTCCAGGTCTGCTTTTGAACCAAAACCCATCTTGGTGCATAACTGACTCCTATTTTTTGGGGCTGTAACCAACAATATGTTCCTCCTTCAAGAAAGGCACTCTTCTACCCAGCTCTGCACCTGGGTAGCAGGTAGCTGTATGAAATGGGGATGGGCAGCTTTGCCCTGACACAGTAATGTGGCTCAGCTGCAGGGAACTTCCCCAGCCTCTCAGGGCCAGCAGGAGCTTTGACTATTCACCGTCATCATGTTTTTAAACTGCCAGTTGTGAAGAGGTTTTGGGAAGGACAAGGGGAAGAGACCAGGGCACTGTCCCTCTCCCCACCCACTGCAGGAGCAGGGGGCCACAAGCCCATGCCCTGCACCACTTGCAAGCAGTTGTACATGGAGGACTTGGGGTGCTAAAGGGGTCTGGTGGCTCAGGTATCAACAGCACAAAACAGATTCGCTCCCACCTCCTCCCTCCCCTCCTCATATTTTCCTCACCAGCCCAGCTTATTACCCTTTGTTTTATACCAGGGCATCATCAACCCACCTAAAGAATTCATGTATTTCAACACAAAGCAGCCACTAAGTGAAGCAATGTAATTTATTTGACATTATACCAGACACGGGTGCTCCAGATCCAGACTTGACCTTAAAAACAATTTAAAATCCTGGATTTGTTGTATTGGAGGTATCAGTTACCCGTCTGAGAGCCAAATGTGTCAGTATTACAGCCACTGAAACAGAAAACTAAGTACAGGACGAGTTGAGCTAGCAAGCACCATCAGTCCAGTTCAGCTGTGAACTCGCTTCCAGGTTTGGGGCGCTGGAAGAAATGACAAGGCTGTTGGACAACTTCACAAGTATTTCAGTATAAAGCAGCGCTCAAGTTACTCATGTCAGTGTCTAACTATACAAACTGGGGAATATGGGCTTTTTTCTCTAAATTAATGTCAGGCTAAGGCCTGCAGGAGAGGGACAGGGGATGCTTCCTCTCCCTCACCCCCGTTAAAGAATGAGGTACCACAATACGACACAGCTCCTGATGGCAGTAAAATTAAACAGAAAACCCAAACAACATCTTACACCATAAACCTGTGCAGCACTATCCCAGCTGGTAGAGCCTGCCCAGAAACCTGCAAAACCTGCCCAGGGACAAACACACACCTGAAGATGGGACACAAATCTGAAACATAATATTACAACCAGCTCCACAGCAAACTCACTGCTTGTTGCTTCAGCTGTGCAGGCGCTGTCTTCAAACTCCTTTAACAAACGTTGACAAATGCCAAAAAAGTGAATAGTTTGTACTGGCAGTAAATCCATAGTCACCATCTCTCCTAGATTCTTCTGGAGATGAACAGCAGGGCAGTGTCATTACCCAGCAGGCTGTCACCTCCCTGCACGTGAACCAGCTGCATTTTGAGGTACAAAGTGTAAAATGTACAAAGATGACACAAACATAAAGCGGTGCAGGAAAATCCAGAGAGAGCTTCTCCTCTGTGAGTTATGGGCTTTGTTTCTACAGACGCAGCCTTTGAAAGGAGACAAGAGGTGGTACAGCTGTACATGTATTTCTCAGGCCATCACATCAGGCAGTCCTAGTTGAAATTACACACGCTTCCATTACACAACTTCTATTTACACAATTTTCTTCTTCAAAACTTTTTAATGTGCACCATGAAAACGATGATCCCTTTCTCTCTTGTTACTGACACGGAGGCAGTAGACCCTGTAATCTTAGAACAATCTGAATTGCCAGAAATAAATGAAAACTATTTTCAGGGAAACGTGCATTTATTGTTAAGCATTCCCAGTGAAAAATCAACATCTTTTTAAAATGTGTGTTTATTTAGAAAATCATTTGTGTACAAAAGTGTTGGTGTAGTTTTTTATTTTCAAGACAAAAAACACTGATGCTGCATTCCAGCCTCCACCCCCCTGTTCCTCCTCCACAGGAAGTCTGATGCTCAAGAACCAACTTCCTGCAGCATTTATTGATATTTATTTACCAGAAAAGTCAGAATGTAGGATGGAAAAGGTAAGTGAAAAGCAGGGCTCTTCAGCAGTTGACATCAGCATTCCTGTGATGGCCACTTTCTTCAGCCACTGCCCCAGAGCAGCAGCAGGCACTGAGGTGGCACCCAGACAGCACAGCATTGGCACAGTACATGTCCTCTCTGCCGAGCCGTGGAGCTGAACTGACACTATTGATGGAGGGCTCAGCACACAAAGCAGGGAACAGCACAGATCCAACAGCACAGCACAGTACAGAGCAAATGATTTGCAAGGGTTTGTCCAGTAAGAACAAATCCAAAGTCAAGTTGCTGCCAACAGAGCACTGCAGCTGGAATAACCAAGCCAGAAGCCAAATGCATTGACAACAGAGTTGGTCTTGTGAGTCTGATGATGAATCAGCTGATGACACAAACACCACAAGCGGGAAGAGCTACCTACATCATTCACAGATAGGTTTGGAACAGATCAGAAAACTAGCAAGAAAGAAGCAATTGCCCCTTTGCCTAGCCCTAGGAGAAAGCTGTGCCTGGAAAACTAGGTTGGTAACACTGAAAACATCTATTTCGTCTGCCCACAAGAGGCTTTAGGCACCCACAAGCATCTTGACTTTCATGCTTTAGTTCTGGGACGCAACAGACATTGATGAAATGCACTTTTGCTATCTTGTTGAGCCAACTGTTCATCAAAACCATACAAAACCAAGCACCTGGTCACAAATCAGTGCCCCCACTCATCACATCCATCAACAAACCAGAGCAGATGACACCTCATCTTCTCATTGCCTCTGCTCACCAGCATGTAAGTAAAACTAATTTTTTTGCTAAATAATTTAACATTTCCCACTTCAGGCAAGCCTCCAAGTCTAAGCCAGCTTTTGGTGGTGTTTAAGAAGGGAACAAGGGACATGCACAGTTGACTTCCCCTGCGCTAAAAACGGAACTTCCTGGCACAGTGCACGACCAATGCAGTAAACAAGAACTCTCGCTTGAATCTGTGTTTTGATTTCCCCCCGCTCCCCTTCTCCCTTCCCCAATGACATAAGCAATCCATAAGCTCTGAAGTGCCTAGTCTGAGTCACAGCTGTTAGGCTTAAATTTGCATAGTTTAAATGTTTCTGTTACCCACACCATCTAATGCAGATTTGGTGTTACAAGGTAAGATTCTTTCTGGCTATTTAATTCCTCCTTTCAGACAACAACAAAAAAAGTTTCTATATTCCTTATGTCAGTGTTCCAACACTAATTTACACGGAAAACAGTTGAATACAGTGATAAATTAGAAAAAAACTAAGATATATTCATACACCAGTAGTACCTAACTGCTCATAAATACCGAACCAATTATAGTCAAGGCCCCATGTACTCTGTTGCAAGCTTTAAACAAAAAAATAATAATAAAAAAAAGTTTGGAGTATGCAGAATGCGCTAAATGATGCATCTTTCCAAGATATGTTCCTAAGGTTTTTTGTCTCCAAAATGCACCAATTTGTCACACTGAGAACACAGCTTGTTCACAGAAGGAATGAGAGGAAGCTGTGAATTTGGCAAGGGGATGGAATACAGTCAGGGCTTTTGGTACTCATGGGAAAATGGAGGCTTTTGGCAACAGGAAAGGCCATTTCTCTACCTCTGAACAAAGCTGTACTTTGCTCTTGGAGGAACTGGCTATGACAGGATAAACCACTTTGCTGGATGCATGGTAAAATGTTCAGCAGTGAAATCCAATGGCTGCTCTAATCTGTAATCTGTGTTATTACCAATACCTTGTTTGGAAAAATGGGGCCATTTAGAATTCAAAATGACTGTTTCAAGCCATCTTCTGGCACAAGAGAGGAAGACAATGCATGATTTATTTGTATGTAGAAAGCCACTGTACTCGTGTTTCATGTTCTTGTTGCAAGGAGTGGCAAATGTGCAGCCTGAGCCCACAGCTGGAGTGGGCTGCACAGCAACTCCACATCTGTGAATGCACAGGGCCCTGAATATAGCCATGTTCAGTGACACAGAAAACAGAACTACCATTTGCATGTACAATGTCTCACAATGATAAGCTGAACACTAACAGCGAATTCCTAGGGCTCAGCCCCAGCTGCAGCTAAACTAACCTCACACAACACTACCCCTATATTCAACTCTGATAATTACCAAGAATACAAAAACATTCCTTATAAAGGAGTCACATGTCAAAATTCAGAGGGACTTCAGACCCAAGATGTCTTCTAAATGCTGGGTCGTGTTTCTTTCCCAGCTCACTTCTTGAGAAGCTTCCTTCCTGCCAGCACCTGAGCTAGCATTAAGTTACCAAGCACATGGATGGAGGGCAAACCCCAGAATCCAACATTTATATGTAAGGGGGAAGGGGGAGACAAGTGTTTTGCAGTAGAGAAGAAAATGAGGTAACTTCATGAAAGAAGTAAAACTTAATGGGGCATTCTTTCAGAGGTGACCGTGCTCACCTAAGAACCTCTTTTCTCCCTCTCACCCTTTCCCTGGCTTCCTTTATCACTTCACAAACTGTTGGAGAAGCCTGCTGTTCTTAGGAGACTGGTCTTAGCAAAAGACACATTCAGAAGCCCAT
Organism: Orthonyx spaldingii; assembly: GCA_013397795.1. Lineage (NCBI taxonomy): Eukaryota > Metazoa > Chordata > Aves > Passeriformes > Orthonychidae > Orthonyx > Orthonyx spaldingii. The sequence continues at coordinate 288,323 of VZTJ01004014.1, read as the reverse complement.
AACTGAGAAGTTTTATGTCCCCGACAATGATTTCCAAGTTCTTTCTTTTGATAAATAGCAGCGAAGAACAAGGGAAAGTAGTCAGCAATTGATATTTACCACCAGGGTAAAAAAATGAAAGGTGTTGATGTAATCAAGAAGTTCTTAGCCTGTATAACAGAAAAGACAGCAACTTGAGATTAACACAAGTAGCATTTTGCCAGTTTCCTACCGTCCCTGGTTTTCACCTAGCAAACCAGCTGAACAGTAGCAGCTTCTTGTTAAAAAAATAAATAAATATAAGGAAAGTCAAAACAACTCATTTCCTTTGGCATCATTGCAAATGATTTACACTAATTCAAGAAAACCCAAGAAAACTGATCACTGACTACACCTTAAAAAGCAGTAAGTATAAAGACTAAGCAAATGCATTTAGTATTGCACTGATATGAGTTCAAAGTATTTACTGTCTGTGCCCTGTTTTAAGTTTGGACACATCAGCCGTAGCAGTACAGGGAACATCCCAGAACCAGCCAGGTCTCGACAGCTCTGTTTTCTGGTTCTGTTCCCCTACTACCATGCTCCAGGTATTTAACAGATACCATAATGTTCCTGATTTCATCTAGTATGAATTATAAACAGACTATGAAGTGCAAAACTATTTCAATTTGTACTTCATAGCTCTAGAAAAACCCCAAGCAGGCATATATTTCCCCACCCCATTAATCCACAGCCTAGGAGAACAAAAAAAACAAACCTAGAACAAAACAAAAGAGTCATAGAAAAGATGACTGATACAGTACTCCATTATCCACAATCCGCACTCTCTAGTCTCAGGATTTCTCTGAACTTCCTTGTCAGATACACTCTCAAAAGTTAGCATCATATTCACAAAGACATTACAGCTCTCTTTAAATAGATGTACTAGTGTTTGAAGTTGCAAGACTAATAACTTTCAAGCTTTTGCACTCAGGATGAAATGTCATTTTAATACAAATAAAAAGACTGACTGTATGTACAAGCCAAGGTACGATTTCAGTTCTCATTTATCAGAAACATCAATCCAAAAAAAAGCTAAATTGAGAACACACTTCTACTTCTATGTGCATTTGAAGTATGTACAGTAAAAACACCAACACAGCCTCCATGTGTTAACCAGAGAAAAATGCAAGCAAGGATGAATTTTAAAGTACCTGGTAAGCAATCCTTAAACTGAAGCCCAAAATAAAGCTAGAAAACTGCTGCAAAAAACAGCTGATTGCATCATATCAAGTACTCAAAAAAAAATTTTTTTTCATTCTTAGTACACTGGAGAATCAGCTTTGTCCTCCTTCAAACACCATGAAATCATATTATCCAGAATGTACTGAAGAACACTTTACAGCTATTTAAGAAAAAAAAAAAGGAAATTAAACCAGCCCCATCTTTTTGTGCTGTATCAAGGCATATTCCTTACATGATTGTGTAGAAAACATGATGGATGAAAATCACTGCTGATAATTCAAAATATGTATTTTTGAAGGGGAGCCTAGACTACTGCAATGGTACACATAATACCCACAGATGATGAAACATAATGAACAGTATGATGTAAGGGAGAGGAGAATCAGGTTTCCCAATTAATAAGCTAGAAAGAAAATGGTTCTGAATAGGTCACCATTTGGAACTTTGGGTAAGTCTTCAAAGTCTGTCACGAAAAAAGTTACAAAAGCAATTGAGTATTTCCATGGTGCTCTCTTCAGCGACCCTACCTAATATGTCTATTAAGTACAAGCATGCAAATATAGGTCAATCCACAGGCACATAGGATCCATGTTAAAAACAGTAAGATAACTGTGATGAGTGGCACCAACAATTTTGATGACTAACACTCAAAATGTTGCTTTCTGAATTACTAAATCAAAATCCTGAAGCAAGTTCCTGCTAGTCTTTGTCACACTGCTAAACACTAAAGTAGGCATGGTTTTCCCCCATTATCTTAGCTGAGCTGAAAGAATTTTTACAATATTTAGTAAGAAAAAAAATTAAAGTATTTCCCCTTTTTAAATTTACACAGACGTTTAATTAGCTTTATTTACAGAGCGCTTTTTTTCAGTCTCCAATAGTGCCTAGATAGCATCATCAGGCAAGAGTGCCAGTTTTGAAAGAGAATCTATATAGAATCCTAGGAATAACAGATGGTGATGCTCCTCCAGAAGGGGCAAGCTGGACTACAGAAGCAGCTCTCTCTATATGGCTCAGTTACTCAGAAGTAATTCTGTTGCAGTCTCTACATCCCATGATTTTGAAGACAAGGCCACTATTACTGCATTCTGCAATGAGAAAACAAAAGCAATAATATTTTCAGTGTGTGAACCTGCAGCTCCAGAAAGTGGAATGAAAGGTTCACAGATGAATCAAAACACATTAGTTTACCATTTCTTAAATCCCAACTAATAATTTATAGAAAAATTGTTTCAAAACGGCAGGGGTAGCTCACAAGATTTATCTGTAACGTTGTATTTTAAAACTCCAATTCTTATAAATATTTAGCAAAACAGAATAATCAGACCAACGCAGAGTCATGAAAGCAGCAGATACTGATGACTCCCTGTATTTATATGCATATACTTGCCCTGCCCTTAGTGAAAAATGTTTAAGTTATTTGTACTTACCCTATCAAAGCCCATAGCACAAAGGTTTTCTATTTTTTTGGTGTATTCTGGACTAGAAACTGGTGCTCCAGCATACACATGTGCCCAAAGTCGAGCTGTCTGTTTAAACATTTCTGGATTTTGTTTGTACTACACAAAAAAGAGAGGGGGGAAAAAAGGGAAAGTTAAATTAACTCAGCAATCCAACCAAACAGCAAGACAATATGGCAGATTGCAATCCATCATTGTTCCTACAGTATCTTCCACAGTGCTTCATACTGATTATGCTGCTATTTTTGAAGTAAATTTAGAGGTGAGGATTACACAAAGAGTAAACCTATGCAAGCATTTGATATAATGAGTTTGCCTTCAGGTTAAATTATGCACTATGGGTATTTGATATGTACAAGCAGGTACTGCTCTCAATCACACTGATCAAAGCAAAGTAGCTATATTTAGCTCAGCTGCTGAAAATTTATATTCAGTGTGACGGAGTACAAATTATCCTATGTTAACATCTCCTTAACATGGTACTGTGTACTACTCTAATGCATTTCTCTAATCATTTAAAAATAAATATATATGGTTTTACACATTGCAAGGAGGCCTGCAGTTTTTCAGTCCGGGCTAACATTCTACTACTGGGCTTCTTCCTGAGAATGAGGATCTTGATCACACAAGTGACAGAAGAAGGGCTGAAAAATGGGTGAGCAAGTGCAAAAAGCTAGGGAGCTGCAACTCTTCATGCAAGCTATTATTTACCAGAAAAAAACCCCATGCCAGTATGTATTATTGTACTATTTTGTACCAATCTCATCACTAACTAGTTTTCCGATAAACAACAGACTGGACCATATCGCAGAGAATTTTTAGCGTGTGCCAAGAACTCAACTGCCAAGAAAGTGGGTCGTCTGTCATAAACTGTACTCAGAAAAGTTAAATGATTTTCCCATTTTAGCAACTTCTGTATGCAATATCAAGTTTTTTGTCTTAAAAAAACCCTCTTCCCTTAAATCATCACTTTAATAAGACAAGATGTTAGGAAACATATTTTTCAAATATTTAGGTACATTTTAAGGACAAAACATGGTTGATTATCATTCTTAGACATTTCATTCATACATGGAAATAATAATTAGTTCTCTAAAGCACGGTAAAATGCTGTACATTTCATTTTGCCTCTCCTACAACAACCCACACCAACTACACTGCTTTGTGTGCCTTGCCCACCTCCCTCTAATTCCCATCCACACATCACAATTTGTATATTTACTATCTGGTGGCATTAATGGCTTTAAAACAAATATGGGAGACAATCTATTGTTGGAAATAAATCTTTGTTATAAATACAGTGGTAATAAATTTCTTTTGGTGTAATGACTGAAAAAGAAGAAGGATTAAGTTAAACACCAGTAGCATCCTGAAGTACTATTTTCTTCTGCTCTTAAGAGATCTTCCCTCAATTAATTTTTTAACATATTTTTGAGAATACTGCCAAGCCTAGAAAGCAACCAGCTGAAGTGCAAAGGATTAGTCATAATTGCATTTTACTCAAAACTAGCTTTCAGTGTTCTATTAATAGAATTCCTTTACCTAGGTATCTGTAAATAATCCAGTTTCTCACTGAATTGAAAAAAGCCTAAAGGCAACTTTTGCTGATGTTTCAGTATCAGGAATCTTGAGGCAGTTCATGCTGCTGTACAGAAAAAACCCAGCAACCAGAGCAACTAATGCACCAGACAGCTGGTGTCTGAAAATACTGCTCTTGCACAAACAGGAAGTCTCCCTGGGATTCAGCTCAAGAGCTTGTAGGACAATGCCATTTACCTGGACAACACACAGTTCACCAAAATAGCACAGTGTGGAGAGTAATTAATTCCTCGTGAATTTTTGCTTTGGAAAAAGCAGTCAACCCCAAAGAAAGTAAAAGAGATCCCAACACCAAAGAAACACATGAAGGAAGCAGGTATTTACCAAAATCTCTCTCAAAATCATTATAATCAATTTCTACTTACATACACAGGTCTGTAACTCAAGGCCAAACCCCAGTATAGTTTTCATGCAGGTGTTTGCAGGAAACAGGATAAACTGAATCCTCCCCACATAAGCCATGCCACAGTCCCACTGGACACACCCCTACAAGCACCTGAGGGGCAGCCTGGAAAATTGCTCTTTGGAATCTATAAAGTTTTGTGAAGTTTTTTTGCCTGAGAAAAAACTCTTACCAGCTCAAGTGCTTCTACCGTTATGATTCCCACACAAAATTCTACCATCAGAGCCAGAACTGGTAACACTATTTTGGTCTACGTAAAAAAGGATGTAGTGTTTTTTTTAATGAAGAGGGAGTGTGACAGCAAGGGCATACATCCGGAAAAAAAACCAAAACAGTGCAGGGACATGCCTGGTGGCCTTTCTGGCCTTTGCAACACTTCTCCCTGGGCAGAGCAATTCAGCCTGACAGAACTGTTCAGGGACATTTATTCAGAGCAGCCTTACTGCAGAATCCCACAAGCAAGCCTCCTGCACTTCCTGAGTACACTGGTAGCAAACAGCTCTCATGCACCCAGCAGTGCAGTGGGCTACCTCTGATCTCCACGTTTCCCCCCGAATCCTGACAGGTCTGAAAAAATGCTTATCTATCATCCTTAGACTGAGTTTTAGAGGGAAGGAGTGCACACTTTGTCACCCTGTCCTGAAGGGTTTTACAGAAGGTACAGGTGAGATAGAAGGTTCTTTCAGCATCAGCTTGCTTTGTTCTTCTGCTACTGAAATACACCCTCACCACCAGTCAGTGGGGAAGCCAGGCTGCCTCACTCTCCCCAGAGTAAAAAGGAAAACACACACATACTTGGGACTTTGTTGAGAACTGCCAGGGAATGACTGTTTCTGTCCTTCATCAACACTTTAAACAGAATCATGCCAGTCCTGGTATGGCCTAAGATCCACCTGACATTTTATTTATTGGTATTAAAAGTTATCACTAATGTCTGAAAGGTGACAAACCCTGTTGATTATAAAATTTTACTGATAGTAATTCAACCAGTGATTTAAACAGTTATCCCCAAGTCATTATTCATAAAATTTTGACATTAAACAAATACAATGCTCAACAACATTCATATTAATCCGGAAGAGCAGCTACATACCAAAACAAATCCAATTAACACCACCAAGTTAAACCTCATTTTAAACCAAGAGCATATTGCTTTTCTTATACTGGAAGTCTTAGATTTTAAAAGGCAAGGTATACTGGAATTCATTTTACTTTGCTGTTATCTCCTGACATTTCTCACAAGGTGATATAAATAAAGGATAAAACCTCCTGACACTTTAGAGTAACTAATACTCACTCTGAAATACAAAAAGAGCACAAAACACTGTAGCAGCTCACATTTACTATATGCAATTTTACAATAAATTGTTTAAAATCTTTTATCTCCTGTAAGCCTTGGGACCCAAACTGAGTCAGCAAAGATCACAGAAGTATTACAAAATCACAGTCAATAGAGTATCTTACCTGGTTTGCCACTACTGCATCTTGTGGATCATCTGGTTCTGCAGCTGCCAACAATGCTTGCAGCGATAACAACACTGTTCTTAGAGTCATTGCTGCTGCCCTAAAATTGAAAAATTTAAAAAATCCTTTATCATATCCCATGCCTGTATTCACCCTTGTGGCTGTACTATATCGTAGAAGATATGAGTTCATGTAGAGATTGTAAGTCCAAGAAACATAATTTAAAATTGCTGCAGCTTATAGTTATTGAAATACTGTTCCATACATATATTTAAACAAGGTTTTAAATGTGGACTTTCCTATTAACAATGCTTTCTGAAGTTTTTGGAAAGTACCTTGACCTACACATTTCACCATGCCCACTTAATGCAATTCATTTCCTCTGGGGACAGAAAAAACCCAAAAACCAAGGCCCAAACAGCCTGTGCCACTCTACTCTCCCTGACTGCCAGCAGCTCGGTTCCGGGGCGGGGCGGGGCCGGCAGCAGGGACGCTCCCTCTGCCGGCGCTCTTCCTGCAGCAGCACTGACCTACATTTCAAATATGCACAGCAGGTACGGAACTCTATACATCACATCTCTTTGCACCCGCTTTCATGTGGCATTTTTCAATAAAACTGAACCATTTACACAGTTAATTACTACTACAATAATAAAAAGGTTAGGCTAATTATGGAATGTGCAATCAAAACACTTCCTTGGCTTCCTCTCACTACAACCTGCCAGGACTGTCAGCAGCAGGAAAACGTTCTGGAGTCACAAATGGTTCTGTAAAGTCACTCTTTGTCCCTGTGAAAGAACCCTGTTGAAGGTAGCATAGTTCCAGAGTTGAAACTGCTAAGGTTTTAGGTTCCTATCATTTATCTTGATCTCAAAGTTTATTTAGAATAAGACACTTCAATAATTTAGTAAGAGAAAACCCAGTATGCTCAGAGAAGTCAGTAAACCCTCAAAAGTAATAGTATGAAATTATTACACACTAGAAGTCTGCAAAGTTGTAACATTTGTACTGTTTCACTAGATTTTGATCATAACATCTCTGATCCACCATTTCATTTGGCATACACTGGAAACTAAGTAAGAACCCCACAGACTCTGCGAAAGTTGAGTATTTCTGATTTGAAGAGTTTACCAGACTCTTAAATCATTGTGGCAACGGCATAGACAGATGTTCAAACCAATACACAAATCCGTTTACTCTGCTTAAGAACTAGTAGCAAGGTGAATGGGACAATGCAACATTTTAGATTTGAGTAGTGATTGTAACACAGGAATGCCAGAGGCAAGTTGTGAAACATGCATCCAATTTCTTACAAACAAACCTCCATTTTCAATCAACAGAAAACGGTTTCAGAAGACTGCAAATAAATACAAAGAGTTTGTCAGAATAGGTGGAGAACAGTTTGACCTGATGGTCCAGCTACAAAGGAAACAGTGTGCAAGTCCATTTTCAGGCTTAGGTTTCAGAAATTTATGTATTTTCCACTCCTGAGTCACTGTATTAAGGTACTCTCGCAGTGTGTACCAATGAACAGAGAACAGATGCTGGTAAAACGTCAGAGGTACATTTGTGGCACCCAAATATTACATTCCTAGATGCTCGCATTCACAGCTTTCTTGCTATCTCACTAACCATTCAAACACGCCATTCTTCCCTAATTGTTTCTAATTCTAGACTTTTCTCAGTAGCTTATCTTTCAGCTTGATAACTATTGCTGAGCTTTAGCAGTGCAGTGTTCTACATGCAAAGGCAAGTGAGAAACATCCCAAATGACAGAGATTTTAATTAGCACAGTGTCTCATTCCAACTGCCACACCAGCTTGAAGTCCCTTAAGATGAACTTTGTAGACTTAAATCTTAAAAAAATCCTTATGCTTTCAAATCTGAATTCTGACAAATCACAAAATGATCACAACATACATTTCTCCTCTTCCATATCTATTCCTTAGTATTTTTTTTCTTTAAATGCACCTAATACTATTTTGCTCTTATCATTTTCTTGGGCTTGTAATGTCTATTGGTTTATACCATCTTGAAATTAACCTATTTAATGTACACATTTATGACATAATTCAGTCTCATCTGCTAGTATTACAGGAATGCAATGCAACATATTTACTATTCCAGCATTCAGGTGTCATGGAATACTAAGTGTTTCAGGCTTTACTATGCTTAAATGGATTTAATAATTTTTATTTTTATGCAGTGAATTTCAGGTACTATCACATCTACCATGCCCACTAAAAAACCTAAAGTCTTTTTTTTCCCAGTTATTTTATTATTATTTACTGTAGTTTTAAAGACAGACTTAACATGAAATATCTATCAACTATAACTAATGCTATAGTTACTTTCTCCAAATAAAAGCTGTTCTGCGCTTTCCTTTGCAGAAATCCTACTACTTTAAAGACATCTGAAAATGTAGAAAAGATGACTTGAAAAGGATTGCAGCCTCTTGTGTCACTTTTACATGCATTTTACTTCCACTTACACTGTACCTTCTAGAAGTGTAAAATATACTTTGGGGAGCAGGGGGCATCTCTAAGAACCAAAGGTGCCAGGAACACCAGCTGTCTCCAGCTGTCTCTGGCTTTTAAGACTGCCAGGTCCTTTCAATCCCCGTTCATCTCTTATATTTGTATATTTTTATGCAAAGCATACTGGCATTTGAACTTCTGACATTCCAATTTCAAAATAACAATAAAAAGCAACAACTTATCCATTTAGATACACAGATGGCTATATGATCAGAGAATTTAAACTGAAATAATAAGTTTCAGACAAAATTGGTTTAGCTACATTTGTAAAAAGGTTTAAAAACAGCTTACAACTTATTTTCAAGTCTCATATCTCAAAACAGCTTTCCCATCTCATGCATAGTAAGCCAGTCTTTACTGGACACAAACAGTGAAAGAAGTATCCTTAAATCATAAAAGAAAACCCACTATGGCTTCAGTTGCTGTTTGTATTAAACAAAAGAAGAAATTAAATTTGTGATAAATGGTAAAGAAAAACTGATGTATTTTGTCTGACTATCGTATAACCATCTAAAATCTTCTACCTTTAGAACACCAATTAGCCTTCCTGATCAAAGAAAGTAAAATAGGCTTGTTATTTTCTACATGGTTTAGTCTTGATTTTTCAGATACCTATTAAGATTCACAGAAGAAACTGAAGGGACAGCTAAAAATAGATTCTGATTTCCCATGAACTTAAAAGCTCTTCTTTCTTCCCGTTACCTTCTTTTGGGAGAATACAGTGAATGGAGATGCCAGCCTAGAATTATATTTACAGATACCAGTAGGGCAGGACCTGATCCTCATCACCACAAAGCAAAAACAATTCCCATTATCAGTTCTGAAAGAAAATCTACACTGATAGTGGCACAAGGCTAAAAATCCCAACACACACACACACACACACCCCCTCCCCAACATCTTCACAAGCCAGAAAAGAATATTTAGGGGAAGAAAAAAAAGAAAAAAACAAAAACCAAGCTGTATTTTCCTTAGAACAAATTTCCAGTGCAAAGATACAGGTCTTCTGAATTTTCCAGTGCACCACAAAGGTTTGTTGATACAGAAGAGAATTCTGAAAAAATTAGGTATTTCCAACTCTTCTTACATTTGAAGTTACTCCTAGGTGTGGATTTATGTGCAACAGCTCACGGAGTTCAAGCAATTCTTTTCGGTACCTCCAGCTGGCTGCATGGTTGTGTTTTAGGTTTGTTCTACCCTCCTTGCCAAAGGCAAGGTTTTGTATCACTCCTGACAAACTTCTGTTGGATCTGTTCTTAACTGAAGCCTCAGAAGGCTCTTGGAAAATCTACTTCAATTCTTCACCATGCTTGATATTCTGCACACTGAGATGGCTTTCCAATCTTTCACTGTACACTGCATTTGCTTACATCATCATTCTTGTTAACTTCACCCTAGATTTTTCCTATGGTTCCCATCTTCCTTGTACAACTCTCTAAGCAGGTACACTACTCCAATGGAAACCTGACCAATCACCAGTAAGAAGCAGCCAGCTTGTATAATGAGTTTTACAGGCAAAATTTCCCATTTGCCCTGCACGTGACCTTACATGGCCTTTGTCCCATGATATTACTGGCTCCTGTTTGCTCCTAAAGCTTACAATAACCCATGACTCCCACTCCCATCCCAAAATGCTGCTCAGCTATCAGGCAAGCTTAGAGGTTTGCCATCTGCAAAATGGGAGGAGGCCACTATCATGAACCAGTGAGCTGCAGAGAGCTCCCTACAGGGGTGCACTGTCCCTCAGAGTACTTGAAACTAAAAGCCTCCACTCTGGACATCCAAATCAAGAGCTCGGCTTTCTGTTGGCATTGCATTTGCTAAACTGCAAGGAAAATCTGGATTGAATCAGAACAAAGAGAGCCGATAGGCATTTTGTTCACTTACACTTTTTTCCTCTTTTTTTAGATAATATCTTAGGGCATTTCCATTAAAAAAGAGCACCCCTAGTTTGGGTGACTGTAGTGTTAACATTAAGAGGCACAGCAAGCCAGCTGTGCCCAGCATGCCTGGGGAAAGAAATCTCTTTTACCTTTCGATGAGCTGAGGGAGTCCTAAGACGATTACAAAACACTGCCAGGTTTTATTTTTCTTCTTCATTTTTCAAGGCTAAGTAATTCTCCATTTAGGAAGTTTTTACTTATATTCTTTACATGCCTCTCTAGGAAACAATCTCTCATTAGTCCAAGAGAGGTAACTCAGCAGAATGCCAGGAACAGCTGCAGCCAGCAGATTGCTGCTCCACTCTGTCAACCAAACGTGGCTACGGGAACATTTTTTTCTAAATAATCTGCAATATCTGTTCCATTTGTGAAATAAATAATCTTGTTAATCCAAGAGAAAATCTCTGGGACCTTGTACCCATGGCTTATGGAATCTGGAAGGAAATGAATAAGGCCTTTGAGTGGAAGCCTGTTGCATAGTCACTATTTATAGGACAAATACAAGACCAGGCACCCATCTGAGAAAATGTGGAAAAAGAATAATAGACTAGCTTTGACATAGCTCAGATGGGAAAGACAGCCTGCTTGCTGAAGGGTTCCCTCAAACCATGTTAATATTCTCTGCATTTTTCTCAAAGCTTTAAGAAGCTTCAGTACTCTTCAAACACCCTGAACAAAACCCAGCAGAGTTCTGGGTGCCCAGGAAGATGGTTACAAGCTGGCTGCTGCTTTATTTATCTATTAAAATTGTATTATCTCTTATAAAGATCTCTGCATCTCAACTAAAACTGAGGCATGAATCCTCCAGTAGAGTCACTATGACAAAAACATTCTTATTATTCATTACTGACTGTCAAAACCCCAAAAGCCAAGAGTTTTCCTGTAGCCATATATGCAGCCATGACACATTCACTTAATAATCTCTGCTCAAGGGATTTATGTGGAACAGCTTTCAAGTGATTTAGTTCTCAGGTTTCAATGAGATGTATTAGATACGTTGTATATTTAAGATTAAGGCTTTGAGACAGAGTACTAGCCTGGAAGATAAATCTAGGCCATAGTAAGTGAAACCACATAATGAAAATTATGTCAGATAAGCATAAACGGTATTCCTTTTACAAATTCATACCCCTATTTTAATTCTACCAGCAAACAGTAGCTGCTTTGCAAACAAACTGGTATAACAGGTACATAAAAATCTAAACATGATGAAAATCCACAGCTGCAAAGAATTTCAACATCAAGCATGAAATGTAGAGAAAGAATTTCATTAAACTCATTAAAAATAATTTAAAGACATTACTTTGCAAACTGATAAAACCTCTTGCCAATATGCAGAATATTATCTCAACGATGCTCATTAGAACAGAAAATCATTATCACAGGATGGGAGAGTCGGGAAGAGGCTTTTTAAAACTATACAACCACATTAAAATCTTTGTATTTGTATTCACCATCTACAAATGAGCATTTCATCAGCTTATTAACTCTTCCAGAAATCTTGCTAAGGACCATAGGACAAACTTCTCCAGTCCTTTAACTTTCAAACCTCACTGAAAAACAGATATGCAGTGAAATTTGAGACTTATATTTAAACAAGAGGAGCATTATTCAGTTAAGAGCATTATAAGTCAATGAAGTGGCATTTCAAAAACAGATCTTGTTGCTAAAAGATTTGACAAGATTGTGGAACTAAATATATTTTCTAGAATACTTCCATAAGAATATTTCAGAATTGCATTTGTCCAATTTACCTTTGAATGCCTGGTGAAATAATTTACAGATTAAATTACAGATTAAAAATCTTGGGGGGGGGGGGGGATTGCTTATTTTTTGTTTGTTTGCTTTCTAATGAAGCTATTTTATTCTAACCACTTTTCAACCTAGACATGCAGAAAACTTAAATATGGTGGTGTGTAGTGGTACATCCTCACCCAGGCTCCCTCCTTAGGCTATGGTCTCAGGAATGCTTGTTAGGCCTCAGCCTGGATTAATGGCACCTGGACAGTGACGTTCCCTTGAGTTTATCAAAAACAGTCTGCTCCCAGAACTTCTGTTGTCTAACAAGCTCCTGTTTTCCAGCAAATAGTCTTGAGACTTTCTTTTTCTGTCTGAACAAGAGACCAAATGGAATAGTATTTTTGTTACTGAACTTTTAAAGGAATATTCCAGTAACTACCAACTCATCCCTGTGGCCAGGATGGAAATGTACGGATGATTGAAGTCAATCATCTTGTGACCCTATCTATGAACAGTGATACTGAGACCTTTTGAGCTCACCTGGACCAGAGCTGTGACGAGCATTTCCCTCTGAGTGGGATGACTCTCAGAGCCAGCGAACTCTCAAGTTTGTGAGACTCTGAGGATTGCCATGGGAAGCCAATGAAGCCTTGGCTAATACCCTCACCATTCCTCATGGCTTAATCCTTTGCCCACTGAGAAGATCCAAAGGCATCTGTGAGTATTTCACTGAACTCTAGGAAATTTTTCTGAAGTACACCTTTGTACATACTTCTCTTTGTCTGTGTGCACACTTAGGATGAATGTTGCTACTTCAGATTTACCCTGCTCTAGTGGAAGGTGTCCCTCTCCATGGCAGGGGGCTTGGAACTAGATGATCTTTAAGGTCTGTTCCAACCCAAACCATTCTATGATTCAGTGATGTGGGCATGTCTTAATTAATTAAAGCTGCATATACTGAAGAACAATAAACAACTTATTTGAACAATATTAACCATTCATATTGCTTAGTGAGTTTTAGGAAGCCATTCAGGATAAAACTGTCTTATCTATCACAATACGGAAATGCTTCAAACAGTGAGCAATAGAGGCAGCTTTAAGTTTGTTCTTATCAAAGGATCAGAAGCTTTGACAATCACTGCAACAAAACTCAAGTGATTTTCATTTACCATTCTATGATTTGAAAAGAAACAAAACTTACAAAGAGCACCACTAGAAAATGAAGGGATCACACTACATTAAGAACCATTTGAAGAGGGATTAATAGTACACAGGAAATCTCCCCCCGTCGCCACCAGGTTCTGTGAAATCCTCTCCTTAGCGCTTCCCAATGAAGACAGTGCTTCAAAGGAAGAGTTTATATAACTGGCATAATACTGGTGCTTCTTGTGTCAGCTGGTTTAAATAAACAGAAGTCAAATTCTTGTTCTAATACTCCTATTTCGTATACATCTTGGAGAAGGAAGCTATTAATGTTTGGGATTTTTTCATCAAGCAGAAATAACAGAAATAAGACACAGAACCAATTATCTGTGCTAGACGTAACTCGAAAATTACAAGAACGCAGGTCAACTCTTCTCTCCTGTCCTCAAATACCAAAGGTTTTGACTAAAAACCCCAAAAGTACACAAATTAAGTTGAAGCTCATGATTTTTTTAGGTCATTGTTGCCTTTTGGTACTTACAGACAACCTCATGCCCATTCACTAATCTGCTACAGAGTCCGATCTCTCAGGAGACTGCACTTGGACAGTTAAAGAGTCAATCTCCAGTAAAACTGTAGGGTGGGATGAACAATTAGACATAGGTACAAAAGTGCACTGGCTTTATTGATAAGAAAAACTATACCAGGTACCATGGCATGTATATTGAAAGATTCTGTTGCCTGAAAGAACATGATGTGCTCTGAGACAGTAGGAAAAATATGCTGTTCCAAAAGTTAGAAAGACAACAGTTTATGATCATTATAATTTCATTTCAGTAATTTACACTATCCTGTGCCAGATGGTTTTTCTATAATCTTGTACACCTGTAAAAGATTAATACACTGGATGTGTCATCTGCAAGACCTCAAGATTTCAGCATTCTCCTCTAAAGTTTCTGTTTCAAACCCAACTGACGTCTGCTTGGCCAACAGCACTCTTGACGAAGTTGTTTACAAGCATTTGAAGTTTGTATGATTAGATACTGGGGGAATTACAGTCCTATTCTTTTGGGGCAGACATGGAGGAAAATAACTATCTGTGTTAGGGATCATGTCTATCATACAACTGGTGCACACAATCTTCAAACCACATGAAATCAATTACTTTGAAAAACAAATGAACAGTGAGAGCAGCTGTTAGTCTGGACACAAGCCTATTCCAAAGATTTTGACTATTAAAACTGCAGTAACATTAACTGATCAAAGGAGGCAACAGGTAGTATTTGTTAATGGAAAAGAACTAAAACAAAAAATTAACTCATACAAAAACACCTAAAATGTCAACAATGAAACGTTCATCCTAGTGCAAAAATTTTTGGAAGAGTTCCCTGTGTAGATAATATATGCTTAGTGCTTTCCAAAATTATCACCCAATCATTTCATTTGCATATTTGCACCTCAGAATACTATAGCAAAATATGTTCTTTAAGGACTTCTCAAATTATAAGCACAAGGTGAAAAGCAAGGTGAGCTGTTGCCTCCTATCCAGGATACCAGTAGACTTGATTTTGCACATTTAAACCCACATGGAATCTTACCATTGATCTTTCAGAATATCCAAACAAATGGCCCCAGTGACTGAGCTAATATTAGGATGCCATATTTTGGTGATAAACCGCACCTAAAAAACAAGACAGTTTTTAAAAACAAAAATGGTAATTAAATGCTGTATACTAAGTAAACATTTTAAATCCACCATTTTTAATAATATTATGAAGAAATACTAATTTAGAAAATGTAATACTAAGAACGGAAGCTTATTTCAGGAGGCTTCAAGTTTGTAAGGCTGTTTGTTAGAGCCTTGCCTTAGTCAAAACAGCCTACTGCCCATTTCAGCTCCCCAAACTCATCCCTAACCGCCTTCTCACACGTCACGTGTTCACATTCCTGCATCACACAAAGCTAGTTAGAAATATACTCCAGCAGTACAAGTGTTTTGACAAGCAGATGGTCAAATACAGACTTAAAACTTCTAATGTTATTAAAAGTGGACTTTCTAGATTTCACAAAGTGAAACAAAGTCCTGAACTCTTAACATAGGAAATGAATATCACTGACTTGAGCTAAATTGTTGGCTACAGAAGTATTACAAAAATTTCTTGGATGGACACTACTACTTCTAATCCATCGTGTCTCATTACCCCATATGCAGAAAGTTGTTCACCAACCCAAACCTTAACTAGATTACTATCATTCTTCTTTGTTATTGAAAGGATCTAGTCCCAGCATTCATCCATTGATCGTGTATTGAATTTTTACACTAAAGGGTATTGATGCTCACGAAGCATTATTAAAATCAGGTTTTGGAGGTTTGGGTTTTCTGGGTTTTTTAAGACACTGAGAAACGTAAAAGCAGCATTTTCTCTTAAAGGTCTTGGAGACCAAAGCTATCCTCAGAAATTATGTACATGCCTTTGGAAATTCCCCCTTCATTTTCTTCAAACCCCTGATTTCAGGTTGTCAATAAGTTGTGAAAAGCATACAAGTGACTTTACCACAACCATTTCTCATCTCTCATCCATGTGCACTTTAACTGCCTTCTAGTGATTTTGACCCGTTTCTCATCTCCTCCTCACTCCAAACTCCTGAAAAACATTTTATGTATAGCACAGATCTTTCAACTTTTGCCCCTGACCTGCAAGCAAATCAGTGAAGAGAACACACTATCTGGCAGGCACTACAGCAAAACACTATACGTGCAGGGCTGTAATAAAATCCGTGCAATCCTGGTGTCTAAATAGATAAGACTGGAACAGTTGTGCTTTCCAGGATAGAAAAAAACTATCATGTCAGCTGAGGCACTTATTAACTACCTCAACTCTAAATCACCTGGAAAATGTAAAAAGTGATGTAAATACTAGATAATTTCTCACAGTGAATGACTGCTAACAATGGCTGTCACAGCACATACTGAACAAGCTAAAGAAATCTTTCAGATGAAAGGCAGGGCCAGACACAAGCAAAAAGGCTTCCAATTCAAGACTCCAGAGTAAGCAGTACTGTGCTACAGTGCACTGAGTTTGTAACAGCTGCCTATGAACTCTGGAAATGGAGACCACTAAGCCCTAAAGCAGCAGCTAAATCATGGTATACAGACCCATCTTTCAGTGTCTGCAACCTGTTTCAGCTCTCCTTTTTTCAGCTCCCACCAGAACATGTGCAGATTAAAGAACCGAGACCAACAGACATTTCATTAAGATTTTCTGTGTCTTTTGCTCTAGCTTCAAGGAAATAATTCAAAGAACCTATGAGCTACTGGCACCTCATTCTTCCTCCTCTTCCCCAGTACCTTCCCAGTATTACATATCAGGGTGAAAATAATAAGGATCTAGGACATGTTCTTTGTTCAAAGACATCTTTCAGACAAATAGAGCACCAATCAAGAAGTTGAGTCAGACAATGCAGGTGTCTCCTGATTCATAAGCCACTGAAGAGTGGACTAAATCAGAGCACAGGAATGTACAGCTGCAGCTGCACATGGCTGGGGAGAACATTATTCAGAATGGAATCACAAACCTGAAATTCTAGAAAGACGCAGTAAAGAGGCCAATAAGTTGTGAAAAACATACGAGTGACTTTACCACAGCCATTTCTCATCTCTCATGCATGTGCGCATTTCATCTATTCCTTCAACAGAGTTACAGTAAGACTATTATATTTCTCTGTTGGTTCTGCAAGACACGCAACTGCACATGTCACTATTTAATTATTACTAGAAACTTGGTAGGTTAGATTCAAGAACCTTTTAAGTATAACTTATGGAGCTCAAGAAATTAAAAGAACAAATACCCACCTACTACAACATTTCTTCAACAATGCCAAGGGGAGGGAAGACAACTGTACTCTCTACATCATTTAAAACTACCTGAAAACTGTATTTATCTTGTCAAAAAGATATTACATCAGGGTCAATAATAAGGCCCAAGCTCCTCCCCAGAAGTTTCCAGTTTGTACTTTTAGGAACAATCAGAGTGTACTTCCAATTGGACACAGTTTTGCATTCTGCTTTATTTCTACCTAAAGGCAACAGTTCCAATCCTTGTCTAGAAGAGAACTAAAAAAAAACCAAAAACAGGAGGAAAAAAAAAAAAAAAGAAGAAGAGACTATGTATGCAAACAAGTAAATAAGAATACTCTAACCCAACTTGTTAGCCAAATTGCCAAATTGTATTATCCAAAAATGTGTGTTTGCAGTACCTTAGGAGGATTAAATGGATATGTTTCTGGAATTTTTATCTCTAGCTGATACCTTCCACCTGCAAAAGACAAGAACAAGTTGGAAATTAAACCAAAAGAACATTCCTCAGGCTTCATCTTTCGTGACACTAAAGTTTACACTTCCAAATGGACAGATTTTCAAGTAATTCAAATCTACCCAGAAGTATTAGTTAGGAGATACATTTAGATTTCATGTATTTCATAAATAAATGCATATAAAGTCAGTTAGTAAAGCTGTGTTTGCTTATGCAAAGTAATATCTATACTTCTTAGGTATATTTAATGTGCACATTCTCATTTCCAATCTTATCATTTCCATGATTTTTGTAAAATATACCAAAATATGAAGCAAACATCTCCCACACAGATGAATAAGAGGCCACAGGAATATTCAGGCTGAACATGGGATATTACATTATTCTGGCACCTCATGACAAATTTTCTTCAAATTACACAATTGAAATTACCCGTATTTCATTTTAAACTTTCTGGAATTCAAATACATTCAAATAACTGTTTAAGCAAAGCTCCCACACTTTGGAAAAAAAATAATAAAGGAGTCAGGAAAGGCACCAATGTAACTTTTAATATGTTCTACATTACTGCCTGAAGAAGTTACTTCTGTTTCAATTCTGCCAACACTTTGACACACCAGTACCATTAATGTAATCTGAAGGACCAGAGAACAATAAAGGATAATATGAGCTTGGCAGACAGAACCCCCTCCTACTGCCTGGTTTTAAACATTTCTCAGTTTTATCTCTTTGTCACAGTATCATTCCCTATCCTACTTCCAGTACAGTTCTGTTAACATTCAAGTTCACTACCAATACTTATGTCTTCTGGGAAAATCTCAAACTATCTCTGCCTGCCCAGTGAAGGCCATTTGCCAGGCAGCAGTTCAATGACAAAAAGAACAGGGTATAAAACAACATATACACCAAATTAGACATCTGGTCGTTATAAAAACTGAAAGCATTTCTCCTCACAAATTTTTTCTTCATCCTGCTGCTGCTCTTTCAGAAACCTTTTCTCTGTCTCAGTATACTGTGTTACAACTTACACATTTTCTTGAATTAAAGCTGAAGTATTTGCAATCTGTTTTCTTTGAGATTTCCAGAGTGATTTACTCTGCAAATCACTCTATACAAAACCAGCTCTCAAGTAGTTACAATGCTGGCAGCAAGATACACAGAGGAAAAAAAGCCTCAAAGCACTACTCTCAGCAGTTATAGCATATGGCATCTTTTTATCGGTGCCAAAATGCACATTAGTAGCTACTAACAGCTCTCACTTTTAAAATGTAATTCAGTCTAATACACTCCACCTGAAACTAGTTAGTATCAGTTGGATATTTTACACTATTGTCTACAGCTGGTTTTTTTCCTCAACACTACATAACTTGAGAAGTTCTAACAGAAAATACTATATAAGAAAGGCCAATAAATCCAAAACTATAATAGTCAATACCTAAATTGATTGATTGTTTGCTTACAGGACAGCACAGGAGAAACAGTTTTGAAGACACATACATCAATAAGAAGGAACTTAAGGAAGTTTGTTTTTCTCTAAATTGAAGCATAATTCAGTAGAAACTGTTTTTAAGAAACAAAACAGCTACACTGTGTCTGGATTACAAAAATTCATCAGTCCTCCTATGATTTCACTGCCACACCATTCTGTAAGGTAATATGAAATCTATCCTTAGATATTACTGTTTCTTCTGCTTACCACAAACTATTAAAATCTTCTGCCTAACAGGATATTCAGCCACTAATATTTTTCATTGAAGACTGATGAGCTGGTAGTATTATTTATACAGCACTGTTCTGCACTAAAGTCTGCAATTAAAAATATAGGCTTAAAGATGCGACCTGAACAAATTTGTAATTTTCTTAATACTACATTTAAAACACTAATGACTAATATATTAACTTCTGCATGCCAATATTTCTGCAAAATGTTTTTAAGTGTAGGCATATGTATGGCTTTTTTGTAGCTATTTAATGCTTGAAACTGAATTAAACAGTAATGGCAGAATATTCCTTCTGTAGTCCTACGAGAACAGGTCTCACAAGAGTTAGAGCAATTTTTAGCTATTTCCCTTGAAGAAATACCCTATTATAAATTTTGCAGGCTCACATGCAAGCTTGGCTTGAAATTAATACCAATATTACACAGGCTTTATAAAAAAACAGCCCCCAAAAAATCCAAACCCACAAAATCCCAACCTATCTACTGAAAAGCTCTTGAATCAAGTAAAACCCAGCAGCCATTGAGTCTCTCAAAGGTCCTCTCTCCAAACACATTTTAACATAGGATGTAAACGTCTTTCAATTAAAGTTGTGTCTTGCAGTACTCTGATAATTGATCAATATGAATTGACACTACTAACAGAAAAATAAAAGCTGTAAATGTTGCCAATTGATGGCAGTCATCCTTTCAGTCATCTTTAACTAATGTTCCAGCATCACCTATAAAAAATTTTGCAGCAGCAGTTTGGTTTCAGATACCTCACCAACTACGGTCAACAACTGTTCTTTCACTTCACAATGGTTCTAGAATTCCCTCCTGCATCACAGGGGCTATCTGACCCGAACTACTGCATTAGTAAGTTCTTCTTCATAAAGCACTTTTTGCTGTGTCACTGTTCAGATTACAGATGACAAAACATCAGTCAGTAATTATGCAGCATGCATTACTGCAACAGTCATAAAATGCAGATGAGACACACTGGCACACCCTTCATAATCATGTAAGGGAATAAATGCATGTAACTGTATTACAGAAATATTAACATTCCAAAGCAAATTATTTAAATGTCAGGAAACACCAGAAATTGGGCTGGCAGTAACTCTCATTTTGCTCCTTGATGCATATGCCTTCTAGATTAAAGTAAGCATACAATCACGTTACTCTTCCATGAGATCCCTGCCAGAATCAGAATAAAAAATAAGTTTAGCCCCCCAAAAGGTGTATTTACTATATCCTCAAAATTAAATGTACTCAAAGATATATAAGTATGCATGCATTTCACATCAACAAATTCTGCATTAAACATATTGCTGTTTTTCACTAGCAGGATACGCTGCATATGCGAGCAGACAGTGCTCAGCTTTTCAAATTCTTGTCTACCTGAACCATCCAGCATCGCACAGAATCCAGTTCCACAGACAGACATTTCAATCCTTTTTTACCCTCTTCATGACCTGCTGTACAGTTTTCAACTTTTGTGACACATTAATTTCAAATAACTCTCAATATATTCTCCTAAAAGGCCCATTTTATAAGCCGAGGTAATACCAACCTGGAGGGGGCAAAAAATGGCAAGCTCTGACAAACCAACTCACCCAAGGAGGTTTAATTCTCTCTGGATGGAAAACAAACACCAAAACCAACACCCTTCTACCACCTTTCAGATGTTTCCTAGTATCCAACTGCTTATATACAGATGTTAAGTTAATGCAATACTAAGTCTTGGATTTACAAGACATACTATTGCAAAACAACAGTTATACTAAATTCTGAGTAGAATGATTCACTTCCAACAAGATCACCAGCACAAGTCTGTGTTTTAGGTGCACAGTGTAGATCTCCTTTTAAATTGAAGGCACATATTACAACCAGAATAAATTATTTTCAGACATTATCTTCTGTCAACTGTATATCAGCAGCTGATGAGATGCAGACACACAGGGGAAGGGAGGGAGAGGGGAAAACCACCATTATTTGCTGGACTGCTGAGGAACTCTGGAAATAAAGTTCTGCAGGGCAGTACCCCTACCACTATAGCTGCTTCTGCTTTTCTACTTTCTTTCTTCCAGGCTAATTTCCCTTCTTGTCAGCTTCTGACATCTACCCCTGCCCAATATTCTTCCATGTCAACCACTTAGGCTATTTTTTCCTTCTTTTTCTGTCCTGGGCCCTCCTTTTCTCTCCCTGCTCCCAAGTCCAATGCTGCTGCACCAGCTTCGAGTCCAGAAAAGCAAATCACATGGGATGTCCTCCATTAGGGAAGATGTGACAACCAGATTTTCATTAGCAGTCACTAATGCTCTCGAGTGTATATACTTCTATATCCAAAAAACAATTTTCAGGTATTTTCCCCACCTGATGAGAATTTATTTTTCAAAATAATGACAAATGGCATGTGTCCAGTCTCAGGGGAATACTAAAGTTCCACTCCTAGCTCAAAAACACAGAGCAACTAGATCTACTGAAAAACTTGCAAAATTGTTTCATATTCAAACAAAACAATCTATTTGCCTGTAACACTCCTTGATACTTTTTTATTGAAAGTACAAATTCAGATCAAAGTAGATACCTGGCATGGGAAATCCAACTAAAACAACGCCTTAAAGCTATCCATAAAATGTAAAAGTAAATTAAAAATCCTTACTTATCATGAAAGAACTTTAAATAGAAGGTGTGTCTGCCATATATATTATATACAAACAAAGTTTACAAGTACCAGCACTATTGAGTACTTTTGGATCTCTGAAGAAGCATGCTATATTAGCTCTGTTAAAGCTTCTTTGTGGAAGTTACTTTGCTTTTACCAGACTGTAATAGATGCATAATTACTGATACCAGCTTAAAAAAACTAGAAAGTCAGTAAGTCAGTAATTTTTGAAGAGAGCTAAAGATATGAAGTTCTACTACACAGTCCCACGTCAGTATATATTAAGTATTGGGACACATGGATGCTCAAAATTAATCCCAAATTAAACTTGCATCTCTGCTTGAGATGGGAGAAATGCAACATTTATGAATGATCACCACTGTAGATCACAGAAGTACATGTATAGTCTGAAATCTTGATGCTTAATGGTTAAGGAGCTTAAACTGTTGAGACAGTAAACAAACAACTAAAAGTCAGAATTATACCAATTACACTGCACAGCTTATACTTGTAAAGGAATCTTTGATATGGGATAGTCTGTCCTACTGTAGAACAGATCTCTCTTCAGGCAACACAGATGCTGAACTGAAATAATTTTTTAAGCTTAAAATCTGTGTTTAAAAAAATCAAACTATTTTAAAACATGTACCTCTACATTTTATGCTGTAATTATTTTTACAAACAAAGCATCTCAAGACACATGACTTGAAGTGTACAATGATTGCATACACAAAAACTTTACTTGCCTTCATATGGTGTGTCCGGAGGTCCTGCTATTTCTCCTCTTAATTCTGTAAAATTTTCATCTACAAGATCTACTTTAATTTGATTTTTGCTCGTCTTAAAAATAAACAGAGAAACAAAGAATCATAAGTAAGCATTTGACATACAGATTTCCCCCAAAATATGCTATTTTATATTTTTAGAACAGTACTTTCAGTAAGTAAATATTTTAAAATATAGCAACCTAAAATTAACAGCTATCTTCCAGTTGAAATTTTACTTCATTAAAAACAGACTACTTGTGAAGCATTAGAAACTTCAATATTATTTATACTATCACTAGAATATGCAAAGCAATCCAGCAATATAACCAAAATTATTTCTAAGTTGACTATATTTTAAAATGACCATGATCTTTCAAATCAGCTATTAATTCTACAAATCTTAAACTATAAAATTAAATTGACCAAATTACACATTAGTTCCTTTCATAATTAGACCAATTTATTTAAAAATAGACATGTTTGTCACTTTCAATGTAACATGGAAAGGCTTTCCCAAATGGAGTAGTATTTTCAACATTACAATGATCTAAACAGAATATTGTAGTCTTAAGACCATGTATATCTTTAATATTTAGGCATAAGATACAATTTACTTATACCCTTGAATTTCATTGTCACTTCCTCAACATTTTCACACCCCATATCAACTTCCCTACAAAATAAAAACACTGTACTTTGATACCGGAGAAAACATGTGTTTTCCAGAAACAGATTCTCAGAAGTGTTCAGCCAGAGTTACTCATTCCACTGAATTTGTTTTCCAGGTCCAGAGAGCAGTATTAGTGAAAGTCATAAAAATCTTCCAGCCAGTAACTTTTACTGGGAAGTTGCAAAGCAAAATCTCCTTTTAGAAAGATGTACCATCAAGTTTTCAGAGGTAAATAATTACAGGTTTTTCCATTCTGCTGCTTCTGCATACTGTGCTCACTGTCTGCAATACAGATTTCCTGACTCCTGTGTTATTTTTTGCAAGAACTCTTAGCATCTTCCCAGATCTTTTAAAATTGTTCCAATTAGTTCTATACAGCTCTGCTTCTTTTCATCCTCAAAGTAAACCTGGTTGCTGACAGCTCTTAGAGAAGGGTTTAGTCACATAAACCTGATGGGTGCCATCAACAGGTTCTTGAATCTATCAGTCATGTGAACCATTAAAGACACACAATTCACTGGACAAGAGTTGAGAAACTACCTCTGTTTCCTTCCTGCAAGTGTTCTATAGAATCAGTTCCCCCAAAGAATGCTCTTCTGACCACAGATGCTCACAAATATAAAGAAAAATCAAAGATTAGGTAAAAGTTTCACCATGTAAAAACCCTAATTCACTAAATTAATGCAATGGTGAACTGGGAGCTTTTTAACATCTGGGAGCTTTTGGAACTTGAAATCCCCTAAACCCACACAAATGAGGAAGTAGCTGCAGCTCTCCACAACAGCCATGCACTGTAAAAAACTCCTTTTCTGAATGTGAACTTGCTCTTACATCACATATCTTCTTGCAAGCTTTCCAACATCCCTTTTTAATTTTTTTGCTCTCATACTTCCAACTGGCAGCTTGTTCCAACACCTCACAATTTTTAAAAGTTTTCTGAAGTACAATTAGGTAAAGTTACAATCTGTTTATGCCCACTTGTAACAGCATTGTTTCCCAGCTTCAACAAGTTTTTATATACATAGTATTTATTCCCCTTGCAAAATATATGGCATTTATACTGATTTTTCAGCCTTGATTTTGCTCTAAATAAGCTGAAATTCTAATCTCACCATACTGACTTTTTTAAAAAAAATTCTCTGCTATGTCCCATGATCACCTAGCCAGCCCTGCATAACCAAATTTAGATGATGTCTCAGAATCTGTGCCACGAGCACTCTGTTGCACTCACTGAAGATTCATCACAACCAGCATAACCTAAGAAAGATGAAACCTGTCTTTTTCATGGCAGCATGACACGATGCTCAGATCAAGTGACAAGAGTCCCAGCAAGGACTCCTGGGGAAGTTTTTGTCGTCTCCAGTGACTGCACAGGGCTTTCTCAGAGGCACTGCCCCTGTGCACGGCCTCTTCGTTCCCAGAGCAGCACATTGGGTTAAATAACCAACACAGATGAGTCACTGGAACTATCTGTGCAGGTACTGCAGTCATTCTAACACCAGCTGAGCTTCTCCTGCTCTCCCTCTGACAACATCCCCTGGCAAGTTCCACCTTTATGGCAGGAGTTCTTGTTCTTTGCAAATAACTTTTCATTTAGAGGACTGTAGTAACAGCAAATGGGATGAATTTCAATGATACAATCTATGGTTAATCCATGCTGCAGCTTGGTTTGTTTTCTACTTAGCATTCTACTTTTCTTCAGTGACTATACACTCTTGTAGCAGCCTGGATATTCTCCTTCATATTCAGTTTCCATTAGTACCACACTAGCTGCTTTTCACAATAAATCCTTCCCAACTCTATAAACTTGTTAAAAAGTCATCAAACACAGACCCTATCGCTAAGATCAGTTTCTTTCAAGAGTCAGTGATCCTGGTTCCCCCCTTTGAGATGAGTGCTTTTATTACTACAGCTGGAGCTGTCTCCATGCCCTTATTTGCTTTGCATAGAACCTTAAGGAAAATTAGCAGGCTGTATTGCACTGTTCTATTGCAGGGATTCATTTAATTTTGCATTTATGCTTAAATTCTAGCATGTCCTCCATATACCAAGTTAAATTTTTCTTTACATAGCTGAAGATCCTTTTTTTCATGTTATTCTGACACTTTTCAAGGTTCAGCTCAGCTCACCTTGACAAGTACTGCTTTATCCTTCATCCCTAGAGAAACAGCACCAAAGTGATTATTAATCAAATGAAATCTGGAGTGTTTTCCTACAATATTTCCCTTTAATGAGGATCATGTAGGATAAAATTACTTAATTTTAGCAGATCTAACAGAATAAATCCCTGGTCTCCACCTCTACCAACAACAGGGGTCATCAAAAGTTCTCTAACACCAATGATCTTAGCACAGAATTTATGAATCAACTTGTGATCTCACACCCCAAGCTGATTTTCCAGAAGCAGTTCTACAAAGACCTCAATACACTTCCATACCAAGTCTAAAACAGTATCACCTCCTGTTGATTCAGTAACAATTTAGTGATTACATCACTGGGCTAGCAATTCCTGAAATATGAGCAATGCCATTTCCTGTAGCATTTAGTTCCAGTTTCAGAGCTAAATTCAGTAACAATACAATGCCCAAAAATCCAGCACCAAATCCTTTTCTAGAAATCTACAAGTCCAACACTTGCAGAACTTTTCATCATCACACCTGAAAGTTATTTTGGTCAAGACTGACCAAAAAAAACCAAACACCAAACAAACAGAACACGAGAGAAAGGAAAATTGATGCAACATACTACACAATGCATGATGCCATTCCCTCTTTTTTCCTTGATATTCTAGATGGATTATGCATAGCCATTTTTCTTTTTAAATGCATCCTTTAATTCACCACTAGGGTCTGTCGAAAGATTTGTTGTCTTTTAGACCAACTCAACTCCTAAGATTCTTTCTGCACTTCTATAGTCATGCTTAACCAATTTTATTCTGCCTTGTGGAAACTAAACCCAAGCATGGACATTAAACTAAAAGTACGATGCAGACAAGTTGGGGAAGATTAATATTATGCTCTTTTATTCACTGCTGAAGCTTTATCTCTAAAAAGAAATCCAAATTAATCAATCCTTTATCAAGTGTCATTCTGTAAGCATCTTCCAAAGATAGGACAATCACATTTATCACAGTAACCATTGATTGATAGTATTTTGACTTGTCTTCACCTGCTTCCCCTTTAAAAAAAAAAAATCCACAATTATACTGTCTAGTTTTATATTTGAGTAACTTCCTTGCAAAGAACACACAATCCACTCCAGCAGAAAATTTGAAGAGTAAGTTCTGCCACTCTTAAACAGTGAAGACTTTAACACACATCTCCACTTCTACTAAAATCATTTTAGAGACCAATTCTGGACTCTGCAATATTACTCTGAGCAGACCACAAGCTCTTCTGTTCTCTTTATTCACCACAGTCCACAGGCCTTAATAGTGAAGGCCTGCCCAATTTGAGGGCCTGTCTTCTTTCTGCAGTTAATCCAGCCTTTCTCCTGAGCCTTCCATACCATTTCCTTCTCTCTTCTTCAGCCTGCCTTTAAAAACCTCTTTCATTTCTTCAAGGACTATTATTGTCTTCACTAGTCCAGTACCTCTACTCTTAAAAATCCAGTTTTCCTTCATATAAAATAAACAGACAAAACCATTACATATCAACACAAAGGAACACACTAAGACAAGTTATTAAAAACTGTATTGTTCTTTGAAATTTTATTTCTCACAAACAAAATACTATTTAATATATTTACTAAAAGCAGAAGAAAATCATATATTCAAAGTTTGATCCTGGGATAAGTCTACTTCATGAAGTACAGGAAATTACTTTTTTTAGAAACAGGAATTACAAGTGCATCAGATTTTTTTATGCTTTCTAAAAAAGCCTCCAAATTCTTCAGTTATTTTGATAAAGAGACTACCAGAGAGTCAATCTCAAGAAATCAGCATAACAATGCCTATTATCAGAGCTGGCAATGTATGGACAGATACTGGTAGGTTGAACTAAAAATGCAAAAATAAGAAGTTTTTAATTAATTTTTCTTTAATTACATGGCTAGCAGCCTTGATATATGTTGAACCCTCTTGAGTAGAAGGGAAAAAAAAAAAAAAAACAAAACAAACAAGCAAACCCAAACCCCAAATAAATCCCTCACATTTCCATGTCAGCCATGCTACCACATATTATAAACTTAACACTGGATGATGATGACATAAAAAAAATTTTTGAGTGAGGTTTTCCTAGAACCAACCAGCTGTACTTTCTCCCCCCATGACAATATCTTCACATTAGATCTTTAATGCCTGTATATTACATCACTCTATAGAAATGTAAATGCATCCATTAGCAAATATATTGTTTTTAACTACTGGTATCAAAACTAAAAAAGGAAATCATGTTTATTAGCAATACTAATAACTTCAGCATGTTATTTTAAAAATAATAAAGCAGTGTCAAACTGAATTATTATTTGCATGTTCTGTCTCCTTACATATTCAGACATCATGTGCAAATTCCTATCAAGTATCTTTGGGTACAGAGGCGAAGGTGGCAAATAGGATTTATAAAAACAAAAAACAACGCACACAAAACCACCTTAAATAGAATTAGATCTGGAATTTAAAACTCAGCAGCTACTTCTGAATGATGTATGGGGAAAATCAAAAAAACCTCCAACAACAAAAAGAACAAGCAAAACCAAACAAAATCACAAAACCCCACTATTCCATACAGCAATTCACTACCTGTAGTCTGGGATTTTACTGGTCTTATAAAATTATTTTCTTCCATCTCAAGGGGACCATACTCTATATTGGATGAAGTACTGTTAATTTGTGTTAATTTACTATGCTTTACAGATGAGAACTCATAGAGAAAGTCTAGAAATAAATGTGTATATATATATATATATATATACACACACACAAAACTAAACCACAAAAAAACTAACCTGAAAAGACACGTATATGTGATAAATGATGCATACGGATAAACAAGTCTAATTGCACTAAAGGCAGCTAAGTATTAAAACTTTGTAATCATTCAAGGCTTTAAGACTAGCCCCTCACACATTAAGAAAGAGTTTTTTAAAAATGACAAAAATCTTAAAGAATGTACATGCAAAAATTCAGCAAAGATTAAGGAATAAACTTGAAAAACTTCTATGGAATTTTCTCAACCAAGGACAAAGTTTGTGAAGAATGGCATGCATGTATATACAAAATATTTTCTATCACTAATTGTTTCCCCAATCACAGCAACAAAATAAAATTACTTCTTTATTTTTCAGACAGGATTTTAAAATGATTGATTCATCTATGAGGTAAACTGGCAATAACCACTTTTGAACCTACCTAAAATCAAATAAAAATTTAGTTCTTTCTTTATTACAACCACGACTTACAAATGTGAAGTAAGCACTTTTGAACATCCAAACATTTTATACTGACATTATAAGGTTCAATATTTAATTAGCCAAATTAAGTAAAAAATCCTTCACCCTAGTCTGAAGCCATGCTAGCAAAATTAAACTGTTATCCTGTAAAGTTACTAGTACCTTATAAACTCTTCTTATCCTCCCACCCATTTTATATTCTACCACAACAGTCTTATTCTATACAAGATCTGGCATGAACATATCTCAACAGACTTATAGAAGAAGATCACCTGACTGACTATCCCGGTGAAATTCAACTTGTGATTTTTGCAAAAGGCGCTAAGCACTTAGTAAACATGTATTGAGCACAAGACTCCAATATTTCAGTAGCAGTTTACTCCATTAAATGATTATTTAAATAAACTGAAAAACAGAACTAAGTTCATTCTTACCCTATTTACCAACTCTTTGCAAATCTGTGGATAAATATTCAAAGGAATTTTGTTTTGCAATATATGTGTTGTTATTTTCTTATGCTCTTTTGCTAAGGTACCATTCTCAACTTAGTCCAAATGGTTCAGATCTCCCTCCTCCACTGATATGCCAGAAAGGAAGATTCCTAATAAAAGCTCACCTCTTGAGCTGCTGTCTAAGAGGTCAATACAAGCCTCTCCCTCCTTTTCAAACTAACACTCTCCCCTTCTTAACCCCCTTGCTACCCCAGAGTAGGCCAGACTTAAGTACACCACATCCACTCAGTTCACTCTTTCACAAGAAATGGGAAAACACAAAAAAGGCAGGAGGTATCACTTAACTAGGAAGTGAGTTGAGTGATACTGTCCTGCAGCAAAATGGCAAATTCAACTTATTTAAAAAAAACTTTAAAAAGAAGTTTTATAATCCCACTGCCACCCCCTCAAAGAGCTACCAAAGCAAGAGGGAATAGTTCAATACTTCCAAAATATTCCTTCAGATTCACTTCAGCTTAAAAGCCAAAACCAAGTATATATCCAAAGCCTGAGCTTGTTTATTATTAAGAGAAGCAGAAATGCCACATAATTACCACAGGGCTATGAAGTACACAGGCTGCACTCACTACCAGCTGAGATCAGCAGATCACATCTGCATTCTCAGAGCAAGCACTGCTGACCTTCAATGCTACAGTGAAACAATGTAGCATCTGGGGCAGGGTAAGGAGAAGAGAGGAAACCTTCCGTGTAAAACACATTAAAGAGCAGCGTTCTTAGATAAGAAAGGGTGAATACCGAGAAATGCATTTGCTTAAAACACTCCCATGTTCTTTGAACCCATGAACAATTTCAGTCATGGAAGTTCTACCACATTTCACATTCTATTTCATCCCACTGGATGAACACATATTTTCTAGAGTTACGTCTGTCCTAGTAAAAATAGGTGCCATTATCTTTGCATACTATTTGTTTCATTTCTTGATCAAAATACTATGTTACTAATAAGTAACTTGTATTTTAATGTATCTAAGGAGCTACAAGTATGAATACTGTGTGAGTTCTGCATTGCTGGTGGTTAGACAGTCTAGAATTTTCATATTTATCACAAATTTACTTATTAAATCCATCTTGTTAAAACATTTTCTTAAAGAATATTATCAAGAGATTAAATCTGCACCAACCTTAAAATTTGGTATTACATATTTACATACAAGAATAATACTGAGGGATATTCTTTTCCTGTCAGAACACAAAATATCTCAAATATTAAAACCATCTTCATTTTGCAAGAGTTAGATCTGGAGCACCACAAAATGTTAGTAGATTTTTTTTTTTTTAATTTAAAGTAGGTAAATACCTACTCCTGCTAATGTTCAGCTGTTAAAACATCACTCTCCCAAAACACATAAGAGACTGTACTTCCACAGCACCTTAAATCAGTCTAGCAGTGGCCAAGGTCCTACTTTCCTTCTAACTGCAGAATTAATGTAAAGGAGGGGGCAAGATTTTGTGTAAGTATTCACACAACTGCACAGCAAACATCTGAAGTAAATACATATTAGCAACACAGTCCTTTCATTTTAACCCAAACCCTGATTTGATGCACCACAAACACTGCAAGTAAGAGAAGGAGCCCAAAAGTAGGAAAAAAGAGATGAGTCTGGAAGAGGAGTGTAACACTGCTTCCTGGAACTGCCTTAGGACAAGGTAAAAGAATTTTGAAACTCCAGCTCTAAAGTCTGTCTAAACTATTTCTGACAAAACCATTACATCAGTCACAGAGACCAGAGGTGTGACTGACATGGCTCTCCTGGCATAAGCCCTAAGTGCAGCTATACAATCACTGCTTGTCTCGCTAAGGGACAGTGTGGTTAAACTGGTACAGCTGTGCCATGTAAGGTGTGCATAACTGCACACACACTCCTGTACTGCTCCAAGGGCCCCCGCACAGGTTATGCCGAGCTGTGCAAGGTATTTACAGTACCTCGCAGCATAAATCATGCACAGGACTTACCCAAACGTGATCTGAGCACACTGAGATACTCGACATCAGTATGGGCATAGTGCAAAGGACTCCTGTTCCCTTCAGGAAAGTAAGAGGGGAAAGAAAAGATGCATTTTTCCTAGCTTTTTATGGATGGTTCTGTTTTTGACGTAGAACAACTGAAATACCCGGCAGATAAAGCATGCTTTAATAATTCTGAACTATCCTTTGAATTAGTCATTTTATGAACATACAAAACCATTTGATGAAGACTCTACAGTCAACTCTGTATATCTACCCTACTTAGGTTGTTAGCAATTCTACATATGAAGGAATCACAGGATTCAGTTCACTTTAAATTGATTATGCTAATTCACTCACAGTCTCAGAGCTTGAAGACTTGTGAAGATAGCTCAGAACAGTTTTTTCTGTACTAGCTTCCCACATGGACAGCCTTATTCCGAAGTGGAAGGGCTTACCTAAACACCATGAAGGCTCCAAGAGCTTCCAGAAAGGGAGCAAATACAACACAGCTACCATGATTTCCATTCATGATATGCTACCTTATTTCATAATAGCCTCCTGTACTTTAACACATCCTAACATAGCAAAAACTCAAAAATACTTTCTCACAGTTCCCTTTCAACTAAAAATATAAAGTGATATATATTCAGCTTGAGCTAAAATACCTGTTTAAGTAAAATATGGACTAATGTATTTGTGGGTTTGATGTTTTCCTCCCTTCCTAAAACACTCTATAGATGTATTTTAGAATCTGAAGGCATGTTACCTTAAACTTGCCTTTTTTACAGTAAGTAGATTTATGGTCCTTCATTAGTCTTTCCCAATGAACTGTTGATTATACTGGCTAATAACAAATAAAAATTATGAAATCGTGAACTTCAATTAGTTTCCTGTGTGTTTTGTGACAAGGTAGACAAGACAGCCCCTATTAGCAATCCAACAGAAGAATGACACACAGGATGAGCCCAGCTCTCAGACACTGGCACAGCCAAACTGGAGTTATACTGCAGGACTGACTTTTGCAGTGTCCAATAAAGCACAAGCACTGAATGCAGCTACTTCTGTAGCCATGGATATTCACAGCATCTCCCTCCTGTGCAGACACTTTGAAGGATAGACAGGAGCAATCCATGACCTTAGCACAATTCTGTTGCAATATGCTAGATTAACAAACACAGATCAGGTCCTCAAAGAAAGTTATTTTTGCTGCTCAGAGAGATACTTTATTTATGATGCAGATACTATTTTGTTAAATACTCAAGTCAAGCATATTCAAGTGCTCCCAACTCATATATTACAAATATTAACACTGATACAATCTCAAGGGAAAATGCTGGATAAGTCAAGAGTGCAGAAGTGGACTACATCCAACTCAGAATATTCAATGATTCTGTGAAACATCCCTAGAGTGCCATATAGAATATTATCTGCCAAAATTCCTACTCTTTGCCGTAAAAGAACTAAATTGATTCCTTTTCCTAAATCTAAATTGCAGCAGTTTTACTTAGTTTGTCAAAAACAAAGAGATAGCCTGCATTTTAATGATAAACTTTAACCTAAGGCATTTTCTCAATTTAATACCAGCAGCAATTATTAGTGTAAAAGTGATGAAGTATAATAATGACAACAGCCCTTATTAGAATTATGAAATCTAGGAAGTTAGAAAGCATTTAACAGGTAAATAATTTAAGAACTACCCTAAGTACCTGCACTAGTCTAGTGCAAAATAAAGACCACTGGACTGTTAACCAGCACTTTCTTGCAGTTTATACTCACACAAATCTACTATGATAAAATGTTAACTTTATTTAAATCTCATACTACGTAAATTGAACTAACCTTAGGGCTCGTACACTTCTTTCCTATTAAAGTCAAACTCCTGGAAACACGCACAGAAGAATGAATGGAACACTGGAATTGATAAAGGATTGCCTAATTTCTAGCACTGCTTTAGGTCCACAAAGAGTTGTGATCAGAGGGTACCATCATCAGCTCCAGTCCATCCTTTCATCCTAAACTGATTTACCCACTCCTGTAACCAGGGACTGCTCTCTTTCCTCAGGTTTTAATGGCATTACCAAAGACTCCACATGAGTCTGACTCCAATGGAGACTTACGCTTTTCTTTTCCCGTTTTCCACTTACTCCCAAAATCTTTAGGATTCTGCCAACTGATATGTAGACCACTCATTAGAAATCTGGACCCAACTGCTTACATGTTAACATGAAAAAATGTCACTAACTGAGCACAGGAAAAAGCAATAGATCTTGCCTTCTCTGCACAAATATTCCCACTTACCAGTATTGGCAAACTGATAGGTCTGGTGAAACGATCACTGACATTGTATGTTATATTTTAAATGACAGATTCAAGTAGTATTTGTAATACTAGTACTGATTAGTATCTACATAATACTGATTCTAAAAATGCACTGGTATTATATTCATAGAACTTGAAAAACAGCTACGTGGTTCAGGTACAGAGGCATTAAACTACAAAGAACCTAATAATTCTGAAAGATCATCCTAGAAGCGAGAAGAACATGCAATCTTCTCAACACTTACAGACAAATTTGTCTGATGGCAAAGACCTACAGACCCATTCTCCACTATTTTCCCATACAAATTAGAAGATATAACCAACAGACCATAGACAGAATTAAGAAAACCAAAGATGCACAGTAATGGCATTTCACTATCTTTTCTATGTAGTTATAGGAAACAGGTCTAAACCTTGTCTTACCTAAAACGGTAGGCATGGCTAAAAGCACAGTAGAAAAAAAAAATTTGGCAATGTACAAAAGATCTCACAAACAAATATTTTAAAGTTAAGATGATCTTCACATTTCAGAGAAATGAAGCTTAAGGAAGCATTACAAATCTCGTATTTGTTCTACCTTCAGGGTTCCAGACCAGAACTTGTTCAACATAAAAACTCTTAAAGCTTTGCATCTACCAGAAAGTCCCCGTCTCTGATTTGAAAAGGAAAAGGATTCATAATTGTTCTACAACAGTGGAAACTTTTGAACAACAAAGAAATGGTCTACTTTAAAATTTTTCAATTCATTTACAGAGGAAGGTTTTATCAGATGTGGCAACAAAGTTGGAACCCTTGCATGTTTTCTTTGACAAAAACAAAACAGTAATTAAAAGCCGAACTTACACTAGAGATTCTGTGATCATGCAGGTAGAGACAGCTGGGTGGCTTCTAGTCCCTACCTCCTGCTCAAAGCACGTCCAACATGAGCAGGTTGTTGTTGTGTTTTGAACAACTCCCAGGACAGAGATTCTGCAATCTTGCCAATCACACTGTTTAAATGTTTGACTACTATCATTGTAATTTTTTCCTCTGTGTCTAGTCAGAATTTCCCATGTTCCAACTTGTGTCTGTCACCTCTCATCATAGTCCCGTGCACTTCTGAGACAAGTCTGGCTCTTCTCAAGAGCCTCCCATTAGGTATTAATAGACAACAGGAAGATATCCCTCTCAATAGTTCTCTCAACATCAATTCTTTCACCCTCTTCTCACACATCTTGCACTCCAGTCCCTGAACCACCCTGGCGGTGTTCTGCTGCGTTCACTCCAGGATGTACCTGGACACACAACACCACACATGGTCTCACAAGCACAGAACACAGGTGAAGAATCACAACCCACTGACTATATTCTTGCTAATGCAACCCAGTATGTGGTTGGGCTTCTTTGCCATCATCACGTTCAACTTGCTCTTCGCTAGGTCATGAAGTTCTTTTCCTGCTAGACAGCTTTGCTTCCAGTCAGTCTATATGTATGGATGCACAGAGTAACCTCCTCCCAGGTGCAGGACTTGGCACCTACCTCAGCTGAGTTTCAAAAGGTTCCTGCCAGAACATTCATTTTTCCAGCCTACTAAGATCCCTTTTTGCACAGCAGCCCCAAGCTCCAGTGTGCTGAAACCCCTCCCCCTATACACTTTTTTTAATTGTACTCAAGCCTTCTGAGAGACTGAGTAGAGACTGGTACCAATATAATAATGACAGTTTAAATGTTCCTATGTTTACACATTTTTTT
Organism: Orthonyx spaldingii; assembly: GCA_013397795.1. Lineage (NCBI taxonomy): Eukaryota > Metazoa > Chordata > Aves > Passeriformes > Orthonychidae > Orthonyx > Orthonyx spaldingii. The sequence continues at coordinate 252,816 of VZTJ01004014.1, read as the reverse complement.
ACCTTTATACCTTTTAACTGACTAAACACACTCTAGCTTTATTCACACAAACAGTTGTCCTGGTTTTGGCTGGGACAAGGTTAATTTTTTTTAAAGGGCTGAGTTTTGGATTTAGTCTGAGAATAATGTTGATAACACGCTGATATTGCTGGGTACTGCTTACTCTAAGTCAAGGACATTTTGGTTTCCCATGCTGTGCCAGCGAGCACATGCACAGGAAGCCAGGAGGCAGCATGGCCAGGAGAGCTGACCCGAACTGGCCAAAGGGATATTCCGTCCCACAGAACATCACACTCAGGATGGAAACTGGGATGATTGGCTGGGAGCTGATGGAAGCTGGGAGGAATGGGTTGGAAACAGGTGAACAGGTGGTGAGCAATCGCACTGTGCATTCCCTGTCTTTCTCTGGTTTTATTCCTCTCTTTCAGTAGTTGCCACTATTATTATTATTATTGTTGTTATTATACTTTATTTCAATTATTAAGCTGCTTTTATTTTAACACATGGGTTTTACCTTATTCCAATTCTCCTTCCTAGCCCATTGAGGGGTGCAGGGCATCTGATGGAGCAGCTGCACGATACTGAGCTGCCCACTGTGATTAAACAGTGACAACAATCCCACTGCACTCCCTAAACCTCTACTGACTTCAATGTGAATATTCTTACAATTCAAAAGCTAAGTATGTACCAGCATAAAATGGATACTGTTTAAAAAAATGTTGCTGACTCAGAAACCATAATAGAAGATGTCTCATTCTTATAAATACCTGCATTGATTCTACATGATAAATAGGAAGAAAAACAAGAATCCTACTAACACCAAACCACAATTACAACTAAAAGTTTCCACATTAGTGAATTCAGTATCTAGTACCCAAGACTGCCCAAATATAAACAAATTAAAACAATTAAATTTTTCTGAGCCTGAAGATTCAAAATCTATGGCTTTTACAAACAAAATTTTCACAGATGCTACTTAGTATCTTACTATATACTGACATAAATTACAAGACCACTACAGGCAACGATAAAAGCCAACACCAGAGCTACTCACTAGGTCTTTACAAGTCTAAGAAAGGTATGGCAGACTACAGTTATTTTTCGTTTCTCTTTCACTTATAAATCACTGGAACATGTAGCAGACTCCAAAACAAACACTCACTTCCTTCTTGGAAATTAAGTACTTGAAGTTCTTGTTATTAACCTACTATCTTCACTTGAACGCTGCTTTGGGTTCAAGCAAGTTACAAATTTTAACTGCTACTTCAGATATCTGTTCATGAAGATATTCATATTCCATAACTACAGCTGAAATAGTTTACTCTCAGCTCTACCTGGATTTACCTGACAGAAATGTCTGTCTCTTCATATTTGTAAGAGGAGAATACTTTATGGTAGATATACCAGTAATTCTCATCTTGCTAGAAGGAAACTATTTTCCTTCTGTTTCCCAATGTGTTACCTTCAGTATCAGATTAGAGTTTTCACTGCAAAAGGTATCAATTAGTAGAAAACACCTTATATTTCCACATGATAAAAGAAAGTGGATGGCCAATTAAATATTGAATCCTTCAATGCTAGCATAGTATAATTTCTTTAAACATTGATGCTTTATTAAAATACAAAACCAAGCCACACATAATGTTTAACATACCTGATCAATGACAACATGTCTCAGCATCAGTCTTTAAGTGACCACAAGATCTTTAAATATGTTTCTATTCATTATTAAATGCCAGGCAAGTTCTCCCTCTCATAAAACAACTGCTTATAAACAGAAAGCAAGTAAGGATTTGCCTACCCACTGCAGCATTTTAGTAACTTAATTTTAAAATAATACCAGCTAAACTTCACTAAAACTTTTTCCTACTTAGTTAAAGAGGGATACTATTCTCCTTTCACCTCTTCATTGGTTTCTCCATCATGCTGCAGCTTCCTGCTTCTGTTCAAAATACATTTTGCAGCTTTAGAATTTCAGCTCATAAAACCAACAAGATAACAATTAATGAAATGACAGAACAAGAAAAGAGATAAAGTGGAACATCTGATCCCTTGCCTACACAAACTTAACCAGACAAGTTACTACCTAGACTAACTTAACAAACTTCATCTTTGCTACAGACACACAATACCTCACCTACCTTAGAACTGTAAAGCTTTCTCCACACACAGAAGTTTTTAAATCATACCTTGAAGAGCACTCCTGACAAAGGAACTTTAGTTAACTTTATGTATTTAATTCAAATATTTAAGAGAGGCAAAGTTACAAGTATCTCTCTTAAATAAACAACACCCTACTTCTTAATGTAATGTCGTGTTTATAACAAAACCAGAAATAATAAAGCAAGCAGAGCAGAAACACTTTTCTCTTGTTCAAGTGTGAAAAGACTTTAAATACTTTTACAAAACACTCAACAAGTCCCAGACTCAACTTAAAAATATGGAAGATCCTTCATCTCTTATCTGTAAACCAGACAGCAAGGTAGTATTTCACATTTTAGCTATTTTCCAGAAATGACATTTGAGTCAAGGAAACAGAAAATGCTAACTAATATGAAAAGTAAATTTAGTCCTGAGTAGCAAGGATTCATAGATCCTTATCCATAGCAAGGAAAAACACTTTACAGAATTCTTTCTTCATTTGGAATTTAGTGCTTCCAATACATACTTCAAATGCAGAAGGAATTAACTGCCATCCAGCTGCTCCCTTTTAAAAACACTTCTGGTTCCACCACTCTATTTCAGCATAAAGGGGAGTAGTGGAAGAAGACAGAGAACAAACTTCCTATGTACTTTTCTCCCTGTGTGCCTACCCCCTTCCCAGGCATTTGTGCTCCTACTGCATCTACAAGGAAACAGGGGGGCTGCTCTTCAAGTAGTTCAAAGCATTAAATCAAGAATAATTTAAGAACAGATAATGTAAGCCACTTTGCCTGCAGAGAGAGACTTACAAACTTCTAAACAACAAATTTAGCATCACCATTCATTAAAAAACATTTATTTCTTTTTAAAGAAACCAGCTTTAATAATAATTTTAGCAAACTGTTCTTCTTTTGTGATTTGTAGTATTTAGTTGGACCTTCATTCATCTTCCCACTCCATATGTTTTCACACTCAGCGATACTGACACCATAATTTGACTGCCCTGGAATGTACAAATATTCACAAAAAAACTTTGCTTGCAGCTTTGATAACCATTGAGTAATGCTGAAATTTTGCATTCAAGACATGGGAGTTAGTATAGTCTGTAAATAGCAATTTTATACATACTGATATATCAGCATGACACTTATGTAGCTCGCTAATGGCAGAAGAAAAAGAAATATCAAGAGTCTGCTGTACTACAATTTTGAAATTCCATTAATTGAATTCCATAAGAATTATGACCTTTTTTCTGGCCAGCTTTAGGCAGCTCAAAGGCTGTTTTATAATAATATCCATTTCCGAAACTCTGTAACTGAGCCCTGCAGGCCAAACAAACAGAAATAATCAAAAATCTGCACACTGGATCTAACCTTTGTAGTAAGAAAATTTACCACGGACCTCCCCCAAAACCTACATAATCGAAGGTTTCTTTTTTTTTTTACATAAAGCAAAGGGAAAGGGTTTGGAAGCCTTTAGACAGCACTTCCAAATAGACTTCTTTGTTTCCACAGTATCAGCTGGTTATATGGGGTACGAGGTCTACATTCTCTAGCTTTGGTATAAAGGTATTCCCCTAGAAATTTCTCCTGGTCTACATGCAATTCTGTATTTGCTGTGCAATAGCTTGGCAAAATCATCCTGGGCTCTAAATGCAGCTGTAAAACAAAGCCCTTACATTTTTCTAGGGGCTAGTTCAAGCTGCATAGCAACAATGTTGTTAGCACACAATTTAAAAGTACATCAACTACTAACCCTAAACGTGTTTTCCTTAAGCCATTAGTACCTTTCAAAAATTATCTTCTCAATTTTTTCTCTGTCAATGTGTCCAGATTTCTAAAACTCCAGTTTTAAGAGTTACATATTCACATTAATATTTCACAAGCATCCAACCTGCAATATCATCCCAAGTAGGACGACAATGACGACACAACCATTAAAACCTATCTGGCTGACGTCCACCAACTCAGACACAGACACAGCAAAAGCTGTATTGATGCAACCCTGCAAATACTGCCATATATTCCCCCAAACTGATCAGAACTTCTTTACTGCTGCCCTGAAAGTAGTCAGCCTCTCTTACTGACCACCACATACCTCTGAGTATACTGATCAGGAAACGAGGTAACATGACTGAAATGAGTGAGGCTTTAAAAGCATCCATCTGAAGGTGAGTAAGCCTGCAGTGGGATAAAGGAAGTTCTGTATACAGGCAAGCTAAATGGGGGTTTAATGGCAACCGTTTAAAAAGCCCAAACATTAAAGTCGTACGCTGCAGCCTCTGGCACTGGCGAGCCG
>VZTJ01004014.1:232631-247553 GCA_013397795.1 Orthonyx spaldingii | reverse complement strand
GCCCGTCCCGGGAGACACCTGCCCGAGCCGCTCGCCCTGTCACGGGCCGGGCGGGTCCGTGGCGAGAGCGTGAGGCGGCAGCTCCTCAGGCAGAGCCCCGCCGCGGGCGGGCCCCGGGGCAGAGCCGAGGCCGTTGTGTTGTCATGGCTCCCGCCCGGCCCTGTACTCGCAGCGGGTGAACCTGGAGGCAGCGGGCCGAGCCTGGAAGCACCGCGCCGGCGAAAGGGTGAAGGAGCACCCTTGGCAGGGCTGGGCCGCGCCCGCCGTTTTGGGAGAAATGCCTGAGGTGTCCCTGAGGAAACAGCTGGCTCCAGGAGCAGCTGGTATGTCTGCTGGTGAAGCCCCCGAGCAAAAAGGACCGGGGGGCTCTCATGTAACTTGAGAATCGGCTCACCCGGAGCCTTAACAGTGGTTCTCATCTATTTTTTTCCCTTTATGCTCGGTAGGGAAAAATGTTATTCCTTACACATCTCTTTCCCAGACCTGCTCCTCGTCCTCTTCCCCCTTCCCCCAAGAGACGCTGCTGCCTCCTCACACGGGACCAGGGGAACTTGCAGGCCCAGGAACAGGCAACTTAAGGGGGACAGTGAAAGGAACTGCTTCTTTTCACAGATTCTGCTACAATGTTTTAAACATAGGGTAAAAGGCAAAGGTCAGCCCTGTCTAATGCCCATTTTATTGAAGGAGTAAACACGGGCACCCACAGATACTGCTTCTGTTCTGAAATCTGAAAGAGGGCAACAGTAACCATAACTTCTAACCTGAGGTGTGTAAAATATGGTATGCTATCCAAGAGCACAGATAGATTTTCAGAGGGAAACATGAGATTGCATTTTGAACTGTTGTTTATTCAGGAACTAGAAGCCTTCAACACATTAAGGTTCACAGAAATATTTTATAGGTCCCCCTTTTAATGGTGCAGTGCAGGACAATGTACAACATAGACATTTATTTCAACAATTGTTGACTTCTGGTAGGGCTGTTATCTGCAAGTGCTTTTCATTTATCTCCATTAGTATACACAGCATTTTGACTATTATATACACAATAAAGAATGTATAGACCCAAGCAACAACAACAAAAAAAAAAATCTAAAAAAATCTGTCAACTAAATACAGATGCATATAGTCCTTTTAATGCATTTACTCTTCCCCTGCAGTTTGACTGGAAAAAGTTCATTTTTCTGCAAAAATGTTGTACCATGTGCATCTGTTCATCAAATTAGTTCTTTTTCACATGAAAACTTTTAAATGTATTATACAATCCAGTTTTTCAGCTGAGGTTTTCAGTACCTTTATGAAAAGGACCATTTTGCAGTAGGCCTGGTTTCTTTGTAATGACTTATGGTGTGATCTTGCACCTTTGTCTTCAGAATAATTTAGACATCCAAGTTCCACTGATGTGTCTTTTATTCCTTTTGAGAAGGTAGGCCATGGCTTTCCTGTGCCGTTGCCTCTCACCAATACAGAAAGGGTAATAACTCTTTTTTGCCTCTTAGATGAAAGTTAGGTTTATAGCAGGCTGAGCAAGTATGAGTACTATAGACAAAAATAATAAAGTTAGTACATAAAATCACCAGGTTAAGTGCTTCATGTCTTTTCAGACAGCTCATCGAAAGAAGCTAAGCTTCCAGTATTCAGATTTTACTCTGAATGGAGTGGAAAACATGACCTTTATCAAGTGTCAAAATCCCTTGTGTTCCTGTGAGTATGCTTTTATGTTATAGGTAGTAGACATCCAGTAACAGCCATGGTAAAGGGCAATGATTTTGCCTGGTTTGTACCTAGGTTCATTTTCATGTGCTCATTTGGATTACAAATGTCAGAGTCTGTTACTGCAAAAATGAAATTAATATGAATTACTGTATCTCTTTTCCTTGGTATACCCCATTCCTTTCCCTTGTCCTTAAATAGGCATTTTTCACTTACCTCACAACTGTTTCATATTCACCATACACTGTGTTAATTTTCTCTTTGCTGAAAGACAGATATAGAAAGGCTTTTTGGCTGGTAGAACAGAGTAGTGGTGAGTTTTGCCAGAATAGAAATGTACATCAAAATTGTACCTTACGTAATCAGCATGCTGGGAGTATCATTTTATACCTCCTATACTGTTTTATACTTTTTTTATTGTACTGTTTTACAGAAGATTCGACAGCGTTTTAGGGTAGAACAAGGCCATAGACTTTGAATAGGTGTTTTGGGGTTTGGTTTGGGGTTTTGGGGGGGGTTGGGTTTGTTTGTTTGTTCTTTTATTTTTGCTTTGTTAAAAAAGAAAATGCTTAGACAAATATTGAGAATACAGCCTCTTTGTGTGATTTCAGTGACTTCCATATCTGACTCCGTAATATATTTTATGATATGTTGATAACAAAGCCCTGAATTAAGTTCTCATTAGTCTTTTGCCCTTAGGAAAATCCATACACAAAATGTACAACTTTAGTCCATTGAACACAGCTTGGTTTTTGAGTTTAAAAAGTTTGTAGTATATCTGATTTCAGGAGATAGTTGATCTCATTGATCTTATCATCATTTTAGTCTCATTCTGAACAGTTCTTTCAAAAGCAGCTTTTACAAACTGGCTGCAGATTGGTTTATGTTTTTGCCCATTGGTGTTGATCACAACTAATAGAGTGGGAGATACAATTCTGAGTAGCTATGCATTGGTTATTGTGTTTGATATATTGTTTTGAAATACTTCTGGAAGTGGGAGCAGGAGATATGGTATATGAAATGAAGTTCAAACTATGTCAGATTGTTGCAGGAGGAAAGTTGATAGGATCAGTGCCTATTGTGTAAGGTCAGTGGTTGTGAGGCCTCAGCCCAAGCTCTCGAAATGCAAAGGCTAACAGTATTCATTAGCCAGTGCTAGGATAACCAAACATCCTAAACACTATGTCATTCCCCATGTAATATGGGAAGTGCTGTCTATCTTACAACCTATATATAGGAAACAGTTCCCCACATTTTCATGGTGAAGTGGCTATGGCTCATGCAAAGTCTGTGCGCATTGGACTCGCTTGCTGTCCATCCAATAAAGTCACCGTGTGTCTTCTCTCTCAGACTATGGCTGCCCCCAGCCCCAGTGTACTGCCTGGGCACTCCAACATGCTTATGACAGCACTAAGTAGGATTTACTTTCTGTTCTTTAAATTAAGATTCTTGGTGATCTTTTTCTCACTTCCATATTTTCCTAATTTTATTCTGTTCATATCAATAGGACTTTTTTTTAGTAGAATTACTCAGAGAAAATTTGGAATTATTGAGCTTGTCCCCTGTGATTAGAGAAAAATGAGATTTTTGAAAAAATAACTTTCCAGTATGCAGTATTCTATTCCTCTTTTACTGTTTTATGTCTTGCATAAAAAACCTACCACCTCCTCATCTTGGCTTCTTTAGAAAAATCAGAAATGTCAGGCTTGATCTTCTCTCATTGTTGCTGGAGAATTACTTATTGGAGAGGAAAGCTGTCTCAAGAGATATGTATATTGATTTCAATTCCTTTAGAAACAGGGGTTGAACCTGTAGCACTTTTAATTCTTATTTTATTCATTTAATGAGATATCCATGTAAGGATTAACTTTACAGGCTGTGTTAGATTATATGCACTTTGCATTTAAATGTTTGTATGCTTATTTATAATAATGCTTTGTTTTTAAAAAAGCATCAAATAATATACATATAACTAGGTTATTTTTAAATTTAACCTTTGTTTTCCACAAAAGGTACACCTACAGCTCTCTTTCTATGATCCCAGTTTTTAACAGAGGCCTACATGACAGAAATTGTCTTTTTTATCTGCATATCATTCAGCACATTTCGGAGACTAAGAATAAATTTAGCTTGCACGTTTATTGTCTGTCATATTGTGTTCCTGTTGTGGCAGTGTCTGTATGATTCAGCTTATTCCGGAGATTTGCGTTATCATAAAAATAACTAACTGGTCGTGCAAGTTGCCCGAGTTTTAAGATGTCATCTCAACTTTGCCGTTCCTCCTATAGGTGTCCGTGTCCGGTTGCGTGGCCAGGTGTGAGAGCTCCCTCTCCTGGGTGGAACGGGGCACTTTGGCTTGCTCGGCTGACACCGATCCCTCTGTTGGGAAGCTCTTTCTTTGCCTTACAAACAGCTCACGGTCCTGTCGCTGCCTTGTCCAGCCTTACCTGTAAAGGCTGATGAAGAACCTGTAGGAGTTCTGTATGCAGAACTGCCAAAAGCAGTAGAACAGAAATTGTTCGGTGTTCAGGAAGAGAGAGGAGGTGTTCACTCATGATGTCTGCACTTACCAAATTATACTTTTCATGTCATTAGCAGATGAAATACATATGCATTAAAAGGCAGTAAGGGTTCTAACTAAATATTAGAGTGATGTGAAGTCACTCAGGTTGAATTCATATTATGCAATTCATCTGAATTAGTGGAGTTAGATCAGAAATCAATTCAATTATTGATTTTACATCAATCAATCTATGGTTTAGCAAAGTTTTCATTAAATAATGAATGTGCAGATTTTTTTTGTAGTTTAGTAACACCCTATTGTTCTTTACTTGTTAAGGGCTGTTATTAGAAATTGACAGGACACCCTGGACTTTTCATTAATTTGATATCAGTCTGCCAATATCTTCTAAATTAATGTTACATCTGAACCTGATGTTTCTAGTAGAAAAACCTAGATACAAAGACACCCAATGCTTTTAAGTCTGTTAGCAAAATTTGCAGGGTTTTAAGCTTCCACTTTTTTGTGGAGGACTGATTTTTAGCTAGTAGTACATGTACCTTAAGGTCTAGGGGCCAATGCTTGTGGCTTCATGAAGAACAAAAAAGAAGAGGGGGGGGGAGGGAAGTAGATTCAGCTGTGAAATAGTTCTTGTAATTTTGCAGGAGCTCCTAAGTTCATTAATATTCTTAATGATCAGGCATCTACCTTGAAAAATGTGGCAACCACAGACTGACAAGTGGATTACAGGGAACAAGAAGCACTTATAAAGAAAAATATGTAAAGCTGTGCTCCTTTCTTCCTATTACTAAAAGAAGATAGCAATCTTTCTGAGGATCCTTTCAAAACAAAAGTAAGCTGTGAAAACAGAAATAGATTTCACAACCTAATATGGCTTTATTAGCAGTTTTATAAATATTAGAGTTATAAGGGAAGAGAGGATTTGACCAATGATATAAAGAACTTAGTCACCATGCTATGTTGCTGGTATATTGTTTTCCACTCAAAAAACATTTTCTACCGAGTGAAGAATTTGTACCATTTTAAGTATTTTGTATTATCATCTATTAATGTAATAACTTTTAGTACATTATCAAATCTATGTAACTTTATTTAATTAAATATTGTGATCTTTCTTTCACAGATAGGTACAAAAGGGAGTTAGAGCTGCCTTAGAAGGTCAGCTGGACAGCTTTTCCTGGCCAACTGGACATTATCTGGGGGTTGGGTTTTTAGGATTTGTGACTGAATAACAATTGCTGCTATTTTAATGACTATAGGGGCTAAAATCAGTTCCAGACTGATACTCAGAAAACCTCGATTTCATAAAAGTCATCAGGACTGAAGTATATCAGACCTTTTATCTAGAAGCTTAAATTTGTTGTTCAGTGCAGTAGTAGCCAGGGAACTGCCTACATGCAGCAAGTAAGTAAGAGAGAAGATAAAATGGCATTAATATTTTGAAGTGATTGCTTGGGGGTGGAGTTAGTCTCTCATTGGGAGATTTGAGTTTGGAATTTGGACTGCAGCAGCAACCAATTGTGAAGAAGTAATTGAATGAATATGGGAATCTAGAATAAATGAAAAATAAACCCACTTTCTTTGGTAGTGATCTTTAATTGCTAAAATGTTTTCATATTCCTATCAGTGTAGATAAGCTGACTGCTGGGAAGCTCACTGTGTATAAAGTGGTCCAACTGCCAGCATATCTATTGAGTTTGTGTCTCTGGGATGGTTCCACCTGGCTTTCTGTAGATAGGCAACACTTATTCAGGGGGTGTGTGTTGCAAACTGATCTCTTACATCACTGCTGTGTCTTGTCAGGAGAAAAGGATGAGAGTGGACACCTTTCCTCTTAATGTACCTAACCTGAGACGTAGAGCCATCAACACAAGCTGCAGAGATGGATTCAGCTCCTGCAGGCAATAGTCCTATGAGGTGGTCCCACCTCAAAAAAGGTTTCCAGCTATAAGAGAATATGAATTAAAGATGTATGAATAACCACAGTATAATACAAGAATATATGCAGTAAAATCAGAAATCTACTAGAAACCAAGCCACAGAGACAACATACTCCAGTATACTTTGCATCTCAATTGTTAAGAATTCCTTCAATGGTCTCTCTGTTTTGTAAAGCACAAGACTTTTTAGGGATCCTGAAAGGTAGGACTAATAAAAAAGCAATCTGGAGCTCTTGAATTCAGCTATTATTTCTTGATCCAGCAACTTTTGATTCTGAGGCTTTTCAAAAATTGTGTCTAGAATTTGAACTTACTTCTAATGATGGCCATTTTGCTAAACTGCAGTATAATCTGTCATGACAGGCACCAAATCCACAACTGATGAAGTCTTTTGGAACTGTCTACAACAAAAATTTACAAAATAGTGAAGTTTGTCAGAGATCATCCAGAAATAACTCAGCTGTGACAGATGGGTAATTTATCAGGCTCTGTTGTTGTAGATACACTGATACCATCCTAAAATAGCTGCATTTTGGAGACTAGAACAATTTTGTAATAGAAAAACCACCAAATTTTTCTGTTGCTCTTACTACAGTAGAATAATAATTCAGAATTAAATCCTTAAGTCTAAATCTCTAGTCAATGTTTGCACCACAGTTCTGTAAAAGTTAATTGAACAGCATTTCAAATAGGAACCAGTGAGGATCAATTCAAGAATAGAAGTCAAGACAATCTGAGTTGTTGTTTTCCTAACCTGATTGTCTTCAGTTTGTTCATGTGGCTAGCAAGAACATAGCACCTGGCAACTTATTAGAGAACATTGAGTATAAAGTCAGGTTAAGCAAACAAGGCTCAAATAGTGTTCTGTATTGAGTAATGTACAGTTTCCCTGAACATAGCAGATACCAGCCATTTCTCTGGCCTGTGGATTTCTGCCAGACATGCAATGTTTCACAGAACAGTATCTAGAAAATCCCTACTAGTCTCTGTGTTCTTCTTTTCAGTAATAGCATATGTTTTTGTTTAGGTGGAAGATCTAGTTTAGATGTAAGGAGTTTCTTGTCTTGAACATTTTTCCCAAACAAAGGGTAGCAATTATAGCAGTTTCAGTGAAGTATAATCCATCTTGTAAAATTCCCTGTTACAGCTTTCCCATCTTTCTGACAGTGCAAAAAGATCACATGGCGAACTGGAACTAGCTTTTAAAGGTGATATTCTAGACTGTAACTTTCTTTCCCCAAACAGAGGTTAGTCATACTGGGAAATATTCAGTCAAGCTGTATGATTGTCTCTCACGAGTTTGCAGATTCTAACTCTTAGTCCTAGGAATGTTGTGACATTACACTCTTGGTCCCTTCACCAAACACATAGCAGACATGAAAGATATTAACATTCCCTGCAGACATATTTGTAGGTGCCATACTATCCCTGTATCTTAATATCACTCATTCCAAATAATTTTACTTCCATGGAAATTGCAGTGAAAGTGCTTTGCAGGTGTATCTACTCCTGGGTTCCCTCTTGAGTGGCACAGTATCACGGAATCACAACAGGGTCAAGGTTGGAAGGCACCTCTTGAGATCATCTGGTCCACCCTTCCTGTCAGAGCAGGGTCAGCCAGAGCAGGTTGCCTTGCCAGGACCATGTCCATGTGAATATCTCTATGGATATGAGACACTATAGCCTTTTTGAGCAACCTCTACCAGTGTCCAGTTAGCATCAGAATAAAGAAATGTTTTCTTATGTTTAGCTCGTGTCCTGTCACTGGGCACCATTGTGAAGGGACTGGCTCCCTCAGTATTTTCTCTACAAAGGAGTTGGGCTTCTGCTGTAATACAGCTTTGGCTTCCAATCTTTCCATTCTTTTTTTTTCAATAATTACCTTCCGTTTTAGAAATGTCATCTATGTCTAATAATTACCTTAGCAGCTTAACAAAAGGTAATCACAAGAACCTATTTAAACACCAAAAATGAAAATTCATACTTTGAAACACCAAAATGTTTCCCTCAGTCTGTGTGGTGTTTTTGTAAAATGTATGAACTGTGAAGTGTGCATTGAACTGAATTATGGAATGGTTTGGGTTGAAAAGTACCTTAGAGATCACCCACTTCCAACTCCCTGCCTTGGGTGACACCTTCCACTAGACCGGGTTACTCAGGGCCCTATTCAAGCTGGCCTTGAGCACTTCCAGGGATATGGCAGCCACAGCTTCTCTGGGCAACCTGTTGCAGTGCTTCAGCACCCTCACAGCAAAAAATTTCATCCTAATAAACCCATTGTAAAAAGTCTCCCCAGCCTTCTTGTAGGTCCCTTTCAGGTACTGGAAGGACACAATAAAGTCTCCCCAGAGCCTTCTCTTCTCCAAACTGAACAGCTCTCAGCTCTTCCTCATAGGAGAAGTGCTCTATCCCTCTGATCATCTTTGTGGCTCTCCTTTGGACTCATTTCATCAGGTCCACGTCCTTCTTATGTTTGGGGACCCAAAACTGCATGCAGCACTCCAGGTGGGGTCTCACAAGAGCACAGTAAAGGGGATGAATTATGACCTACAGACCACGCTTGTGATGCAGCCCAGGATACAGCTGGCCTTCCGGGCTGCAAGTGCACTTTGTCATGCCCAGCCTCTCATCCACCAGCACTCCCAAGTACTTCTCAGTAAGGCTGCTCTCAATCCACTCTCCTTTCAGCCTGTATTTGTGCTTGGAATTGCCTTAACCCATGTGCAGGACCATGCACTCAGCCTTGTTGAACTTCATGAGGTTCACACACCCCCACCTTTCAAGTCTCTCAAGGTCCCCCAGGACGACATCCCTTCCCTCCAGTGTGTTGTTTGCACCACTCAGCTTGGTGTTGTCAGCAAACTTGCTGAGGGTATACTACAGAATCCTTCTTTTTTCCTGACCAGACAGTGTTGTTAAGATCTATAATGCCAGATTTTCTTTCTTATACTAAACCAAGTGTAGGGTTTACAGCTCCTCTTCAACAGGTGTGATATACTACAGCAAACATCCAGCTGCATCATACCACATCCTCAAACAAAATTTGCTCAAAAGCAAATGTGCACAAGCTAAAACCCTTGCATTATGTCTATAGAGATCTTGCCCAGCTGAGAGAGCAGTCATTTCTTGTACACTTGTCAATACTCATGTTGTAATATCCAAAGTAAAAAGTATGGCTGAATGTGCCACAGAAACCAGAGTATTGCTTACAGTGATAAGAGATCAGATTCTTTTCCAGCAATATGATTTAGTTCTCTGTAGTCCATACAGACATACTGCCACATTTTATGTGGTAGAATACTGATCTCCAAGCACTGACTGGCAGAGTTAGGCCTTTTGATACACCTCCTCAGTGACACATGAAATGTCTTCTCTTTTTGTCATCTCTTTTTTCTAGTAAATAATGCCTTGGCTTTTTAATGGTTGGTTATTCTTAAATTTCAGTCATATACTGACCTTTTAATACTAACTGCAAACTGCATATATCCATTTCAGAGCAGAGTAATTCTCAGTTCATGATCAGAAAATTTTAACTCATTGCTGCTTCTTAGTTATATGTAGTAAAGTGTTTTCAAAAATCCTTTGGGGTCTTGTTTTCTTTTTCTCTTCCCACGTTTTCTTCTACATCTAATATCAAATCTGCTTGCTTGCATTTTAGTTTGTGGTTTGTCTATTAGATATGGCTTCTTCTATTAGGCATTCACTTGGAAATGAACAGGGATTCATTTTTATTTCCAGTCTGTGAGAACTGTAACAGGTGAGGGCTCTGACTCATGTTCAGAGGCATTTTGAGACTAAATGCTGAAATGGCTCTGAACATAGAGGGTGACATGAGATGTGTTTTTCCCAAGTGGCAGCAGTTTTCAGATGAATATAGCAACGTTAGCTGCTGGTAAATTTATGGCTGCAGATAGCTTATGTGAACTACAGTTGCTTATGAAGCAGTTCACTCTGTTTCTCATCTTTTCTTTACAAGAAAGCCACCACAATTGTGCAGCTGCTATTATGATTTCTGCTCCAGAGGAAAAACAATTTTTTAAGGTTATACCAGTGTTGGTTCACTTAGACCATATTTTTAGAGAGAATTGCCCAAAGTAATTGCAAAATAATGTTCCCAATACTGATCGGATAATTATCAATGAAATTTAGTGGACTATCTACTTATATGGTCACTGAGAACTCACTGTTCTAATACTACAGAACCATTTCAGCCTAATTCAGATGATGTATCTTTACCAGTGAGTGTTATCATTAAAAATTTGGTGGCTCAGGACTTAATTATCTATTTTTAAACTACTTTTTGCAAGCTTGATCTTGTAAGTGTCCCAACTGGCCTGCTTGCATTTCATAATTACTCTAAGTTACTCGTCAATATTCTAGTTAAGTGTAAAATAATCTTTGTCATCCCCTCAACATCAGATTTCCTTCATCCATTTCCTAGTTTGGAAAACTTCACTGGGCAGCTGTGGTCTGGTAGTATTGCAGCAATCCTTTGTGGTCATTTTCCCTGGACTGTGGCAAATTGATCACAAAAGTCTGTGTTGGTGTGTTGATGCTTCAGGAGCACAAACAATCCTCCATAGATCCTCTGACAATTTCAGTGGAGTTTGTTGTTTCCACTGAGCCATATTTTTTTCAGTGAGTTCTGGTCATTGTTGTTGAGTGTTCATTAAGTTTATATCTGCACATTGACAGAAAATCTGGCAGTACAAATTTGGTCCAGTGATGATTACATGAATAAATATTGGTTAAATTAACCTACGTACACGATATAGTCTTTGTGCCAGCCAATTCACAGGCTTGCTGCCTAGCGTCCCAAAGTGCTTTTCAATTCTCCAGAGCTTTGTGAGATGCCAGCCCAGCTGAATTCTAGGAATGCTTGCAGGCAACTTTTCTAAGGACTTGGCTTCTTTTTCCAAAATTAGATTTCCCTTTCCAAAAATCTCAGTGTTGCTGCCAAAAGGCCTCTCTTACCTTGCTACTACAAGATTATTTAATAATCTTTTCCTTTCCACTTCCTAGGTGCCATTTTCAGGTTATTTTGCAGACCTCTTCCAAATGGCTCTTTGGTATCAAAATTTGCAGCAGAGTTTCCTGCAGATTCGCTCTAGGAATAGCATTATCTACTCATTATGAACTGCATACACGAAAAGAGGGAGCAGACAGAAAAGGTGTTACATTAAGAGGATTTGCTCCATTTCTAGGTAATTTTTCAGATCTGATGAAAGAGCATGAATTGCAGATCAAGAATTTCCACTCCACAGAGTATTTGGATGTCAGCAATACAAATGCCTAGTGACATGACTTATGCAGCAAAGATGAGAAGAACAGCAGCAGCAAAAGAATTTCAGAATGGGAAAAGTAATGTTCTTGGATGTCTGTAAATAAGCTCATTTATTATTTGGCAAGTTAGATCACCAACAGGACTCCTACGTTTCCATTGCTCATTGGGTAGAAAAGTTGAAAGCTATCACTGTGATGTGGAATGTGACACCTGCCTGTTACTTTGCAAAATGCCCAACTACTTTCAGATGATGGATGTAGAGAATGTCATAGTAAGTTTTGCTCAACTTCCACCCTCCTCCATTGTACAGGGTTTTGATAGAAGGAATATTACCATCCTCTGCCCTATAAGCAGAGTTGTCTTCATAGTTTTAGCCTGGCAGTGGGCAGTACAATTCTTTTAGTGTGCCAGAATCAGTGGATTCACTATTCTGTCCTTGTTACTAGCTGATTTTGAATGCACCTCATGCCTTTGTTCATAAAGTAGTCTAAGTCATCACTATTTTCATCATAGCTTGACTGCCAGAATGGAGACTTCATAGAGTGAGTCTGAAAACAGCCTCCATATCAAGATCTTGTTTTACTGCTGTATTGTGCACTAAAGTTGTGAGTGTAAGGGGGAGCAGATGGCTGAAGCCTGGGAGTAGGAAGCTGAGATAGAATCAGTGCCTGCTATGGCTTGTTCATTTGCCCGTGGGAACCAGGAGGGCCAAATTCTGAGGGATGATCTGGCAGAATATTTTATGTAAAATATCCAGCTACTTTCTGCTTATGTGTATGTTCTTGCTGATTTGAAAGCAATAAGCTTATGCATTGTTTCTCTCATTCCTGGTCTCTACTTTCTGTGGTTTGTATTGCCTGCCTCTCTTCCTTGACAGTTCATCCTCTGAAGTTTCAAATATGAAGATAACCCTTTCATAAATCCATCCTTCATTAGGCCCATCAGCTTCCCATATTCCCAAGAATGCCGATGGAAACTTATATGTTGAACAAAGAAAAATAATCAGGAAAACAATTGCTATTTTGCTGTCAAAACGGCAGTGCAAATAATGAAGAATACTGAAAAAAAAAAAATCAGCTTTTTACTGAGACCAGTTATGTAAAATTATCTACAGATATGCTGAGCTTTGCAGTAAGAACATGGGGTGAAAAACTGAGAGTAGGGAGGGGTAGCTTCTATCTCACCCGGGGGGCTGGCTGGCCAGCCAGGTAGTGCTGCTTGCACACCTCTTCAAGGCACAATTTCAAGACATTACCAGACATAATGCAAGTACCTGGATGGGGCAACGTGAGAAATGAGCCAGAAAGATGTGATGCGCTGAAGTTTGAGGAGGCTGCATTTGATTCAAAGTGAGGAAGGCATCCCAGCTCTAGCTGTAAGTGCCATCATTGCATACTGCTTTCTTGTAGATCGCTCAGTTGCCGTCACCATCAACTCCTGCCTCTCCTCTATAGACTCTTTGCAGGCCCATACTATTTCTAACAAGGCATCTCATTCTGCTGATCCAGCTCACTTAGTCTTGCCTTTCCAGTTCTAGGATTGTTCCAATTCAGTTCTCCAAGAATCAGTCACTGAGATTCTCTTCCCACTTTCAATAGTTGCTCCAAATATGCCTGCTATCATTTTAGCAACTGCTATTTGACTTTGTCCAAGAGCTGTTTGGCAAGAAAATAGAAGAGTTCAGCATTCCTGCTTCAGCTTGGCAGGAGGAACCTTCCTCTCTGCTATTGTGTAGTTGGCATTACTCTCCTCTCTTGTTTGAGCCAGGACTAATGGTAAGCTGTGTCTGGTTTGGGCATTTCAGGATCTCAGATCCATTTTCGAGAACAATGGCTAGCCCTGTGTACTAGGGGTGGGAGACAGACAGGCAAGACTTTAATGGTGTTGAGAAGCTGCCTTTGCTTGTTTCAAGGGTGGCTTGTTCCTGGTGAAGGGTTAGGAGGATGGCTGAGGGAAAGCTAGAAGGAAGGATGCAGCTAACAGTTGATCATTCTGCCTATGACTACCCTCTGACACCATTGTCTAGGTTAGTTTAGTGTTTGGCCAGCACAGCCAAAGCATATTTCAGGCCAAGTGTACCTTGATATTGCTGATGGTCATAGTTCCTGTTGCAGTCCAAACTCCTGAATGGGCTTTCAAGAAACCTGTTCTCTCAGGAAGCATTGTAAGGATATAGTTTTATATTCCCAAATTAAAGATAAATTTTAGCATTCCTAGTGCCTTACCAGAGGCTTAGTTCCCTGGGCTGAGGTAAACAAGGTGATACAAGCTCTGCATAGTTTAGCTTTTTTGTATGATGGCCTGGCTTTGTGTCAGTGCCTTGCCTCCCTTTTCAGTATTGCTGCTGTATAGTTGGGTGCTAAGACAAGATAAAGAGCTGAAACATGGGAAAGGAGAGGCAATTTCCACAGCAAGTCAGGAGTGTGTTGCTAGACAAGCATTACCAGCCAAAGCTAGCCTGCCTGCTGCCTCTCAGAAGTGGAATGGTTATGTCCAGGGCCAGCCCTAACTGAGCAGTTAGCCTACCTACATCTTTCAGAGAGAGGTGGCTCTGCACGCCGATGATGGCTGGACATGCAAGGCTGCCAACTGGCAACGCACCCAAGACTTGGCAAAGTAACGTAAGCTAGACACCCAAAGTTAGAAAAAAAACTTTCAGAAAAAAAGCTGTATCTGTGAAAGGAGGCTTGAAAACCCCATAACAATTGCAAGTAGTAATGAGAACAGCCATATGTGAGTCATATCAGACTATGTGGCACTGGCCAGAGGTACCAACCTGAGAGCACTTGCAACTTCTATCCAACCCTCCTTTCTCACTCTAATTGCAGTACTGTCATTGTTACCTGACTTGGAGGAGGTAAGCCAGCCTTGGAAATATTGGAGGACAAGATTTTCTTCTCTGTATAATTCCCATTGCATTATTGAGTGGTATCAGTGTCCCCAAGACAGGATGTGGTCCATCCTTCTGTATTGGGAGCATGACACCCCCTCTCCTTGGCTGACTGAGAGGCCACAAGCTGAAATTTTCCTTTCTAACTTCATTCCCATCATCTTAATACCTATTTTGATGGATGCTTTAATTGTTTAGAAGCCCGTGAGTCACGAGCTCCTGAACAGGCTTTAGATTTCTAGATGACAAACTACATTGTAAATTCCCTCATACTTCGGTGGGGATGCCCCAGCCGAAGTGACGGTGGTTGTGACGGCGGCGCGGAGCCCTGGCCGCGGGGGCGGTGGCGGGACCTGGCCCCAGAGCACTTCCGTCCCTGCGTCCTCTCCGCGCTGACCTCCTGCGGCTTTATTTCATGGCCGACACCTTGCTCGGCACTGCGGCCCTCGAGCCTGGCCCCGCCGGACAGCACGGCCCGGGACGGAGCCGCCCTTGCCCGCAGCAGGGCTCGAGCTCGGGCTGCCGTGCCGGGCGGAGGGGCGGGAGCGGGGGGCGGGCCCGCGCGGCGCCGCCCC